>JAGWCC010000279.1:0-578590 GCA_022651775.1 Drusus annulatus
TTTTAAAAAATTTTTTTTTAAATTTTTTTTTTTTTTAAAAAAAAATTTTTTTTTTTTTTTTTTTTTAAAATTCCCTTTTTTTCCCCCCTTTTTTTTGGGTTTTTCCCCAAAAAGAAAAAAAAATTTTTTTTTTAAAACAAAAAATTTTTTGGGGGGGTTTTTTAAATTTTTTTTGGCCCTTTTTAAAAAATTTTGAATAAAAAAATTTTAAAAAAAAATTTTTTAAAATTTTTAAAGGGTTTAAAAAGGGGGGGGGGGTTTTTTTTTTTTTAAAAAAAAAATTTTTTAAAAATTTGGTTTTTCCCCCCTTTTTTTTTTTAAAAAAGGGTTTTTAAAAAAAATTTTAAAAAAATTTTTAAAAAAATTTTTTTTTTAAAAAAAAAAAAAAAAAAAAGGGAAAAAAAAAAAAAAAAAAAAAATTTTTCCAAAAGGGGGGGGAAAAAATTTTTTAAAAAAAATTTTTTTTTTTAAAAAAAAACCCTTTTTTTTTAAAAAAAAAAATTTTTTTTTTTTTTTTTTAAAATTTAAAAAAGGGGGAAAAAAAAGGGGGGGAAAAAAAAATAAAAAAATTTTTTAAAATTTTTTTTAAAAAAAAAAAAAGGGAAACCCAAAAAAAATTTTTAAAAAATTTTTTTTTCCCGGGAAAGCTGTAAAAATTTTAAAAAAAACCCCAAAAAAGGGCCCCTTTTTCCCCCGGGGGGGCCCCCCGGGGGGGGGGGAAAAAAGAATATATAAAAATATATTTAAATATAAAAAGAACACATTCACTTTGTTTATAACCACTTTATTATTTAATCAAATGTCTACCGGTTCTTTTTACGAATATATATATTTAATTGTCTGTGGTAAATTTTAATTAAAAACACTAGGGATGGTGATATCTGAAATTGTGTGCCGTTACCGGTGACTGATGGTTATTTATCCAGTTATTTTTGGAACTGGTTTTTGGTACCAAAAAGGTTCCAAGAAGAAGATTTTTAAGTAGTTTGATATTTTGAGATCAAAAAGAACTGGAACCAGTTCCTCTCTAAATGTATTTTTTCATGGGGGGAGGGGGGTTGCTAGTGAAGTTATGGGAACGAAAATCACTGGAGCCACCGGTTATTCGTCACTGTAACCGATTCACCATTCCGGCAATTTTCAGATTGTACCTGCTCGATATTTTCATTTGCCAAAAATAGTAGCCGGTTCCTTTGAGAAATAATATAATATACGGTTCCAGCGACCGCCTTGGAACCGGTTCCTAGTAACCGGGACAAGAAAATAGACCATCTCAAAAAAACTCATGTCGTTCATAACCATAACAGTATGGCGTTGACATTTTCGTATATTAGTTTTAAATAATTAATATATTATTTATAAAACAGTGATATAACATTTTTTTTGTAAAACGTTTCACATAAGTAGATATACTTGAGGAGTTCTGATAAAATGGTTTTACATTCGCTTTTTGGATCGCTGAGAATTCTTCCCCATCTTCGTTCTCTTACCCAAAAACAGATCAATTTTAATTTATTGAAAGTACAACCTTTCCAAAACTCCAAGAATGGTTTCCAAACCACTTGTACGAGAAATGGTTTGATGGATTTTTTTGATGATAGCAAAAACTGGGGAGAGAGCGAAATTCAAGTTGGCAGATCATGGAAGACAGAAGAGCTTAGGATTAAATCAAATTCAGATTTACATAAATTATGGTTTGTATTACTTAAAGAAAGAAATATGTTGATGACCATGGAGTATGAATCTAACCAAATGATCAGACTGTTTCCTAATCCTGAACGCATTGACAAGGTTGAGGAGTCAATGAAGAATCTAGAAACGGTGGTAAGAGAACGAAATAAGGCTTACCATGTTTTGGAAACCGGCACTTCTGGAGAAAGGCCAGCCAAGGTTATGTCCAATGCATTTGGACTCAAGTCAAGGATAAAACTGAAGGAACATCCCATTCCTCGGTGGGCATTTGGAGACACACCCAAGCCAGGACAGCCCCACTATGGAGGATATGCTGTTAAAAAATTCGTGACCTTATTCGTAGAAAAATTAACCAAAGAATCCAGTCGTCGTAAAGGCAGAGATCGGAATCATGTCAAGCAGTTGATTAAGAGATTCCCCAACATGGACATGGAAAAACTCCAGGCTGCCTATCCGGAGGTGGATTTAGCCAAAGCGAGAGCCAGCAGTAAATCTCTGGGGCATTATGTCAGAGATAACTAAAGAAATTAGCATTTTGTCATATTAGAAATGTTTTATGAAAAACCATTTGTCAATAAATAATTTAAGTAGTCTTTTTGTTGTCATTTCATCTCAACCTTCTCATTAATAAGAATTTTTCAATTACATTTCATTTCCAATCACTGGTTCCACTTGTGGATTCTGAGGTGACAATTTACGTAAAAAGATATGTCTGCAATCTAAACCATATTATAGATACCCTTTTTCTCATTTCTTATTCTACTTCTTTAGTCCAGTTTCTAGGGTTGGAGGTTTTTTGCTAGAGTCCTCCCTCCTTCCTAAAGACATGTTCATCAATAAAATTAAAAAAATTCTTGTTGAAAAATACTTCATCGGTGGACACGGAGGATTTAATTCAAATGCCTCCTGAGTCCAGGTGTGATATTGTTGTTGACAAGATCGCTTCTCCATTTTTTTATTTGGCTCTGCTCTGAACTGGTTTGTTGTACAAAGTGAGTGAATTTTAAGAGAACCATTCCCGTGAAAGGGGCTAGTTAAACGCAGCCACTATGCAACCAATAATAATCCAACAACTGTGCATGATGAGAGTGAGTAGGTAGCACTTGGCTCCCTCTCAGGAAAAGTCTTACTAAATGTCTGTGAGACATCTTGCAGTAGAGTGAGTATAAAGTGCTTAACATAAGTAACTATTGAAAGTAGTTAGCAAACTAGCTATCATAACTGTTGGTTGAAAAAGAAATACCAATTTCGGTGGAAGGTTATTCAGTTTGTCGACATTCTTTGCTTATCTTTTATTCACTGTCTAGATATTTTTAGCAGTCGCATTTATTCTGATGAAATTAAGAAAAACTATCTTTGCATTTGAAATTTGTTTGCTATCTATTGTTACAGGCCTATTTCATATTTCACAGTAAGAATAAAAGTCTTCAGATAGCTATAAAGCTTGAACAGCTACATATTTTAAAGTTCTTGTAGAATTAGTATCGCATCCAGGAATCTCTTCATAGAGAATTTAAAATAGAATGTACAAAATAAGAAAGATATTTTTATTTAATTAAATAATTCACTTCTTGGGGTTTGACTAAGTAATATAAATAATATTATGCAGATGTACTTAGTCGCATTGGCATTCTCACCGTGTTTATTTACATATTATGTATTTCAGTGAATAGCACGAAAGCCAAATATTTAGAACTAGAATAGAAAAGAGTTCTTTTTATTACAGATCCACTGTCTGTTTCCCACAACTAAATCTTAGGATAAACAACTTGATGTGTTTGCTTACATTAGATAGAATTAGAAAAAATGACTAATGTGGTGTGATTATGGTCTAGTAATCACTTTCGCTATAGCGTTGACTAGGTCTGTTTGGCCTGTTGTTGTATTGTTGGGGCTGGGGCTGGGAGTGGGCAGGCTGCTGCTGAGGGAGAGGGGCTCCCCCTGGTGCGGGCTCCTTGTGTACTACGGCCTGAAATTTTAAATAAATTGTATCAGAAATTATGGAAATTTATTGCTTTATATATATAATAAGCATATAATGCACTATGATCATATTGTATTTGAAACAGTTAAAGGTATTTATTATATCTATTTACTATCCACAGCAGGTCTATATTCTCAGGATGGTTCAGTTGCTCAAGGCAGTCGCTCCGTTAGCGGAATGTCTCAAATTTCAAGTCCCAGTAGCGACAATAACCTTTTTTATAATGTGGTTGATTATTTTAAAACTTTTATTTAATTCATGAATTCTGAGGGAAAGTTATCGTTCCAGATGCTTGGAGTTCTCAGTTTGGTGAGCAACGTGTCCAAAGTATCTCAGGATGCGCTATAGGTAGACAGTTGATAACTTATTTTGGATGGCTAGTTCTTCCAAAATGGAAAGATTAGTAATAGATTACATTGTATTATATTCAAATTCATTACCTGGAATCCATTCTTGGAGTCTGCAGTGTACTTGACAACTCTGAGAGATCCATCGGCCTCCACAAGGCTGTACTCTCCCCGCACTACATCTCCGTCTCTGGTCTCCTTGTGGTTCTGGGTGTTGCCAGTGTGGGGATCTTCTACTCCGTATGAGTACTGATAATCGGGTTTGGCCTAAAAATAGATAACCTATTGTGTAATTTGTTCATGCAACTGAATTGATAGAAAACATGTTTGCAAAAGCAAAGGGACAGTGATCCAATTTTGAAAATAGTTCCACAAAACCAACAAAAATACCACACTTATTTAGATGACTTGACAGCTTGGGGGTGCAACAACCAGCTTACTAATTATCTCATTAACAATGAATGTATAAATTTGTCCTAGAATATTAGCCTGGTTAAAGGCAGTGAAGCCAGCAGTTCACAAAAGAGTTCTGTTGCCATCCTTGATATATGACAGTGATGCGTAGTTCTGGCAGAAGAAGGATGAAAGTAGATCAATGGCAATTTGTACTTATATAATATATTTGAAGTAAACTGAATGCAGTAGAAAGTAGTGAGGCGTATGATCTATAGTAAAACCGTGTACAGCTGAGGTACAAATAAAAAGATCCGAAAATAATGCAAGGCTCATGTAAAAGTAACGAACGAGAAGAAAGAAAGGGAAAATAAAATGATTTGGACATGTTGAATGGATAGACAGAGAAAAAAGTGTCAGTAAGACATGCAAGTGAAAGGAAGAAGATATCTGTAAAAGGTATGATGGTTAGTTAGTATATTTAAAAGAAAACAGTTGAAATCAACTTACAACGTAGTCCACTGTATTGTAGTGGGCATACTTTTGTGTCTCAGGGTTGATGCGGCCAGTTTTATGGTCATAGCCATAGTCGGCGTGTAGCGTGGCGGCCTCTCCCTGGGCGGGTTTGACTTTAATCTCCTGGATCTGACCGCTAACGGGGCCGCTGAACCTGTTGTAGGAGAAGCCCCCGGGGGCCTCCTGGACGCTGCGGGCTGCAGCCACCAACATCACCGCACATAACACCTGAAATAATATATATTATTGTAAATCAAACTGCAAATGAACACGGCAACTACTCAACAAGAATAGAAATTGAAAAATCTTTAGAGCCATAAAGAAAAATACAGCCATGAGCTATAGCTAATTGTTTGAAGAGCTGTCAATAACAAGATTTGTAAAAGTGGGACAGGTTTCAAAAGAGTTGTAAGAAAACAGACTAATGTAGAGGCTTCTATATATTTAACCTGCATGACGAAGGAGAGTTGGAAGGCGTTGGTCGAAGTGACTGGATAGTGTGGAGGCCTTAAGATATAAGGAAGTGGAATAAAAACAGGACAAGAGTCAGAACTGACCGAAGTCAGTGGGATTATGACATCACCCAGTGGAGTATGTTGTGAGGCTGAGGCAAAGAAGTGTGGGGAGGAGTTCAGGAGAAATATTTTCTGTTTTATATGTGATTATTTGTAATCAATTAATTAGTACCCAATAGATCGATTAGACGCGGAAATCTGTCATTTTTTGCAAGAAGAGATTGCCTATTGAGTAACAACACAAAAAATGAATGCAATAATTTTCCAATTTCACAGACATTAAACCGTGGAATCATTTAAAGTTTATTAAATTATTGAATGGTTATTAAATCCGGCATACTGAGTATTTTTATTACAATATTATTTAAAAAATGCAACTTCATTGGTTGTAGGTAATTAAACGAAAGTGTTAGTCCAAGTGACTTCGGGCACTACATTCTTGTATTATATAACAACAAAAAATAGATAATTTTCGAAAAAAACGGAGCGAAATTTGAAAAGGGTAATTTTTTTTTTTAAAGACAAACATTCCCGGGTTACGAATAACTTAACAACACTTAAAAGAAAACTCATACTACCATCACAATAAGCGGAAAATGTTGCTTATGCAATGATTTATGACTTAGCTGGCAAAGGAATTGAACCCACTACGTCTGGGTAGGAATCCAACGCGTTTGTTCACTCAGCTACTAACCGTTAAATTTAGATGAACAAACGTCAGACACTGAAAAAAAAAAATTGTTTTTAGTATTATTGTAGTTACGTAAATTCGGGCGGATTTAGGTAATAAATTGATTTTGGAAATGATTAAATTATCGATTTATCTAAATGCTCTGGACGACGTCTGACGTCATTATAACTAATGATATAGTAATGAATTTAATGATCATGACAACTGATTTAGATACACATGATTCTGTGCACCCCAGCCACTTACAGCTTCAAAGCCACCAGGCTTTAAAATGTTTATTTGAAACTACATCTGTGAAAATGAGCTAAAAAAATTATTATTTCGTCGGCTTGACAAAAAAATACACTGGAATTTCCGATTATTATTAATTTATGGGAATACCGTACACGATTCTCAACTGCTTCCAACTGTGCGGAGCACAAATGGCAATATGGCACCCCCAATTGGGGTATTTTGTGAGACTGTAAGAAGTGGGGAATGGAAGGAGATGGGAAAGAGGAAAGTTGAAAAGTACCTAACTATTTGGTCACAAAACACGGCTAAAGTCTTTTCAAGCAACGTTTCGATTCTGAATGGTGGTCTTTTACCAGGACGATATTTTCTGTACCCACCATGGGGTGCCATAAAAAAAATTACATTATTTTACAATAATTAAATGTGAAATATCACAAATTAATTAAATAAATAAGTGCACGCCGAAATTTGAGCCCGCGACCTCTGGCCTCGTAGTTGAGGATCTTAACCGCTTGATCACGGAGATACTCAACAATACTTAATCACTGAAAGAATCGTATTGGGCATAGACAAGTCTGCTGAGAGCATTTAGAAAATGGCGTGGTAGTTCATCGTAGGGGAGATTTTTCGAGAATCATTTTCCGTAAACGTAAAAACAATTACTGTTTAAAAAGAAGATTGTGGGATTTTTAGTTAAATCATTTTATATAATTTAATGCATATCATCCGTCATTATAAACGGAGTCGTAGCGACTGTACAAACATATTTGTTTGCCTCTTGTTACATCAGATCAAGATTAATTATTCGACCATTAGTTGATACAGATTGACAATGAGGATTAGGTCCACTCGACAGGATTAAAATGTCCTTTAAAGGCAACGGCGTTTAGCATCGGGTCACGCTGTGAACTGAGAGTCCGCGCGGCGTGGGAAGCTGTGTGCTTTCATATCTGTCACTCGGTGGCCCGTGGTTGACTCGGAAGTTTGAGGGCCAGTGGCTCTTAACCTTTTCGAATCCACGGAACACTTTGATCACCAAAATATTCACACTCATCAGTGACAAAAATAATAATAAAAAATATGCAAGAATGCAACACTTCTTAAGAATATAGATTACTGACAGGGCCGGTCCTGTGCAGGCGCAATTGGAGCAGTCCGCTCCAGGCGGCGAATCGCCAAGGCGCTGATAGTACCTAACCACAGTCTTTTATATATTTATATGATATAAAATGAAAAAAAAACAGGCAATTTATGGACGACTGAATCCCTACGAGTTCCCGGTCTGATGACGCGGAATAAAAACCCGCACCTCTCGTCTTATACTTGATACGAGTTGGTACTAATCTTCTGTTCGAACAAACATTACACACTTTTATCGGTTTATCTCTTCAGTGATTAGTAATCAATGATTACAGACTTAATTATAACAGTGAAGAGAGAAAATATTCATTTTAAATATACCGTATTCGTAATAAATGGAACTTTTAAAATAAATTTCTATGCAATACCTGAGCTTGATGTGATAATGGTTTATGTTAGTTTCTCACGTTTTTTTTAGTTGTTATATTAGTAAATGTTGAGAAATCGATTTTACACAAACAGGTATAATGTCAAACTCTGTATTTGGTATAAATAATTCAATACAATGTAAGATATAAACTTAAATCATAGATTTTTTAAAATATATCCGTTGACAATGCAACCAATTATTCTTTGTTTCGTAACAAAAAAATACAACTCAACATATTAATTGCGCAAATGAATTTCGCATTCAATAATTATTTTTCATTCGAAAAGTAACTTGCATAACTTGTATTCTTTTGCCAATAGTGTTAAACGTTCTGTCACAATGGAATCGAATCGAAGCTGTGATATTTTGTTGCGGAACACTTGTAAACAGTTAGCAAAATACTTCATTTTAAGCAAGTTTACAGAATGCTTGCGATAAGTTCAACGAACGCTTATAACAAGGGCGCGGAACACTTATAACAAATTCACGAAATACTTATAACACTTGTGACAACTTTACGAAACATTGTAACAAGTTAACGGAACATAGTAATACGAACCGAAAAAGCTCACGGAACATAATAATATTATCTAACGACCTCAAGGAACATCTGCAACAAATTTACAATTGTGATAAGTTCACGGAACATAATAATACATACCTACCTTATAAGTTTACGGTCCACCTGTGACAAGTTCACGAAACCCTTATAACAAGTTGACAGAATCGTAACAAGCTCGCAGAATAGTAGTGGAGAACCACTGTTGTATGCACATACTCGTAGGCTGTGGAGAGTGCGAGTGTTACCTGTATCGTCGAGCCCCGATGTTCGATGTTCGATGTCCAACCTTGGACTAACAATATATGGAGAGAGAGAGCTAATTCTTTTTACCCAACCCTTACAAATTTGGGATAGATCACTTTCTCCTTGTTTCTACGTCGAATGCCATGAGAAAGAGACAGCAAAATTTCCCAAATTATCACACCGCTTTAAAGTATTGTTAGAATGTTCTTCGTGTCCCGCGTCTCCGTTGACTCCCTCCCACACGTTTATGATACGCGAAATAAATTGAGATAACTCAACGGTTTATTAGGTTACATGTTATATATATGTTCTAAACAATACTGTGAAAAAGTGGTTATACGAATAAACAAAAACATTATGTCGACATGTGCTATGAATGGATGTATAAATACCCTAGCCCTAGTCCTAGCCACACCCAGGTCTAGCCGAGTCCGGAAAACCTCATGAAACTGACTACAGCAGCGCTCTCTCTTGTATATTATTGCTCTGAGTATCTACCTTAAAAGTTTACGGTCCACCTCTGTGACAAGTTCACGAAACCCTTATAACAAGTTGACAGAATCGTGACAAGCTCGCAGAATACCAGTGGAGAACCACTGCCGTATGCACATACTCGTAGGCTGTGGAGAGTGCGAGTGTTTCATGTATCGTTGAGCCCCGATATTCGCTGTCCAACTCTCAGAACTGTTATTCTTAAACTACGCTCCCTGCCACTCCGATGTGCGGATCGCCCAATTAACAAACAATCTATTTGCATACATGATTAGCAATTGTTGGATGGACACGTTTTATGTAGGATGCTGTAATTAATGTCGGAGATTTATAAGATGTATAAAAATCTCTATGATGGATCGGCGTGGGACGTTTTATGGCAAAACAATAAAAATATGTTCCGTTCATTATTTTGGCACGTTGAACTCGTGAGAAAAGCGCATTCTCAAAAAAAAAAACGCCGATAAATTGATTATGTGAAGGTGTTCTTATTTAGGATTATATTGTTACAAGCTTAGAGTATATATAGTGGTATCTATCCAAGGCAGTGTAGTCAGTTTTTGATGATTTTTACCGGACTCGGCAGACCTGGGCGTGGCTAAGACTGAGGTCAGGGTTCATATCACAAATCGACATAATGTCTTTGTTTATTCGTATAACCACTTTTTCACAGTATTTTTTTCAACAAAAATATAGCATATACCTAAAAAACCGTTTAGTTGTGTCAAGTTTAGTGGCATAATAAAAAAGGTTGGCGGAGTCCCGCGGTGACCCACGAGCCCAAGATCATTGTGACAGTTCATAGAAGCGGTGTATTATATTTGTTGTCTCTTTCTCTCTCGTGGTGTACGACGTAAAAACCTGGAGAAAGTGATTTATCGCAAGTTTGTGTAGGTTGGGTAAAAATAAATAGCTCTCTCTCCATACATTGTTACAAGTTTCCTACATTCATTTAGGTTTGAGTAGTCGCTTAACTCCTGACATCCTTCCCGTCGATAGACTGGGTAGATAACCTTTGCAGTAAATGTCAAAAAAATAACCCAAATAAAACAAAATTCGTCCATTACCCAAAACTTCAAAACGATCCCGTTAATGCATTATACTGGAAAAAAACACGTTTTCTCTGAAACGACCCACATAATCAATTATTCCGCAAAATATTCGCGCTTCCTCCAACCTTCACAACGATCCAGACAATTGGACGTGGTTATGTCGAAATCGTCCAACCTACAATTTGCTAAATTGAGTTTTACATTTTTTTCCTATAGATAAATATGAGATTTATATCTGCTGAAAACATCCAGGTTTCAAATGCAACACATTTTTAGTTATTTTTTTTTTTTTTCTAACACACATTGCAGATATTTGACTTAAATTAAAGTTCAAAAACATTATAAAATTTAGAATAATATAAGATTTTTTTTTAATAAACATATTGATATATTATATGGTAAATGACCTATTTATAATAATGCTCATAAAGAAAAAAACACTGATATTCACTTTACAAATGCCGATTACGCATATTAATGCTTTTTTATCGTCATATTTTCAAACGCTTTTTTCTCAGTTTCATCTTTTTAGGGTTGGATTCTTTTTTACATAACTACGTTCAATTTTATCTCACATGGATTTTCTTCAACAATCAACGGATTTTAATTTGGACAAAAAAAAAATGGTTTATCTAAATAAACCAGTCCTTTAAGGCCAGCCGCGCACGGGTGACTTTTGTCACGGCAACAGTTTCGTCACCATCTTTATATGTAATAGAGTGTATGGAAGTCTGTGCACGCAGCAACGTGACATTAGGGTGACTTTTTAGTTCCGCTGGCCGGCGACTTTTGAATGAAGAAACTGTCACCGTGTCTGAAGAGTACTTTTGTATGGGCGCTCGCGCACGGGTGACAAAATGTCATTCGGTGACCCATCCGCCTGTTCGAAATCCATTGCCGGAATGAAAGGGTGACGGGTGACAGTCACTCACCGTGTGCGTGCTCGATTGGAAGACGGTGACAGTGACGAAACTGTTGCCGTGACAAAAGTCACCCATGCGCGCTGGCCTAATTCTTGACATCCTTTCCGTAGGTATGTTAAGAAAATTATCTTTCATCTGCATCGTTTTTAAGTTTTTAAGGAAGCATGAAATTTATCTGATTAATAAACAAATTTGTTTTTCGACGTTCATTCATATGCGTTAATAATAATAAAATAAAATATATCGTATATAGGGGAACACTCATCAGGTAGAATCATTAATAACGAAACGAGAACATTAAAAAGCTATATTAGCATATCACATGTATTCAGATCGCAGTGTTCCCACCCGCACAAAAATAATATCTAGGATCTTGCTATTTATTTTCACCTACACAAAAAATCGAGCAACATTGAATCGATAAATAACTATCGGTAAACGTTTTCATTTTGGTACACTGTCTGCGTCCGCCAATTTCATTCGGAAGATGAATTTATTGTTCTGAAGTTATGCCATTATTAAGTTTAAAAAATTAAATAAACACCTACACCCTGCCACAAATGTAAAAGAGAGAAAAAAAAACTATCAGTAAGAACATTACTTTTGTCTATGTTCGTGATACTGCATACATCACGAATAAGAGCACCCGATTTGGCTATCATCGTATATAGTGCTATCATCCAGAGCAGGGGTCTCCAAACTTTCCAGCCTTAGGGCCATACTGATTACTCCAGTAAGTTCCGAGGGCCAAAACCATACATAAATCTCATTAGTATTTCATATGTCATTATGCTTGTTATAAGTTATGTTTTTATTTAAAATGTATAAAATGTTAGTTGGATTCATTTCAATAATTTGTTAGTTATTATATACTGAAGTTAAATTTTCTGCATATTATACATGTATTTACTCATTACAATTCTGTGTTTCTTTATCCAACTTATCACAAAAACAATAACAATAAGCCTACAGCAATGTTATGAGTAGTTAGCCCATGACCATATCAATGTAGATGTCATGTTAATAATTATTCAACATAAAATTAGAATACTTCAGTAAACTAAATTTAATTCGCTATAAAAAATATGTTCTCTAAAATGAGTTTTCAAGTATGCTAGCTCTCCGCGGGCCGGACAAAATCTGTCCGCGGGCCGGATGTGGCCCTCGGGCCGTAGTTTGGAGACCCCTGATCCAGAGGGTTAACAATAACCATATGTTAAAAAAATAGTATTATCAACAGAAAAAAAATTGACTTTTGATGGAATAATGTACAGTCAAAATTAACAGATATTCTAAGAAAAATCTTGAATCTCAGCCAATTCAAATTCCTTAAAATAATTTGTAATGCAGCAATTTCTTTACAGCCCTGGAGATCATATCGTCGCCGGAAAGGCAAAAGGGTTGAAGTGTCATTTTGGGAAGTTTACAATTAAAATTACATTTTAAAATTTATAAGTCTTCAGTACCTGCTTGGATTAAAAAAAAAAGGTAACTCAATGCTCTCACTGAGTTACTTGAAGTGACGAAAAGCTAAAACAAGTCCCAAACTTGTGTCGTTTGAGTCGAGCCTTCTCCCAAATGGTAAATATATTTTAGATGGCTGAAGGGCCACAAAAGTCTTCAGAATCAAACGAGAGTCAGAGCAATCGATACAGAAAAAAAAAACTGATCAAAACTGCATATTTTACAATTTTCTTACCAAAGCGTTGCTTAAGCCCTTTTGCCATTCCAGCGACGATATGTATAATGTGATGAATGATAAAAAGATACCGAAAAAAACGGGTTAGCAGGAATATTTAGATATTTTAAAAAAGAATTCAGCTTAAAACGTGTTCGTATGCCCACAAACGATTAACTACATAATTAAACCAGTTGTTTGAAAATGCCGGAAAATGGATGACACCACTGGCTGCATACATGTCGTAAACAGTCATTTAAAATGCACGTTATTTTGTAACGGGGATCGAACCCGGAACTACGAAACAGACACATCGCATCTCTCGGACACTGTTTTGTCAGATCACTATTAAAAACACTTCAAAATGAAATCAATCAGACACAGAACAACTCGGTAGAGATTAAAACAAACTGTTTTACCGTTGTTATTGAAAACATCTTTCTGTGAAATATCGATCGAAGTAATGTCGGGGAACCTCCAAACTTACACTGAATAATAAGAGAGCAGTGATCTGACTATATAGACGTTATATACATGAATGGCTGCTTGCGACATTGCGATTAGTGGTAAGTGGAGATATTACAAAACGAGCAAAGAATTCGGTAAGTTATTCCGTTTTGATGCAAAAACACAGCACCTAGTTACTGCTCCCGACACAGGCGGAGTGCTCGAGGCCCGAGCGCAGTCGGCCGGAAACTTTGGGCTGATTATTAGGAAAAGTGAAAAGTGCCCTGCATTTTATTTCGTGTTGAATGTACAGGTTTATTTGTGCCTATTATCCAACGTCGATCGCTGATACAGTGTTGCGTAGTAGCCTGCTTACTGCAACAATTATGATAAATACGAAAGGTATTGTTAAATTTGCCTTGTTATCAAAATCAATCAATCTATCAAAGATGTCTATCGGAAACGTGCGCTGGCTTTGGGGAATTTTTCCGACCGGATGCATTCGATAGAGGAATGTTCATTTTAGTATCAAACGTTCACTGTTTAGAATTGAATCCATATCAAGGCAAAAGGGCTTAAGCGATACTTTGGTAAAAAATGAGTCAAAAATGCAGTTTTGATTAGTTTTTTTTTTTCTACATCGAATTCTCGTTGGATTCTGAAGACTTTTGTGGCCTTTCAGCCATCTTAAATATATTTACTGTTTGGGAGAAGGCTTGACTCAAGCGGCGAGTTTTGACTTTTTAAGCTTTTATTGTCGCTTCAGGTAACTCGGTGAGAGCATTGAGTTATCTGAGTTTACTTTTTTTTCAAAATCCAACCAGGTACTGAAGACGTGAATTTTATTGTACAACAAAAAAAAACTTTAATATGCTCTTTTTTTTTACATGAATACCGCACAAGAGTATCAACTGCTCCCAACCGTCTAGAGCCAGTGAGACTATAGCATCCCCAATAGGGGTATGTTGTGAGGCTGAAGTTAGTAGGGAGAGGAAGGAGATGAGGAAGGGGAAGGTTGGGAAGTACCTGGCTAATCAGATCTAGTCGCATTTCAAGCAACGTTTCAATTCTGATTGGTGGTCTTTCACCAGGGCGATACTTAGAGTATCTACCACTATGGAACGTACCGCAAATATATTATATTTTATTTAGTATCAATTAAACGTTTTATTGCACATATTGATTAAATAAATTTTATTTGCGCTCGCCGGGTTCGAGCCCGCGACCTCTGGATTCGTAGTCGAGCGTTTTACCACTCGACTATGCAGGCCGTCAAGCTCTGGTGTAAACTTCCCAAAATGGCGTTCCAGCCCTTTTGCCTTTCCAGCGACAATATAGATTCTAATGAGAACAGAAGTGCTTGTCATCAACATTATTGTATCTTTTAATTGCTGTCCAAACAAGCGTGGGGTGTAGCATAGTGTCGCTTGATGGTTCCCCACTTCGCCACTTAAATTAATCTAGCCATAACACTTCACTTTTGAACCTGGTAATACTTAAAATTCACACATCTTAATTCACAAGGTTTTCGAATGATTGCTGAAATGTGCCGCTGTGTTGTAGCTTAGAACAAAAGCGGAACGGTGACGGAATATACGCATAAAATAATATTGTCGTATTTGACATTACTGTTTTTGATCGACAGCTTTATGACCGTTATAAAAAAACATTCACCTACAACGACATTCTGAAATGAAATTCAATAAATGTGGCCTAAGAACGAGGTAGCTGGGTAAAGAAACCACAAACAGAATAATTTATTGTATTAAATCGTAATGTCTTAGTGAAAATCGATTGCGTAGATAGAAACGTGGTGAAGAAATAAATGGGTTTTTTTAAATAATTTATGAATATACTCGTGGTTGACTGCCAAATACACGGCATTTTCCTAAAAACGTCATTCACTCAGAGCAATAATATACAAGAGAGAGCGCTGCTGTACTCAGTTTTTATGAGGTTTGCCGGACTCTGCTAGACCTGGGCATGGCTAGGACCAGGGCTAGGGTATTGATTCATCCATTCATAGCACATGTCGACATAATGTTTTTGTTTATTCGTATAACCACTTTTTCACAGTATTGTTATAAACAAATATATAGCATGTAACCTAAAAAGCCGTTAAGTTATGTTTATTTATTTCGCGTATGAAAACGTGTGGGCGGAGTCAAGGGAGACGCGGAACATTCTAACAGTATTTTAAAGCGGTGTGATAATTTGGGAGATTTTGTCGTCTCTTTCTTTCTCATGGTGTACGACGTTAAACTCGGAGAAAGTGATTTATCCCAAATTTGTATAGGTTGGGTAAAAATAATTAGCTTTATCTACATATACTGTTACTTTCAGGTCGTACATATCTACAGACTTATCTCTATGCAGTGGGGGGGGCGTCGCTACTGTAGATATTGTTAAACTTTATACTACTGACGGCCTCCATGGTCGAGTGGTAAGACGCTCGACTACGAATCCAAAGGTTGCGGGTTCAAACCCGGCGTGCGCAAAGAACTTTTATTTATTTAAAATGTGTCATGACACATTTAATTCATATAAAATTATTAAAAAGTATATTTGCGGCACGTTCCATAGTGGTAGATACTCTAAGTATCGCCCTGGTGAAAGACCACCATTCAGAATCGAAGCGTTGCTTGAAATGGCTTTAGCCGTGTTTGGTGAACAGATCTGAATAGCCAGGTACTTCCCAACCTTCCTCTTTCCAATCTCTTTCCCCTCCCCACTATCTTCAGCCTCACAACATACTCTATTTGGGGATGCCATAGTCTCACTGGCTCTAGACGGTTGGGAGCAGTTGAGACTCTTGTGCGATATTCATTAAAATTAAAAAAAAACATACCGAAGTATGTTAATGTTTCTTTATTCGTCATCTTTTTTGCACGCGACATGATATGTTACATGTTTTTTTGGTTCTAGCAACTATCAAACTAGGTTTACGCCCTTCTTTTTTTAAATAAAATCCACACAGAAAGCCTTGAGGGAAATAATTACCCTCAGGGCCTATGTCATCTTTGAGGATGCTGTGTGGAGGGTCTTTTTGAGGAAAGGAAGGGGTGAAGCTGGGCCTTGATGAGGCCCATGTCGAAGGAGGGAGGAAACACAGATGCTGGAAAATCGTTTCACAGCCGAGCTGTTAAACATAAGAACGAGTCGTAAAAGCGACCCGTTCTCAAGTATCGAATGTCAACCACGTTGACGCCTATATCATGACTGCAAAATATACGGTAATTCTTTAAAAATATTGTAACTGTACAAACAGATCTACAAAGTACCCGTGCAGTTGGGGGCGTCGCTACTGCAGAAATTGGGACTAAATCGTAAGCTTCTCTTGTCCCGCCATGTTTGTTATTTATTTATATACTAACGGACTTTTGTCCAATCACAAAAAAATACAAAACACGAAATGAGAAAAAAAAACAACAGAGAAAGAAGATCACATACTCGTACATACTATTTTAATGAAGCAATGACATTTTACTTAATAAATATGTGTCATAACACATTTAATTGATGTAAAATAAAATATAGTTTATTTGTGGCACGTTCCAGAGTGATAGACACTCTAAGTATCGCCCTGGTGAAAGACCACCATTCAGAATTGAAACACTGCTTAGTATGGCTTTAGCCGTGTTTGGTGACCAGATCTGAATAGCCAGGTACTTCCCAACCTTCCCTTTCCTCATCTCCTTCCAATCCCTACTATCTTCAGCCTCACAACATACCCCAATTGGGGATGCCATAGTCTCACTGGCTCTAAACGGTTGGGAGCAGTTGGGACTCTTGTGCGGTACTAACTAATAATTGAATTGAAAATAACAGTGATTTGCCACACGAGTAAACTGGTCAAAGGTCTATAAATAAGATAGGGTAGGTAATTAGTTAGGTATATTAGTATACCCCAATTTGGGGATGCCATAGTCTCACTGGCTCTAGACGGTTAGGAGCAGTTGAGACTCTGGTGCGGTATTACAGATATACATGAGAAAGAACATTGTTATTTACGAGTCACAAGTCACTACATATCTATATATGTACTACATAATCTTTGCAGTTGGAGGCGTCGCTACTGCAGATATTGAGAATACCATTGCAATAAAGTAATTACTTCCTCTTTTGGCCGCCTGGTTCATTCGTTTCTCTTTAAAGTGTTTAAATCTGACCGTAGGTTTAAACAAATGAATCCGCTTTATCATTTCCGTCACTGCGGAATTTATGAAGTCATTACCATGTTACTTGAACAACAGGTGGAACGCAGCCAGATTCAACTTCCTGGGAGGATTCCCTTGTAGGGATACGCGGATGGCTTTTTCGGTCATCTGAGAAATAAATAACAGCGAAGCCTTAAATAATCTGTCCACTTAGCCGAGGGGACCAGACACCAAGTGTCGCTGAATTTAATACACCTTTAATTCATGCTGACACTCAATTAATTTGGGACCTGCAAAAATTATCATTTGAAAATATACCATTTATTTGGCTAGTATTTGACCGCATAGGTAAGTACTTAAAATTAATGGTGATTTGATTCTTAAATATTTGGCAAAAGTACCACAAGCCGGGCGACATTTTATACGTCACGTAATCAATTCAAATAAAAACTGTTTTTGTAATCTGGATATTAGCTTCATTATTCAATAATTTTAAAATGTCACAAAATCATACCAAAGCTTTTTTATAGTTAATACCGCACACCAGTCCCAACTGCACTCAACCGCCTAGAGCCAGTGAGACTATGGCATCACTAATTGGGGTATGTTGTGAGGCTGAAGGTAGTGAGGAAGAGAAGAAGATAGGGAAGAGGAAGGTTAGAAACTACCTGACTGTTCAGATCTTATCACCAAACACGGATAAAGCCATTTCAAGCAACGTTTCGAATCTGAATAGTGGTCTTTCACGAGGGCGATAATTCGAGTATCTACCACTCTAGAACGTACCGCAAATTTACTTTATATTATTTTATTTGAATTACATTGTTGTGACACATATTCATTAAATAAAATGTATTTACGCACGCCGGGTTTGAACCCGTGACCTCTGAATTCGTAGTCGAGCCACTCGATAAAGTGTTAGATATTCTCTGTATCGCCCTGGTGAAAGAATACAGAATAGATACGCTTCTTGAAATGGTTTTAGCTTTTACTCTTACCTATCTCCTCTTCTTCCTCACTCCCTTTAACCTCACAATATACCCCAATTTAATATGAGATAGTTCCACTGGGTCCGAACTGGTAGTCGAGCGTCTTACCACTGGACCACGGAGGCCGTCAGTATATTGACATCTTATTGCGTTTCATTTTTAACTTATTTATTTATCTAGTCAACCGTTTCTCCATAAACCTGACAAAGACAGTTATATCCGGAAAACAAGCGCACTTTTTGTGGAAACACTGTTTTTTCTGCTGCTAAAATTCTGCGGAAATGGAGATCGTTATCCGATATTTCAGGAAGTTGGCTCATTTACCTCTAAGAAACTATTTGGACAGTTCTGGTCTAGAGTTAAGTGTTTAATGTAATTTTTCAAACTGACCTATGAAGCATAACTTGTTCCTAGATACCTACTTTTTATCTATTAAGTATTTCTAAATGATGAATTTTTATTATAAATATTCTTTTCACTACGTTTTTTTTTTAAATTCAGTTTTTTACCTAATTGCTTGTGGCTTATGGTGTTTTTATAATCATCAATCAACTTCGGATGTCGATATATTTTTAATCAATGCAGCTTCGTTTAATCGACAAGCACGACTGCTATTTATGTAACAATACCTTTAATTTTTATACACATTTTTGATGAAATATTATGTTAAAATTGTTTTTGTTACTGTCTCTACTTTACGTTCAATCTAATTGATATTTCTGTGAGTTGTTTGGTTGTTATAATTTATGACTTTTGTGTAAATAAACTATAATACACCCTTACTACTGCAAAAAAAGAATAAAACCAATAAACAAAATAGCTTACTTTATAAAGGGATGAAATGTTAAAATGCGCGGCCGGAAACCATTCAAATTACACCAATTCATAAATTTAAAATAGCCTGTAAGAACTATATAAAATACATTAATAATATCAAATAGTATATAAGTTATTATTATTAAGTCAATGGAATATGATTATATATTTAAAAAATAACGGACTAAAGTTTAATTACAAAAAAGGCACATAAAACACGAAATGGAAAAAAGAGCAACAGAGAAAGAATAGCACATACATAATAATAAATGAAGCGATGACAAAAATAGGACAAAATAAACATAAGAGAGAACATTCAAGCCATGGTCTAGTCAAAGTTTTGGTATAGTAAAGAATGACAAAAATCATTCAAACTGCTACCAAAAATTTCAAGACCATGGCTTGAGTTAACAAGTCTTGACATTCTGGACATGGAGAATTGTACCCATAATTAGTATAGTGATGATTGAGGAACAGCAATTCAATTAGATACTTTATAAACTTTAAAGTACAAGTAACTAATATAAAATAAATAAATCTAAAAACCTATTTTTATTTAAAAACACCCTAAAAAGATTACTTTTGTAATGTTTTGAAATAATTCACAATTATTGAGTTGAATTTAAAATGATTTTTGAAGAAGTTTAAAGTTGATAATTTAATTTTATAAAAGAATAAGCTTTACATTCAAATTGCTTACAAAAACTTGCACACCTTAAAAAAAAACATATGATATATTTTCAAAACCATTGCTTAAACATGTTGGAAATTGTAAGTGAAATTGTTGGAAAATCGAAAAATGTAAATGCATACTACAAAGTAAATTATAACAAAACAATTATTAAAATACTCTTGGAGTGATTCTGTTTTCGCAGTTCGATTGACGATTGCACGTGCCTATTTCCAAAACAGTAAAAAAAACGACTACAAAACTATGTGAAACCCGTGGTTATAAATATACCTGTCCTTAATAAATAAATAAAAATGTGAGGGATAAAACATAATAATATATTTAGAGAAGTCAAGTGAATCTAGACCTCAAAATAATACTCGTAAAAATTATCAACTTTCTCAAAATGCTGTACCAGACATTTAATTAAAAAAAAAAACAATAACTACATTGAGCCACAGAGTCATTACGACTGATAACTTTGTTCGTAAAGCTGACCATGTTTTGCAGTATTAGGTCATCCGTGTTTTTAAATTGCGTTATGTAGGTACTGTACGAACTTCTTTTTTTGCAAACGCATATACGAGTATCTGATAGTAGTAAGCCGTCTTCCGCCACGTTCGATGGAAAAATTTCTCACACATACAAAAGTTTAAATTTTTCTTCCGATTACAGTCCTTCACAATTTACTCACTGTGATCCTTTTGATGTGTGTGTCTTGACTAAACCACGCGGAACGGGTTTTTGTCTGCTAGTATCAATAATTATCAATACAATGTACTTGTAGATTACCGTCGATATATTTTGTAACATTCACAAGTACCTTAACATTATCAATTACTTTTTTTCTGCAATATTATGCAACGACTGTAACTAGTGATGTGGAAGCGAATGGGGAAATAGTAAAAAATTAACGTAATTGATTTAAAATAAAAACATAATTAAATTAATATTTTTAGTACGAATATTTTTTACGTGTGAAAAGTTTTACCGATTGAGTCACATAATTCTGATTGATTGTTATAAAATCAATTTTAACAATAACCTGAATTATTGATGTTATTTCTTACAGTACTGTAAAAGCATATTTGCAACTATTAATATTTTCAATGTGGTTTAAAAACTATTTATGAGAATATCGCACTAGAGTCCCAACTGTCCGGAGCCGGTGAGACTATGACATCCCCAATTTGAGTATGTTGTGAAGCTAAATGAAGTGGAAAGTGAAGGAGATGGAGAAGAGCAAGGTTGGGAAGTACCTAGGTACTTAGATCCGAACACAAAACACTGCTACCAAACGTCTAGAGCCAGTGAGACTATGGCATCCCCAATAGGGGTATGATGTGATGCTGAAGGTAGCGGGGAGGGAAAGGAGATGAGTAAGGGGAAGTTTGGGAAATACCTGGCTATTCAGATCTGGTCACCAAACACGGCTCGAGCTATTTCAAGCAACGTTTCGATTCTGAATGTTGGTTTTCCACCAGGGCGATACTGAGAGTATCTACCACTCTGGAACGTACCGCAAATACACCTTCATGCTTTAAATTATTTTATATTAAATTAATTTATTTCCGTACGTCGAAAATTGAGCCCGCGACCTCTGTACTCGTGGTCGGGGATCTTAACCGCTCGACCACGGATTATAATTGGTGAGTCTAGTTACTTAATGCTCAAATTTTCGGAAATAAGAAACACGTCATATGAAAGGTGTGTTTACGTCAATATCTTAAAACGGCCACAAGAAACTGTGTCTTACGACCTTAAGTAACAGAAAGCGCCAGGGAAAAAAATAATTTTAAAATGATTTTCTAAATAGACGCCCGCATTTCAAACCCAATTAGAGATAACAAGCATATAACTGCAGACGTATTCTTTCATCAAGTCAACGAATAAAAACGTTGAATTATCCATAAAAACTGTGAAAATAAGACTAAATAAGGTAGAAAAATAACATTCATAATATTTTTATTTCGAATTGGAACCAACTAGAGTTTTATTAATAAATGATCTTAGGGTTATTTTAGTGGCACGAAATTCAGGCATTCGAAGAAGATTGATGTAAGTCCAAAAAAGTGCATTCGCTCATGTTAAAAGATGAATCTAATTGCATCTGACACAAAATTAAATAAATTATTCAGGAACTCTTCAGAAGATAAAAACAGTGTAAAAGTATATTAAAGGAATGTTGAACTCCATGACTTATCTCAAAATAAATTAGTATGGTACAAAATAGTTGATTCACTATAAAAGTTTCCCCCTCAAAGGTCATGGTAAATATATTTAAGATGGCTGAAGGGCCACAAAAGTCTTCAGAATCAAACGAGAGCCAAACGGTGTGTGCAAATATTTTTTTTTCAATTAATATGTTATTCAACAATTAATTCATATGAAATAACATAAAGTATACGTATATATTTGCGGCACTTTCCAAAGTGGTAGATAGGTAGGTTTAAATCCTCGACTGACGCAGAAGTCACGGGTTCAAATATCGGCGTACGCAAATTAATTAATTTCATATTTGATTAATATAAAATAATATGTAGGTATATTTGCGGTACGTTCCAGAGTGGTAGCTACTCTCAGTATTGCCCTGGTGAAAGACCACCATTCAGAACCGAAACGTTGCTTCAAACGGCTTTAGCCGTGGTTGGTGACCAGATCTGAATAATCAGGTACTTCCTAACCTTCCTCTTCACTTCACAATTACCTTCTACCTCACAACATACCCAATTTGGGACGCCATAGTCCTACTGGTTCCAGACGGTTGGGAGAAACTTGGAATTATGTACGGTATTCACCATAAAAAATAAAATTAAAAAACTAACCAGGGCAAGAAGAAACCACAAAAGTTTGGTTTAAAATTATAAATTAATATAAATACCTACCTCGCTTAAAAAAATAAGGTATTATTTGAAGCCTTTATCGATGCGAAGGGCTCATAATATATCGTTAAAGAAGTTTTAGTACTATCCCATGAAAAATATTAGAAATGAAATAAAAATATATTTGTGTACATACACAATAATTATAAGTTCATTTCTACATATTATACGGGAGGCGGTGTCAGCATCGTACACGCAATAAATTCCACATTAGTTTGAAGAAGAATAATTTTCGTCTACACACGTAGACTCATTTAGCGGTGGCAGTGGGTAGAACAAACATGATAATTTTCAACAATCTGTCTTCAATGTCCAGTGTTTATTGCAGTATTTGGCCCGAGTACCGCAATAAAACGGGGCGCGTGGTATCTTGATTGAGAATTAATTATTAAATCATAAAATTCAATCCGTGATATAAACATTATTGATAGTATCGTGCGTGTTCATTGTCAGCGGGGGCGAGTAATTCATTTTATGTTTGCATTGTTGAAACATCAGTCAAGGGTAACAGAAAAAAACTCAAACACATTAAGCGACAGAGTAGAATAGCTTAATTTCAATAAGGGAGTAGGTACCTTGTACCAATGCCGCTTGAATAAAAGGCCAACCTACTTGCAGCGCCTCTGGCGCCAAACACCGGAGGGTCTAATTTCCATTTCATTAGATTCTCACTGTTTTTTGTTGTTGTTTTAAATGTAAAATAGTTTAAATACAGTTACTTGTCAACAATATAAATACACAAGCAATAGAAACCCATGAACACATATATCAAAACAACGTAAATGGTAATATGAAAATTTCAACACATGGCTAATAAACAAAAAAGAAAAAAAAGAAAAGGTGTTTAGATCATTTTATATACTCAATAAAAACATATTTAGATTTTTCGCATGTACTTTTATTTTTTATGTATTTTTTAAAAACTCTTTATGTATTATATCTAGTGAGATGGGTAAAGTACACACATTTGTATCAGCCGATTTAATGTCAATACACGCTCGGGTTGCCAGCAGTAAAAAAAAAAGTTTTTCTTAATGATTATAATTGTTACTAAAATTAATCAAAACGATTATTTAAGAAAGTGTTTGGACGAGATGTGCATGTTGACTGTTCGCGTCTGGGCCTTTATATAGTAGCATTGAAAGAAAACATAGATAAAAGAAACATTGTAATCTGTGGTATGACAAGATATAACTTAAACAAATGCAGTCTGATGACGAGGTAGGGCCAGGTCAACAGGTGGGGTTTATTTCGTGACTGAATAAGCGCCATTATTATTTACTAGTTAGAGTTCGGCGTTCTGAGTAATGCGCCCAAATCGTAAACTAGTTGATTCTCGCTTTCTAAAAGGTACATAGAACAATATATGAATACATACTTTTCATCTTGATTTTTACACGCTTAGCTTCTAGTAAATTATTTTTCTATCTCTCGATGTACACATGCACTGTTATACCCTTGGAGTATCAATGTATGGAGAGAGAGCTAATTATTTTTACCAAACCTATACAAACTTGCGATAAATCACTTTCTCCGGGTTTTTACGTCGTACACCATGAGAGAGAAAGAGACAACAAAAATAACACACCGCTTTATGTACTGTAAGGATGATCTTGGTCTTCCACGTCTCCGGGGACTCCGCCCACATGTTTTCATATGCGACTAAACTCGACACAACTAAACGGTTTTTAGGTTATGTGCTATATTTTTGTTGATAACAATACTTTGAAAAATACGAATAAACAAAAACATTATGTCGACATGTGCTATGAATGGATGTATACATACCCTAGCCCTAGTCCTAGCCACGCCCGGGTCTGACTACACTGCCTTGGATGGGTACCACTCTATGTACTCTAAGGTTATACCCATATCTGAACCGTTTTATCACATATTTTGTGATAGCGATCATGATTTTAGATAGTTTAATTTGTATACATATTATATATTATTTTCTCCTTGTTATATTAGGTTAGGTAATGTAGTATGAAGCACACATTTTTAGTGGTGAAATATCACAAAACTGCGCTATGTAAGTTCACTGTTATTATTATTATTAAAACACCTTCCCCGAAGCATAGTAGGTACCTACTTAGGTTTTTTTTTTCAGCTTAATCAAGAGAACTATGGTAATTACTTTTGAATCAGTTATGGGGTCCCTTTGACTCAGGGCTATGGGCCCGAATTCGCAAGGCTAGTGTGGGAAAGCTAGCACAGTAAGAACCTCGAATTTTCCCGTAAAAGCCATGGAGATTAAATGGACATCGAACTTTACTATCATTGTAAACCATCCCATTCTAAATATATTGTTAGCCTGTGCATCGTGACCAGAGGGATTATTTTTTTTAAATATAAAATCGGTATCAGGGGCGTACCGTAACTATTTTATTTGGTTGTCTCAAATAAATAGAGTTTATTTTTTTAGAGAACGGCCTACGCATGGTTGTCATTTGACTTTTATGATGTTCTGTCGCAATCTCTGAATTTGCCACTTGCAAAACACAAATAGCTGACATTTTTCATATTGTGATTTTTTTTAATGCGCGCGCATCCGTTGCGTCTATTTAAGCCTGATTCACACCAACGTCCGGTTCCGCTCAGTGCCGATATTGTTCCGCAAGAAAACTTATTGATATGGTATGAATATCAATGAATCATATCCAAGAGCATAATGCCAAGACAAATTTGTGTGGCAGTATATCCTTCTGCCCACCCTTGTGATATTTAACTACTTATTTAGTTAAATAATTATTTTGAAGTGTAAAAATACTAACATCGCAGATTTTGTTTTGTCAAAAACTATAATATTTTTATTAATTATTAATTATTAAAAATATTATTTAGTGATAAAAAAATGGTTTAAAAAAAAAAATCTGCGTTGTAAGTATTTTTACACTTCAAAATAATTATTTAACTAAATAAGTAGTTAAATATCACAAGGGTGGGCAGATGGATATACTGCCACACAACTTTGTCTTGGCACATACTCCTTGATTGATATTCATACCATATCAATAAGTTTTCTTGCGGAACAATATCGGCACTGAGCGGAACCGGACGTTGGTGTGAATCAGGCTTTAAGCAGCAGAAAGCTGCCAATGATCTTTACTTTTATATTTCTAGAACTTTTGGCTAAAGAATGCTGTTATATTAGAGCTTAAATACAAGTTTATAGGTAAGAAGTAATAATAATGTGTTTTTAATTCGAAGTTTTTTTTTAAATTTCCATATTAGTCGTTTTCTATGAACGGCGCTCCCCTGATATCTACTATTCACCAAACAGTCAAATACTTAAATTTATCAGACGTCTGAATCCTCAGAACAATAATATACAAGAGAGAGCGCTACTGTAGTCAGTTTTGATGAGATTTGCCGGACTCGGCTAGACCTGGGCGTGTCTAGGACTAGGGTTAGGGTATTTATACAACCATTCATAGCACATGTCGACATAATGTTTTTGTTTATTCGTATAATCATTTTTTCACAGTATTGTTATAAACAAAAATATAGCATTTAACCTAATGAACCGTTGAGTTAATTTCATTTATTTCGCGTATCAAAACGTGTGGGAGGAGTCAACGGAGACGCGGGACACGAATAATATCCTTACAATACTTTAAAGCGGTCTGATAATTTGGGAAAATTTGCCATGTCTTTCTTTCTCATGGTGTACGACGTAAAAACCCAGAGAAAGTGATTTATCCCAAATTTGTATAGGTTGGGTAAAAATAATTAACTCTCTCTCCATATATTGTTACTCCAAGTCTGCATCAGTTAGTTTGTGAAATCATTGTCGAAAATAACTTACTTCCCGCAAAACAAAAAGAAAACGGAATCGATTAGGGAGAATAAGAAGTTGGTGGAAGAGATAAACCTATAAAAGTGTATTATGGGGGTTTATGCGTGCCCGTAGTAAGGTCAATTTCTCCATACTTCTGGTTAAATTGGTCATACATTTTCAAATATCGAAATTCTTTCTTGAACTTATCAGCATTTTCATCGGCCTGTCTGGGATCTAGGAGCAAAAGGTTTTGATATAAATTGACTACAGTAGTTTTTTTTCTTCAAATCGCTAGGTACAGATCACACTTCTAGGGATTTTCTGTTCAGTGGTGGGAGCCCATTTATCAGTGGCGTGCAAACTATTATGGCTGACAAGTTATGCACGCCCTATGTTCTTCCAACATACGCGTATACGATTTTTTTTATTTATTTAGATGTACCAAGTAGCTGCATCCACTAAATTAACAATTTTTCAGTTAACTTGTGTTTTCAAAATATTTTATTTAAATAAAAAAATTCGAGCTAAGGTTAAAAAAATAAGTTTGTCGATTATTTCATTTGAATTAATGGATACTGTTTTATAAAAACTTTAATAAAGGTGAATTAAGCTATAAAAACATTTTTTTGTTTCGTATCACAAACCTGTTACTTTACTGTAATTTAAAAAATGTTCACTGGAAATGTGGTTTATTTATTAATTTCGAGTATTTTATATCACAATCAGAATATTCACAAAAAAACGGGCAACTTGAAATGCAATTAATAATGCTCAATGGGAATATGAAAATTAGTAACATTCCTAGATGCAACCGATGCTAGTTGAGCCCCAAACTAACCTGGAAAGGATATGATTTGATTCTACATAGAATCTTGTATGAAAAATATATGTTCAAGCGATCAAAATTGTTAGATAGAGTACGTCCTTGTTTTACTTTCTATCGCGAAAAGGTCATTTAACAGTATATTTTTCTCGCATGAGAAGCTCTCTCACACACAGTAGCGTGAATCAGTGTACACAACATTGATAACGTGTCAGGACTAAGAAATCGACCGGTACACAAGGTTATTTTTTAAAGTAAAAAGCAGAGTATGTACGCCATGTTGTTCCTCTTTAAAAAGTAGGTACATTCTACGAGTATTATGTTACAAGTCCGAAACTTTTTGTTCTCATTGGAAAATGGCGAAAATTTAATAAAGTCGTATCACGCCCCTCACCTACCAAAAACGAATGATAAATATTTCAAAGGTTGACATCTTGATTAGGTTAGATGGGCAATAATGAGAAAAACCTGTAGTTTCTCCAATTATTGTCAGCCCAAATTGTATGATTTAACAGTAAGTATGAAAAACAAATGTTATATATATATATATATTTAAATCAGCCCACTCGTGACGTGAGGTATTAGAACGGTTTATTAACATATTAAACAGAGAGAGACGAGAGATCATATTGCTTTGTTACAAATAATTCGGTTGTTAAAAAGCTATATAGTTCCTAAAGAAGGTCGTCCCTTATACGTCTAACTTCAAAATTACATCAGCATTGATACATCCTTAATCCTTACAACGAAAGACGCCTACGGCAAGAATTTAATGCAATGCAACGTATTGTCTTATTTACGATATTTTTATAAGTCATAAAAAAAATTTAAGAGTATTGTTATGTTAATTTTTTTTATTACATAGAATACGTTTATTTTTATGACACGAAAATCTGTATCCATAGGAATTCATATTAAAAAAAATGTTTGATTTTTTTAAATATTAAATATTTCAATGGTTTACAGAGCCGGGAAGAAGTGTTTAGGCCTTGGAGTAACAATGTATGGAGAGAGAGCTAATTATTTTTACCCAACCTATACAGACTTGCGATAAATCACTTTCTCCGGTTTTTTACGTCGTACACCATGAGAGAGAAAGAGACAACAAATATAATACACCGTATGTACCGTCACGATGATCTTGGGCTCCTGGGTCACCGCGGAACTCCACCCACATTTTTTATTATGCCACTAAACTTGACACAACTAAACGGTTTTTTATGGTATATGCTATATTTTTGTTGATAACGATACTGCGAAAAAGTGGTAATAAGAATAAACAAAAACATTATGTCGATATGTGATATGAATGGATGTAGGTCCGCCGAGTCTGGTAAAAATCATCAAAAACTGACTACACTGCCTTGGATTGATACCACTCTATGTACTCTAAGATTTAGGCGCTTTCGGCTTTATAAAGGATTTTTTTCTAAAAACGATTAAAATTTGCCAATTTTATTTGTCAATTAATGTGCCCATTAGAGAAAATTATTGATTGATACAAAGACCATATCCTGTACTATATCCCATAAGAGGACACACTATTCAAAAAATAAATCGGCAAATGGGCGTTCCCAAAAAAATGAAGTAGACTTAAATAGACCGAAAAAGATCAAAATTCGTTTGCATTCGTCCATGTTCTATTAAATTGCGGAAAAATACATAAACACAAGATTTCACCAAGTACTCGTAAAAATAAATCAAGCATTCAGGCTGATGATTGACACAAATCCAAAACATACTTTAACAAAATAACCTGACATCAAAGAAATAACAACTTACCCCTTTTTTTGAAGGTATAATATATTATTTTAGTTCAAAATATAGACTAATTTCGTGACACGTGATCAATGAAACAATAATAATATCCTTTTCTTTGATTTGACAAATTTGTTAAAGCAAAGAAAATTCATATGTTTCATTTGGATTTTTACACCCTAAGCTTTTAGTAAATTGTTTTTTTGATCTGTTGATGTACACATGCCCCGTTATACCCATACATAAACCTTTTCCTCTCGTGATTTATGATAACGATCATGATTTTAGATAGTTTTAATTTGTATACATATTATATTATTTTCTCCTTGTTAGTCTTATCAGCTTAGTTAATTTAGTATGAAGCGCACTTGAGGTGGAATATCACAAAACTGCGCTATATAATATTTTCTGTTATTATTATTAATGCTTGCTTCAATAGGTATCAAAATCCAACTTGCATAACGACAATGCTTTTACATTATTTATGATGATATAAAAATTGTAAAAAAGTTTTTTTTTCGGTAAATTTTAAGCATCTTTAAATATTTATTTTATTTATCTTAGGTTAGATCACATCATTGTTTGTTCTAATATAAAAGATTTAATGTATTTACAGACATGATTTTTTTTCAAACATATTTTTCTGATGACATTTTATTAACTTAAAATATAAAAAATATATTTATATATATCGGGTTACAACAAAATTAACACACAATATACCAACATTAACGGTTGTGGAAAACAAATTTTCTTTATTCTTTTTTAAAATGACGAATATTGTCTATTGTAGTGATTTCTGATGGAATTTTATTATATAGTTGGACTATCGTTCAGTGTTATAATATCGTTTCGGGGGTCAGAATACCAAAACCAAAAAATATCAATAAACATTGACACGGTTGACTTTGCTTGCGGCCAAAGGAGGAACTAACGATTAAACAATTTTTAAAACCATGACATTTTTATCTTAAAAACCTACGCTAGCGACAACACCGACTGCATAGTTAACCGTGTCGAGATGTATATTTTGCTCTCGGGTGCAAGTACGGAAACAGTTTAGAAGTTTTAGAATTAAATAGACTTCGAAAAAATGATTTGCTGTTCCTCAATCATCACTCTATTTATTACGGGGATCATTCTCCACTGTCCAGAATATCGAGACTTGTTAACTCAAGCCATGGTCTTGAAATGTTTGGTACCAGTCTAAATGATTTTTGTCATTCTTTACGACTCTACCAAAACATTGACCTTGACCTTGACTTTTGAATGTTCTTCCTAATGTATATTTTTGTCCTATTTTTTTATTGCTTCATTAAAATAATATGTATGTGCTGTTTTTTCTTTGTTGCTCTTTTTTTCTCATTTCGTGTTGCGTATTTTTTTGTAATTGGGCAATGGTCTGTTAAATAATAAATACATTAACAATGATGGTATTTTTTATGTAGTTAGGCTATATGGTCAAATGATCAAACTGATGGATACTTGGAACCCACGTAGAGAATTTAAAGTTCACTGAAAGGAAAGCGGCTTATCTAATTGACCAAATAAATTGTAACACATAAGGAAACGTCCAACTTAAAGACAAAACAAACAGGGTACCACTTTGATTATAATATTTGAATTAACATTTTTTGTTTTCGTAGAAATCGATCACTTTGTGGTTTGATTAAAGCACTAGAAATAAAGAAAGCCACTAAAATTAATAGTCATATTCTTAATAATCAGCATCCAAAAATAGAAACTTTTTGGTTTTCTAGTACAAACAATACTACAAATGATTCATCGGTTAATTCTATATGGGTAGTTAGAAAAATGACTGAGGTTTCAAGTGAATACAATTATTAAACATAAATCTTTTAGATTCTTTTTTAAAAAACATACTAGAATTTTAGGTAAAACGTTAAAAAAATACCTTTTCTGACTTCAAAACTGCACCTTATACTGACATTATAGTATGTTTTTTATAGAATTTAAAGGATAACAGTTGTAAAATTGTATTCACTGGTAACCTCAAAAATTTTTCTAACTACCCATAGTAAATTTTCAGACACCTAATTTGTAGGATTGCTTGTTTTAGAATGCTAGAAAATAACATTTAGTGTCATTTTTGAGTGCTGACCCTTAAATTTGTTCAGTAGTCCAATATTAGGTATATTTCCCGAAAACTGATACAATTTCTCATTATTCTTTTATCGCGTTCTCGGTTGAAGTTTTGCCTCTTTCATTTCATATTATCTGTCTCTTTCTCTCTGCTCCTTTGTTTTAATTTAAATATTATTATTTTGTTTTCTCACAGTTCTCTTTTTTTTAAATTTTATATTGTGTTCTCCCTCTGTACGTACGAGAATATATAATTACACACTGCGTATTTTTGTTTGGTTTAATATTGTACCCTGATGACGCTTAGGCTAAACGAAACCGGTCGGTCATAAAAATTAAAATAATATTTGTAGTCTTTTACAAAGTTATTTCTTTAAATATTCATTCTTCGGAAAATATCTAAATTGGTCCATTCCTATTCTGAGTTACTTAGACGAAATTGACACCAAACCCTTAGAGTATATAGAGTGGTATCTATCCAAAGCAGTGTAGTCAGTTTTTGATGAATTTTACCGGACTCGATGGACCTGGGCGTGGCTAAGACTAAGGTTAGGGTATTTATACATCCATTCATAGCACATATCGACATAATGTTTTTGTTTATTCGTATAACCACTTTTTTCACAGTGATGTTATCAATAAAAATATAGCATGAAACCTAAAAAACCGTTTAGTTGTGTCAAGTTTAGTGGCATAGTAAAAAATGTGGGCGGAGTCCCGCGGTGACCCAGGAGCCCAAGATCATTGTGACAGTACATTGAAGCGGAGTATTATATTTGTTGTCTCTTTCTCTCTCATGGTGTACGGCGTAAAAACCCGGAGAAAGTGATTTATCGCAAGTTTGTATAGGTTGGGTAAAAATAATTAGCCCTCTTTCCATACATTATTACTCCAAGCACCAAACCATAAGCCCAATTTAGCACGTACCAAAATATCTAAAAGAAGAAATCTACTTCTCAAAACAGTAAAAAGTCTTCAACGGCGAAAAGCTTTAGAATTATAAGCTTTGCCAAGCTTTTCTGTCTAGAATTTGTAGGTCAACGCAACTATTATATATTTCAGCTAGCAATGTCGTTTACAAAGCGATCTATAAAGCTCTGAAATATATATATACGAGTAGATACTCATAGTATTGACCTGGTGAAGACCATTCAGAATCGAAACGTTGCTTAAAATGGCTTTAGCTGTCTTTGGTGACCAGATTTGAATAGACAAGTACATAACAACCTTCCCCTGCCTTATCTCCTTCCACTCCCTACTACCTTCAACCTCAAAACATACCCCAACCGGGGATGCCATGGTCCCTCTGGCTCCAGACGGTCGGGAGCAGTTGGAACTTTTGTGCTGTATTCACTATAAAAAAAATAAGACAGCAAGCAATGAGGTTACATATATAGGCACGTTATAGCCTTAGAATATTAACACAAAATGTGGCAAGCAAAAGACACACGTTACCAGTAAATTCATCTTTCAAATATCGGTCATGTATGACAAAGATAGACATTTATAGAATATACTATGTGTAAGAACGAAACAAATCCGAAGTTCGAACCGCGTTCCATACTTGCTTGAAACGACCTCAAGCGACGCGTGACCGTTTAGTATTAAATCGGCCAAAACACCGATCACACCAACTAGCGTGATTATTGCTTGCCAATATGAGAGCACTACAACGTGTCTATATATGTAACGTCATTGACAGCAAATCATAAAAAACAGCAAGTCATAATATCGATTGTTCCGAATTTTAGTTTTTTTTCGAAATTTTTTTTTTGGATAAAGTGTTTTGAAACTCAGGTTATGCCAAGGTAGTAATTTTTATGCCTACCTATATATAATGATAAAGATGTAAAACTTTAAATAAGTACCTTAACCCTGGATAAAGTCGAAAATAAATATGTTTCTTTGGGGCAGTAATATTTAGAAATGTGAAATAAGAAACCTTATTATAACGATTCGATAAAAGTAGACAGATGTTATATTCGGCTTAAGTTTTTACGATTGACACTTAACGGAAAGGTAGCGGATTATATCCAAAATGGGTTTCAGCCCGACATTAACTTTTCAATTAGTAACAGACAGATTTTTTTAAATAATGACGGAAGAAATTCAGTCACACTACATAACAGTATGTAGAATATTATGTAGATGCTTCGGATGCATATTTTACAAAACCCAGTTGCGGACGAGAAGGGCCGGTTCCGCGTCATCTCGACCCCCCCCCTTCTTTGGATCGAATCGATTTTAATCTCAGAGCAAGAATACAAGTATATATGGAGAGAGAGCAAAATATTCTTACCCAACCTATACAAACTTACGATAAATCACTTTCTCCTGGTTTCCACGTCGTAAACTGTGTGAGAGAAAGAGATAAGACAAGTTGTCACATAATATCGCACCAATTTTTGGTATGTAAGCATGTTTTCCGTCTCCTGCGTCTCCGGTGACTCCGCCTACTACGTTTTATTACGCGACATAACTCAACGGCTTTTGAGGTTATAGCCTATATTTTTGTTGATAACAATACTGTGAAAAAGTGGTTATACGAATAAAAAAAAACATTATGTTGACATGTGCCATGAATAAATGTATAAATACCCTAGTCCTAGCCTTGGCCACGCCCGAGTCAGGATAAAATCAACAATCCTGACTACACATGCAATCCCTCCTGGTATATTATTGCACTGAGATTTTGACGTACAACACCAAGTCCAAGTAACTATTGGAATTCGTAAAAAAAATCCATGACAAAAAACTTTTGTCTATACATTTTCTATAGTCGTTGAATGCACAGTCATGTTGCCAGCGCAATAGAAAACGTAATTATCCCATGATGTGGGTAATTTCAAAATGATTTAGGGAATATTTTAAGTAAAGTTATATAAGACCTTTATTTTCACGGCTCCCTTTCAGAGATGGCGCTTATGTTTTTTGCACAATTTGAACGTATGTTGTATCCGGCGCTGGTTTATTTTAATTAATATAATAACTGTTTTACCGAGTACTTCTGAACAATATATTTATGTCGAAACACATATTGTTTTTACTTACCCAAGAGAGACTGCCGAAAAATCTTAGTGACTAATTAATTTCATTAACACCTACGGGCTGGGTCACTAACACTCGTGGGTACTTCAGGTACTTGCTGAGAGAACAAATATCTTTAGAAGTGGGATCATGTTTGAAGTGAAGCAATTAAATTATTTTGAAAATCACGTATTACTAATAAAGAATTATAAAAATATTATCTAACAGTTAGGCTAACAATCATTACCACGAAGGTAAGTACCGGGAAAGAATTATTGGAAATTATTTTTTTAGAGTAAGATTCGAATATCTAATAATGAACATTAATTACTTCATAATAATCATAAGTTTTAGAGAAAACTAAGCATGATCATTTTTTTTGGACCGTGGTGCTGCGTTAAGCCTAACTTGACCTAGCCTAACCAAACCTAAACTAACCTAACCTAATTTGACAAAGCAGTCTACAAGAAAATTAACACTATATCATCCCATCTTCCGGGAAATTCTGTACTATTATTAAAAAAAGATACTTGTAATAAGAAAACCTAACGCAATCTAGCAGTCCATAAGGATATTTACACTAGGCATACTATATACAATATTTAAAAACATGGTTTAAGATTAAAAAATTGTATTCAGAAATTATCCAGTTTAATTTATTGAGATGGACTGCGTATGATGACCATTTGAAAATGCTCCAAGAAAAATATATATTCGATCAACAAACTTATCGAGTCAGATGAGATTTTGACAGAACGTAGGCACATTACTATACCTACCCCATTTTGTTATCTGTTTGAACATAAAACTGGTGTAAAATTCACCCATTCAAATTCGGACTTAAACGGATAATAAAAACATGGCTAGGTTTAACACTCCCGTTCCGAAGAGGGGTTCTATTGTCACCCCAAACGAGAGTTTCGTACGATATCTTGAATAAAGATTACCGAAATGTTATGAACATACTTCTCTCTAGGTATTAACTTAGGTTATGTCATGAAAATGCTTTAATAAGCAAGGTCAGAGGGGGAACTATGTCAAGATCGGCTATTCAATTTCTTCAAGTACGCCTCTGTGCCCACGATATCCTCCCTACGAGGAAGCCCGGTCAACCTGAGCATTGAGCTTGGGATGTGCAGGCTGTATACATTTCCACTCGGCGTTAGTTGGTCGCCTCGATTACATTGCCATCACTTCCTCTCGAGAGGATCACTCCCATACGCACCTTCTCTCGACAAACATCCTCACCTGTGTTACAAACACATTACAATATCTTATCAAAACTCTGGCACCGTTGAACTACCTTGTTTCCGGTGCATCAAACATCGCGCGGACTGTGATATTCCAAAAGTAAAATTGTTTTAAAGTCCATTCAATATGACGAGGAAGTTACTCGGAGTGAATTATCGATTTTTAGTGTCTGTGAGTATTATTTATGCTAAAGGATCCCTCATGATTCAACTAACTTACTAATTATAATACGTGTACATGCACTTCGCTACCATCATAACTCATAATGTTGACGGATTGCGCTAGATTACTACATGCCCATGTCATTAATTATTTGTAAATAATTTCCTTTGTGAGTACGTACGGCCGTACAAGTGTGAACTTTCCATTTTGGAATTGATGTTAATTAAAACGATAAAATTTAAAAAAATAATTTTCAAATCCTTACCTACTTAATAAAGTACCTACCTATAATTTATCTAAGCAGACATTATTCAATTTTTGAAATGAAACATATATTTTTTTCTTGGCAAGTCAAGTTACATCCCGTGATTTTTCACAGGTAGAAACTATTTGACAAATAATAATATTTATAAAAATTGATAAAACCACATACATTTATTTAATTAGCTTTTTAATTAAAGATTATCAGTTGAAATTTGAGAGAATATTTAGTTAGTTATTTTATCAATCTATCTTTATCTCTAGACTTATACAATCCTATTTTTTATTTTTCTGTATTAACCTTTACCTAGATCATAAAACATCCAAAAAAATTATAAATGGACCTTGTGCACAACCTTCATACTCCTAAATAATATCTATAAATGTTACCTCTACGTAATAACTTTATTCTTATATTCATCTAATTTCATCTTTCTTGTCTTTTCCCTTTTTTTCTTCATTTTGATTACTTTTTGCTTTTGTACACAACCTAAACAATATCTATAAAATGAAACATAACTTTATTCTAATTTTCATTTAATTTCATCATTCATTTCGTTTCTTCTTTTTCCTTTTTATTACTTTTTAATGTATTTTTATCAAAGTTTAACATTTAATATTATATAATTTATGTACTCTACGTCTGTCTCGACACAGGAATATCCTAATAAAACAGATATGGACCAAACCCATGTTTTTTTAAAATATTTTAACAAGAATAAATAAATAATAAATAAATAAATTATGAAGATATTCGAATAATAAAAAAATAAAATAGCTATCCAATATCAAGTTTACACTCATTTGATGCAATTACGAGAAATGTACATTTTTTCCCCTCGGGTGGGTACCTACCTAACTAACCTAGATACAACCAGAATATTGTTTTTAAATGCCCGTGAAAATGTAATATTAAGATTGTTGTTCTTATGCAAGTCAGTATTATATTGTTATCAATAGCTATATTTCAAGCAATTAATTATTTATGGAATAACTAACAAAATAACATGCTTTATGATTAAAAATAAATACATTTTGAAATATCCCACTTTCACGTGAATCAAAAGTTATTCGAATAAGCGAGTTTTCACAGAAAGTGTTCAATAACAATTAATATGTGGGAAATTAATATTCGTAATGAAATTTAAACTACGCGAGTAGTGATGTAACGAGTGCACTTAACCAAATCAGAGTAGGTAGGTACTTATTAGCAAATTTACCTACCGTGCTGGTTGCCAGGTATTTGCCAAGATATCGATCAGGGGCTTTCACTAAAGTGCAAAACACGCGAAATAAAAATTAATTGAATAAAAGTGATAATTAAAACAAGATTTTTTTATGATTTGGCGCATTTTTGCGACAAAAAAATACTCCAAGTGCATTATTGTATTTTCTGGAGTGAAATCTTAATAAACTACCTACTAGTTTTAAGTGCTACGCGAAAATTATATAAAATAAGCATAGTAAATACTTTACTTTAACAATATTATAACTTTTTTATATTATTCTACTTGTACTCACTGTCACTTACCTCAGAACAAGTTCTAATAACCTAGTGAGGTAGGTAATGTAAAAAAATAATGTAAGAAATAAATAAGTTTATTAATAAATCTTAACTAACTAACTAACCATCACGCCGTTATACCGCAGGGGTAGGCAGAGAGGATGAACAACCACACAAGTCTGTCTTGGCATACACTACTTCTTTAAAATTAATGCATCGTCCCATACATACTCTTCTTTTATTCTAACTCTTGACATGAGCCGACTCTAGTATTTGATTAACTTGATCGTGCCATGTCTACCTCGGGTGTCTCCGACTTCTTCTACCATATACTTTCGTGCTACAAATTCTCTTCATATTTAACAAAGAAAGCAGACAAATCGAAGAAACGCCTTATTGGATTTTACGTATTTTTCAATGAGAAAATATGTATTAAACGTGTATGTATAAAAAAAAAAATTATTTTCGTAAACTTTCCGTATAAAGCTTAGTTTTGAATTTTACATAAAAAATAATACATTTACGCGTGTAACAATACAGATTGTGGTTAGTTTGAATATTATTTTTACTATCGCTCATTTGCACGTACAAATGCAATTCACGTTGTACAATGTACAATTTGTACTTGTATATAGCTGCCAGTTGCAAATAATTTACGCTCTATAGGAGAGAGAAATAATAATAGTATTTTTAGACATATTACACCCGTTTATTTATGATCACTGGTAGATAATTTCTGTATTGCCTTAAAGAAAGATCACCCTTAAGATTAGAAACGTTTTTTGAAATTGCTTTAGCCGTGCTTGGTGACCAGATCTGAATAGCCAGATACGTTGCACTCTTCCCCATTTATTTTCCTTCGCTACACTCTTCAGCTTACATAACATATCCCGATTGGGGATGACATAGTCCTACTGGCTCCTTTGAGGGACGCATGTGTGGTATTCAAATTAAAAAAGGTTTCTTAGTAAATTATCTTATTTAACATATTAGTCAATAAAGACATCAATGAAAGGATATTTATTTTTGAAAATCTCTCGTGGAACCTCGAGTAAAATAATAGTTTTGAAATTAGTGAGCATATTAGTGATTGATATATTAAAATAAGGCGTTTTAGATATCTACACTTTGTTAGATACTTTTTATATTAAAAATAGTGTGTTTTGAATAACTATTACAATATGAAAAATATGCCGTAAAAACAATGCTCTTATAGAAATTATTAATATGCTTTGAACTGAACGCTTTTTGTGTCCAAATTTTGCATCTAGTATTTGGTATAATTTGAATTCAAAAATACCATTACGATAAAAATATACTTGCTCTAATATGGTACATTTGGAGAATTTTTGTACTTAACGTTTTGGATATTTTTAATGATAATTTGTGGGTGAAAAAATCATGCTAAAACTAAATGCAAAGGCAAATTTTGTGGAGAATAGAGAACATTTCCAGGAGGTATTTACTTTTAGATAATTAAGTGTCATGTATTGTTAGAATAATTTTATTCCAATAGTCTTTACCATACCTACCATTTTGTTTAATGCATCGTGACCCCATCTGACTTATTTACACACAGCCTTTCATAATTAAAAATTAGCTTTAATCAAAGTCTGTCTTTTCTTTAGTTTGTGAACTTTTCTGACCTATTAGAAATTCAAATTACTTTGGATTCACCTCGTTATTGTCAAACATTAATCTTGTTCAAATGCTCATTGTATATTTCGGAACTATAAGGCGATAGGATTTCAGATGAATACAATCAAATTTAATATATTCTATACAAGATCGTCTAGTAAAGTGTAGGTAGTTACTTGTTACAGATTTATTTAAAAAAAACAGCCCAATGACCTCCAGTTAGTTTCTTTGTACTCTTATGTGTGCAGATCATGTAGGTCCCACCAGTGGCAAACTGGTAATAATGACAAGATGGACGCAAAATTTTAGATTTTGTAATTTACTTATTATTTATTTTTTTGTCATTCAAGTATTTAGGAAATTATTTGTCAGCTGGGAAGAACTTGTTGTAATTGCGTGTTTTAGTGTAGGGACTAGACTTTTGAAAGGTGTTTCCAGTGGTGTCATCCAATTTCCGCAACAATAGGTTTTCAAAAAAAAAACTTTCATTTTATACTGTAGCTACAAAATCATTTTTAATTTATTGTTCTTGTAATAAATATTTGAATTTCATAAATGGTTTTTTATGATCCTTGGGACCGTAATATCTGATAGTATTAATACAGTAAGCCGTCTTCTGCCACGCTCGATGGAAAAATTGCTCATACATACAAAAGTTTGAAATTTTCTTCCAATCACAGTCCTTCACGATTTACTCACTATGTTCCTTTTGATGTGTGTGTCGTGACTAAACCACGCGGGAGCGGGTTTTTATCTGCTAGTATACATAATTATAGCACAAGTTTTTTCAGAGACAATAAATTAATAAAAAAAACGTTAAAGATTCGAAATTCCAATTGGGTCAAAGAACGCTTCGAACTTCCATAGGTAGGTATAAATATCTATTTTCAAATATATTCTACTGCCATAAATTCAATGATATGAAGAAAATTATGAAAAAAGGGCGAAATTGGGCCCAATTCAAAGCGTTCGGGGCCAAAAGAGTGAATTTCCAGTAGCCCCCAGAACAGTCCCCCCCTCGACCTGCGTGTTCCATGTTTCGACTGAACCGCTGTTGTTCCGTGTTACGTCAGTTACGTGGGCAAGGTGCGAACACTTAAAAGACTATATTTTTTACCGTAGTAATAATAATAAACAATATTGTCGCCACAAAATGGCCAAATCAGCTTCGCAACTAACTCTATGGATTATATGCAAGTAAAAAATTAACAAACCATTGAAACAATTCGGGCATTGGTTTTTATTTTGGCTAACCGTATCCCACCATTATTATTGAAAAGGCAAATGTTGACCCAACTTTTAAAATAATTGGAAAATCATATGAAGAAGTATCTAGAAGTTAACTGTACGCTTTCTTCTTATTTATTTATTCTAATGGTATTAATTAGCATGCATGGACAAAAAAGGTGGTAGGAGCAACTCAACTAGACCACAAAACCAATAAATGGTTTATACCAAATCTCATTTCCGTGTCACAAATCTTACCAAAGGGTGACACAACTTATGCAAATTGGCAAGGTAACGTAACTAGAAAAAAACTTCTTGCTACCGTGCTGTGCTAAACAGGGGAACAAACGATAAAAGGTCACCAGGAAGAATGTAGCAGTGAATGTGAACTTCAGAGTACGTAGAGTGGTACCTATCCAAGGCAGTGTAGTCAGTTTTTGATGATTTTTGCCGGACTCGGCAGATCTGGGCATGGCTAGGACTAGGGCTAGGGTATTTATACATCCATTCATATCACATGTCGATCTAATGTTTTTGTTTATTCGTATAACCACTTTTTCGCAGTATTGTTTCAACAAAAATATAGCATTTAACCTAAAACACCGTTTAGTTGTGTCCAGTTTAGTCGCATATCAAAACATATGGGCGGAGTCCCCGGAGACGCGGGAGACCAAGATCATCCTTACAGTACATAAAAGCGGTGTGATATTTTTGCTGTCTCTTTCTCTCTCGTGGTGTACGACGTAAAAACCCGGAGAAAGTGATTTATCGCAAGTTTCTACAGGTTGGGTAAAAGGATTAGCTCTCTCTCCATACATTGTTACTTCAAATTTTGAACACTGGAAAGCCACGTAATATGCCCAGTGGTGCCGTCAAAATTTTCGTAACAACGGGAACCAACAAAAATACGTTAAATATATGTCATGGTTAAAATCAATAGTGGGATTCTTGCCATATTTATTTCATGTACATAGCAAGACGATTACAAGGCAGTACCTACCGTACTATTGTAGCAATTCTACTTCAATCTCACAATTCAACACGCCTATGCGACGAATGTTGCATCTGGGAAACATATTCTCCGATGTCGCTGATATATTTAACACGTCAATATCAAACTATAAGTTTAATTTAGTACAGTTGTTGTTATCTGGTAGAGCTAAACTAATAGTTGGACCTATTACTTAATATTATTTATTTCCTTTCTTTTAAAATATTTTTGAACATGTTATTAGTTATTTTTGTATCTGCTATTAAATACTCTTTTTTTATTTTTTCTATTTTACACAATTCTTGCACTAATGAGGTTACTGTTTTGAAAAAAAATATATATATTAAAATGTATGTAAAAGCCTAAAACGGGCGTCCATAAATAAATAAATAATGATAAAACAATTTACAATGGATTATCTGACATTTTTAATTTTGAAGGGTCTCCGTAAAGTCGCTAGATATCAGTATTACCAGCCCAGCAATCGAAAAAAAAGAGATTAAGGGTTAAAAAATAATAAATAAATAAAAACACATGTTAAGAGTTCCTATTTACTATTTTTTATTGTAATTCTCACGGAGAAATGTTAAATATATCCACTTTTCCGTATACTTCATATGATTTTTTCCTCCAGTGCCTATGTGTCAAATACCTGCATAGGCTATTTAGTTTCAGGAATGCTATCAGATCATTTGAATTGAAACGATTTTATCCAATTATTTATTACAAAATTCTAGCTACACGATGCATTTGATACCTACACATTACGAAAGTATGATTTTTTTTTAAATGTGACTCGCAGTAGAAAATTAATTATACACAGTAACAATATTACCATAGCATAATTAATTAATCTATTCCAAAAAGCACTAACAGCCAATGACCAAGGCACGTGTGCAGGTACCTGGGTAGGTAGGTATCCCGTTAAAATTTGTGTTATAAAAATGAGTTCATAAGATTAATAAAAAGTTGTGTTTGTCAAATAAATGTCCTTGATCTTAAAGCCGAATTGCGAAGAAAGCACTTTACAAACACCCACTCGCTTGTATTAATCGTATGAACTTATTACTTTGTGAATTGGACACCAACTATCCCTTTAAACAGGACTGAATTAGGTAACCATTGATTTGTTTCAATTTAAATTTGATCAATCTTTGCGTAGGTACTGAATAAATATCAATTGAATCACCAATGTTAGTAGGTCTACTTAAAATAAAAATATATTTATCCTAAGTGAATCAAGGTGAAGCCTTTAATTCAGGTACTTACCTAATAAATGAGGCTTTTGTTTCAAAATAGCCTAATAATATATTTTACGATATATGCATTGCTTTAGTGGGTAATTGAAATAATCAACTAATAACGAGCATTTTAAGCCGTGTTAAAAGTGTAAAAAAATCAAAAGATTATTTTTTTCACTATTTTTCATAGGCTTCCATCTAAAAACTGGTAACGTTTTAAACGTCTTCTTTGAAACAAACAAAAAAATATGAAGACGATTTACATTCGTTGATTTTGTAAAATTAAAAGTATAACACAAGCTTTGGGATACAATCTACATATTTACGAATTTACATATGCGCATCGGTATAGGATGGAGCTTGAAGTAACAATATATAGAGAGAGAGCTAATTCTTTTTACCTAACCTACACTAATATGGGATAAATCACTTTCTCCGAGTTTTTACGTCGTACACCATGAGAAAGAAAGAGACAACAAAATACCCCAAATTATCACACCGCTTTAAAGTATTGTTAGAATGTTCTTCGTCTCCCGCGTCTCCGTTGACTCCGCCCACACATTTTGATACGCGAAATAAATTAACATAACTCAACGGCTTATTAGGTTACATGCTATATATTTATTTATGACAATACTGTGAAAAAGTTGTTATACGAATAAACAAAAACATTATGTCGACATATGCTATGAATGAATGAATGTATAAATACCCTAGCCCTAGTCCTAGCCATGTCCAGGTCTAGCCGAGTCCGGCAAACCTCATAAAAACTGACTACAGCTGCGTTCTCTCTTGTATATTATTGCTTTGAGGTATGGAGTTTACTGATTTAATTATCATGCCCATAACATAAAGTGTCGATGGTAATGCAACATGCATGATATAACATTTGGCTCTATAGCTATCGTAAAGATGATTAAACGCCAAATAAACCAAGTTTATTAATTACCTACCTAGTTTGGGACTGGCCGAACTTAAAATACGAGTATAACAAAAATATGTAAGTACCTACCTGAATCGCTTAATAAATTGCGTGGGTGCGACAATTTTTTTATTTAATTCTTCCTCCAGTGCGCTTCTTCGGTGAGTAATTATTTGGCCAAAATGTTGTTTATAAAGACATCAAATAAATAATGATCTACAGTATTAATACGCTAAGCTGTCTGCTAAATACATGTTCACAATCGCTATCAGAGATGGGGTTACTCGATTTTTTTTTAAAAATAAGTATTAAATTTATTGATACATATTATTTTTGTATTATTAGGTACTTTGTTGAAGCTAAAACTAGAAAAGTCTGTTGACTTTGCGTTACCGAGTATATTTATATAAACTAACATTAAATATTTTTCACTTAACTTATATATCGACCTATTTTCAACTACGTAAGCGGAATATATGGATCTCATTATATACGAGGTGTAAAACGTAGTGTAGCGTATTGGTAAAAAAAATAATTATATTGTTTTATTAAAAATAAAATTATTTGATAATTAGGCTATTCATACAATAAAAGTCTGATCTATTGAAGAAACATGCTTTTACGGACTGTTAAATTTATTTATTTTATGACTAAATCTTTCAAACTCAAAATAATTTTCTACACAAATGAAATTAAGACGTTTGGAAATGAATAGAAAAGTGAAAAAAAACACCCTGTATTATCATTTTTGTACTGAAAAACACTTAGTATAAAAAGTGGTATCTATCCAAGGCAATGTAGTCATTTTTTGATGATTTTTACCTGACTCGGCGGACCTGGGCGTGGCTAATACTAAGGCTAGGGTATTTATACGTCCATTCATATCACATATCGACATAATGTTTTTGTTTATTCGTATAACTACGTTTTCACAGTATTGTTATCAACAAAAATATAGCATCTAACCTAAAAAACCGTTTAGTCGTGTCAAGTTTAGTGGCATAATAAAAAAGTGGGCGGAGTCCCGCGGTGACCCAGAAGCCCAAGATCATTTTGACAGTACATAGAAGCGGAGTATTATATTTGCTGTCTCTTTCTCTCTCATGGTTTACGACGTAAAAACCCGGAGAAAGTGATTTATCGCAAGTTTGTATCAGTTAAAAAAAAAAAGATTACTTCAAATTCATATAAATTAAATCAGATATTAAATATGATACAGAACTCATAGCAAAACATAAAACAAGGGGCTTAGAAGCAAAGGCAGCAATCTCCTTCATTTTAAATTATTTCTTGGAAAGTTGATTTAACATTTAATGCACTTTTCTTTTGTGAATATGTTGATAAATTTAGAGATTATTGTTTCAAATTGTTCCTAGTTTAATGTGCACTAATATTTTTGTACACTTCATTCTCCATTTCTTTATAATAATCATTCAAAAGTTGACAATGCTACAGAACCGTTTTTGGAGATTGCTGCCTTTGCTTCTAAGCCCCTCTTATCATTCAATGTTTTTAGGACGAGTTTTAATACTTACTATATAAAATATATAAAGACATGTGTTTTTTTTTCAGATTCAATTTTTATTAATGGTGGCGATTCCTGAATCACTATCTTACATCGTTCCCCAACAACAGGTCTACAGACAAAGAGAAGCTGGCAATCGTCATGCCAAACTCAGCCTGGCAGACTGGAGCAGCTATAATTATCAGGAACCTGAAGGTAATTATGAAGATAAGAAACGCTTAAGTCTATTTTACAAGTATCTAAATGAAAAAGAAAATCGGTGAGAATCTGATCAGAAAAGTTCCCTGAAGTGTATAATATATTTTTTTATTTGGCTTGAGGCAATAATGAAAACTCATGATTTTTAGTTTTAGTGTGATTTTGATAGCTTGATTTAACTTATATATAAGATGTAGATATTTACTTGAAAATATTCATATTTCAACAACGTCAATTCACACATAATACCTATGTATTAAGATTGCATGATATTAGATATGTGATTAAATTCCTGGAGAAACTCTTAGTTTAGTGGCTATATATATTTAATTATTCTTGAATCTATATCTTTAGGTACATTTAACCTATGGTAATTGAATCGGAATTAAATTGTTTTTAAATAAGTTAAATACTGAAAAAACTGATAAGATGATCACAACTTAATGCATTTAGCTCTGCCCTTTTTGATTAGTTTGCAATCATTATAGTATTGATTCTATGTGTAGATGTAGACCAAAGGGAGCAAACCTGTAACAAACACGCTATGACATGCAGAATGCAAATGAATAATATACGTCCGTCTTACAGTGACTGCGGTGATGCTGTTGGCTCATTCTTAATATTATCGCATTATATCCACAGGTACCGGTACTTACGCTTTTGGATATGATGTAGACGATGCGGAAACAGGGAATACCCAGTTCCGCCAGGAAGAGCGCCATCCCAATGGAACGGTAACCGGAAGCTATGGATATGTTGATCCCTTTGGCAAAGCCCAAATTGTGCATTATATTGCTGATGAAAGGGGCTACAGGTATGTTATACAAATTTCAAATATTTTTAATGTGAGTAAGTAGGTACCTCTTTTGAAATTATCACTATGTTTTACATCACTATTCCAGGGTAAGGATGGAAACTGGAAGGAAACAGAGCCATGGAATGATCAAAAACATACCTCAGCAACTAATGTACCCGGGGCGTGTCCCCATGGCTCGTGCTTACAGCAATGACCAGCGACAACTTTCCTTACCACAAAATGCATATTATGTGAATCCAATTTATGAAAATTCCCAACAACCTTACTATACCAAAAACAATTACATAAATTAGAAATGCATTCAGGATTATTAATTTTATTTCATTAATTTATTTATACCAAAATTTTCACGTGCACGAAGAAAACCATTTCACAAGGCCCTTGCCATCATTTAAAAAAATTATTTATTGTGAATGTATTTTTTTAGGATTTAAGAAGTATTTATACAAAATAAAATATGATAACTTTGATATTTTATTAATGTTAGTAGGTATTTAAGGCGGACATGAAGTCCAATATTTATATGCATGAATGTATTTATTTTTGTTTAATAGAAAATTATTTATAATCATTTTTGATTGGCGTTATTATTTCTTTGATGTTATTATGTGAATACAATACGGGACATTGGAGGTGTGCCGAAAAATTATTTATGAAATCAATTAGATAATTTTTAATCTATTTTTATTTTTTATTATCAGCGGATATAATATACACAGATAAGACATCAAGTTGCATAGTTAAAAACAAATACAGATCATTTTTATTTTATTTAAAAATAACATTTGAAAAAGCTAACATAAAATAAAAATAAATATTTTTAAACAATTATTTTTTTAAACTAAATCGATTAGGGTTGTGTTGAGATTCATATTATATTTCAGTACCGGGATAAAAACTAATAAAAAAGAGAGATTAATAATACATAAGAACTATCCAGATTTTTATATCACTGCTTAAAGTAAAGTTGTACAAAAAATAAAATAAAAACCTACAGAGAAATGAAAAAAACATTTTTTTTTATAAAAAAAATATTTCAAATTTTAATATTGGTATGACCAGTTGTTACCCGTGAAAAATTATGTTTTGTTGCTTTAATCCACCCATTTCAAATATAGAATAATGTCTGCTAAAATACATTGAAGGTAGGTACTTTATTGGGAAGGTAGCGATTTAAAAAGATTCTTTTTGAAATTCGATAATTTCAAATAAGGTCAGTTCCAAATTTGAAAAGTTCACACTCGACATTCATGCTCAGTTACTGTAACGGACATACATGCTCACAAAGGAAACTATTTATAGTTCATAATAGTAAAACATACAATAGTATAAAAACATACGGAGGAATGATAACCACTTAAACGCCAACCTAACCCTCTCAACTGTTCCGGAACAATTTTTTTGGCGCCCCACTTAACATACAATTAAAAATAAATAATTAAGGTGATTGACACAGGCAAGATAACAGTTTTTTTTTTAATAAAAATCCTTTGTAAAACATAGCGTCAAGTATCCAACGACACTTTAATGACGCTAGGACAATTTAACATTTCGGCAGAACGTCAGTTTACTGCCGTTGGGTCAGGTCAGTGGATAAAATGTGATCTTAAGGAATTATGTTTTCGGTGAAAGATTTTAAATTAATGTTAAGTAATTTTAATTCCCAGATCTAATTTCCTGGTGCTGATTTCACCATAGTAGTATTGATTTTAAACATTTAAAATTAAGTGATTAAAACGTTTTTCTCCATTTATTGATCACATAGAGTTTTAGACAACGGCTACCAACGGAAAACTACCTGATTTGATTTTAAGCAAAAATAATTAACATCTATCACTATTCATATTATTCAATATGATTCTATTTCGTATGAATTTTTCTGATGTTTCGCAGCGCAAAGAATATTAAAATACTCAAATAAAATAGGACTATTTATCCAACACTTTCACATAAAAATTTCAGCGGCGCTTCTTCTTGTCTTGCTTGCGAGGGCGGTGGTGTGGTCTTCGCCCCGGAGACGACTGCTCCGAGCTGCATTCATCACTGTCAATGGCCTAAAAATGGACAAAATATTCAAATTTATTATCTTTAAATACTTGGAAATACGGAGAGAATGCGAGGCTGATGTAAGCGTAATGAATAAGATTAAGATGAGGATGCTTAGATGGTTTAGACATGTGGAGCGGATGAACGAAGAAAAGGTTATATGGATGAAAAGTAAAATATGACACGAAAGTAAATGGCAGAAGAAGGGACGCCCGAGGAATTATAGTAGAAATTGTATGAATTTGAATGAAGCAAACAGTGTTTGCCAAGACAGAGTTGTACGGCGGTTCAGCCTCTCTACCTACCCCTGTGGCAAAACAGCGCGATGGTTAGTCAACTTTTGTTCGATTCAATTGAACAGCAAAATATCCAAATGTTTGCAGAAACAAGTTCAAAACTTGCCGGTGTTTAGATTTGAATGTATTGCTTTATATGCCAATTGGATATGAAACTCAAGGGAACTAATATTAAATAAATGTTATGGTACCTTGTTAGACATGCTATCATTTGTATTTTCCGGTAAAGCTACACAAGCCGCAAGGCATATCATTTGAAAAATAGCTCCAGCATACAAGCCATAGCGTACAAGAGTACTCATAAAATCTTCTGGAATGGCTATCATTTTGGATATTAAAATTCAATCCGTATATTGCTCAATTTGTCAAAAACTTTGTATTGTTGACAGCAAACAGCAATAGTTGATTGACAACAGAAATAGACAAGAATGAGACAGTGGCATAGACAAAAATCTATGGTTATGCTGCTCTGAGTAAAATTTGGATAATATGTTTAAATACATGGTCACTTTCCAAAATATTTTGTGTCAGGATTCAAATAAATAAGACGTCACAAATTTTAGCCAATGTTGACAAAAGTATAAAACTTTGCGCATGTGTTAATACTTTTATTACAATTTTAAAAGAAAACATTTATGGCTAAAATCCAAAATATAAAAAAGAGTTGTCGACAAATGAAATCCATGACAATCCATTAGCGGATGTCTGGCGTTTATTTATTGACAGTTGTTGTTTTTATAAAATAAACTAATTAGAGGAATAACCTTGGAACTATCGTAAAATTTATGTGACGCTTACCAAATATTGTGCCAATTTCTTAATAAGCAATACCCTATTTATGGTTCTTTTATTCAAAGGTTAGTTTCAAATACTTTGTATAAATTCGAAGTGAAATAGGAATGTCATTAGTTTTACGTTTTTTCCATCAACAAATTAATGAATGGGTAAACCTGGTTTTGTTTTCAAATAAAATATCTTGTTTACTGAATCGAATCAAGGGTTCTATACAGAGGATTCTGTTAGCACATGACATAATATAAACTATGTTGTTAATAAATAACATAACATACTAAATTAATAATTTCCATTAAGAATCTCTAATGCACTTATGAATTTGCGGCAACCGCTTAAAATAACTTGAATTCGATCTCGATGGCTTTGACGAGCTTCTATCTTGTCAATAAAAATGATTTATACAATACTATTTACTCACAGTGCCAGATGGCTCTAATTTGTGTTATAAATGTGCACTATAATATGTTTGCATATTGTGTGTGTTGAGCTAGTCGCAAAAATCCGCACTCAATTTATACTAACTGACAGCTGTTTTGCGATATTTTATTCCAATGTTGTGTTGTTCAGACCTTGTGTTTTTCTTTTTGGAAATTAATAATTTTTTTTCTGTTAATACACATTTTTCAAGTGGGCAACTGCCTTTTATATTCAGAGTTAACAAGCGCATGTAAATATTAGCTCTTTCTGTTAATATTTGTTCAGTCGGGGTGTTCTTGACATCTGTACTCTTATCGTAACATTCTTATCTCACTTTTTTTCCTAAATACGGGGGTCAACCTCCTTCACCCCAGCATTCATGGCTAGCATTTTAATGAAAATTGATATTATTGTTCTTATCTGCAATTATGTATGTCAAACTTGCCATTTTGTAAAATAAAATTTGTTTTTCAGATAATGTTGTAATTCCCTGCATTATTATCTATCGCGGGAAATGGTTTGGCTGTTGCAGAAAGTGATGCATTGATCTATAAAGGGTAGCTGGAGCTAGATCCGTGATGAAGTGGTTGCAGCAGAGTTCCTGCCGACATGAGATCGCCCCCCTGAGCTTCCTCGGAGCTCATTCCTTGGCTGAAGTGAAGAGGCGCCATGGCCATGAGGCTCTGCCGGCCGAGACAGTGCGCCCCCTCGGCCTGTCCGCTGCACAACCCTCGTGTTGAGTCCCAGGAGATATGGAAACATGGCAAATGGAGATGTACAAATGATTATAAATTCCAAGACGCTGAGTTCAGAAAAGTGTGCAGATAATTATATCATCACAAGGAATATCAAAATTTATCACAATAACTAGTCGAAATAAGATGTTAGATTTAATGTTTTTGGATTATTTTTGGCCTATCGAACTCTAATAACGACAAATAATAAAGTGTCTACGAACATTCCATTTGTAAGTTCCAAATCTAGTGGAAGTTATTTAATTAAAATTTCCTACATATCCAGTACAAGCGTCGGCTTAAAGTTATCAATTAATATTGAGTGATTCTACAATAGGAACATAGCCTACTAGTTGTAAATTATTATTGCCAGGATAGTCCATGTACTTAGTCAATTGTAATTCAAACGTGAAAGTAATTAGTTTGAATATCGTGGCTATAAGCGGAAGAGGATTTGATGTTTAGTAGTGACCTAGTGAATAAGAGAAGCCAGAAGATAGCCAGAGAAAGAGAGCAGCAGCATGGTGGCGTGGAGCAACGTGCGCCAGGGCGCGCGCGTGTGGCTGCACCTCACCAAGGTCATCAACGTGCGCAAGTGCGTTGTCGCCGTCATCCTCCTCACCCTCGTGCTCATCGTATACTACACCAACTACATCTTCACCTCTCCGTTTACAACGTAAGTCCTCTCGTGCTTTACTACTTTACTCTATTCTTCGGGATCAATGCAGTTTCTGCATTCTCATCTGAGACTTGCGTATTTATATTATACAATAAACTACACAAGTCATTTCTTATCAACAATATGGTTAACACACAAGGATAACTTTAAAACACCAAAGGCGTGCCATGATGGTATTAATTGGTAACCTTAATTAATTAAACTCAGTTATTTTTGGAGAGAACAATCTTAATTAATATCTATCTTCAAGCTGCTGATAATCTTAACTTTTTGGTTAAAAATGTGTTATTTTATTTTATTATTCTTTATAATCTTGTTTGTTAATTCTTGATTAGTAAATTTTATGTTTAACATGATTTATAGATTGTCATAGTAAAATGGTTTTAATTTCAACTTTTTTGTTTATGTCCTTTTCAATAATTTGTATTTTCAAAATAATTGTATTATATTAATGGCACACCGATGATACCACACTGAAATTGAAATGCCAGTCAAGTAGGAAATGCATAAATGTATGTATTTGAATAATAATGTTAGTGGAACTGATAGGTACACGACGAGTGTATTCAATCCAGTCCTTTTAATGCAACATTTGATAAGTCATGAGTCAAGTCATAAGTCATTTGTTAGTCATAAAATATTTGATGATTTCAGAACCAAATAGTTTTAATAAAATAAAATTATACTTAAATGAAAATTGGCACTCCAATATAATGAATATGAATATGTTTCCTTTTTAAATTTTGTGTACAAAAAGTAAAATAAAACTAAACTTTATTTTTATTATTACTCCCTTTTACCTATGAAAAATTATATAAATTGTAATAATGCAAAATGCAGTACTATTTTCTTCTTCTGGAGCCCTCTCCTATTGGAGGTTGACTATCGTCAAGGCAATATATATATATATATATTTTTTTTTTAGTACAGGCTTATGAAGTCTAAATATTAATATTGTTATGTTGAACTAATAAAATACATTTAAATCTCTCAGCTGCCTGCTCCAATAAATGTGCCTACATCAGACGGCATAGTGTTTTAATAATATTTCTTATCATTTTATTTGCTCCCATTACGAGTTTCAGTATGGAGTGGCGCACCACCTTGAATGCAATGCTATGACAAAATAATATTTGTTAATTTTTAAAAATGATTTTCCCTTTACATATTGTTATTTTAGAAGGAAAACCACATGTCAGAATATTTTTATTTTATGGTAAAATAATGATAATACCTTGTTTTATATACATATATATAAATATATATATATATATTATAATGCCAACATTCCGCAAATTATAGGGTTGCCATAGTTCCACTTATATATTATAATGCCAACATTCCGCAAATTATAGGGTTGCCATAATTCCACTGGTTCTGGGCTGTTGAGAATTTTAAGCGGTGATCACACTTTTTATTTATTTTTAATACCAGTTAATCGGTATAATGCTCCTGATGCATATTTGAAGCAAGGAAGGAAATAGTTAGATAGGAGAAAAACAGTCTGAATAGACAGGTACTTCCCAACCTTTCTCTTCCACACTTCATTCAGCCTCACTACATACCCAGATCGGGGATGCCATAGTCCTGCTGGCTTCGGATAGTTGAGACTCTTGTGCAGTATTCACATAAAAAAACCTCTTCAGTGGATCAATTTACCCAAAGTAAGGGAAAATTGAGTTTACTTCGGACGCACTGACACGCCCACAACACACTTGTATTTATGTAATAGTGCGATTGTGTTAATCAGGTTGATGCAGCGCAACAACCGGCCGCAGGTGATGGTGCGCTGCGGGCCGCACTCCCCGGCGCCCCCCGCGCCCCCGCCCGACCACCGCTCGCAGGCGCGTCTCCGCCTCGATCCCAAGGTGCTCGTGTTCGGCGAGTCGCTCTACTCCAAGCTGTGCAAGGACATTGCGGAGCTGCTCGTGCACAACAGGATTAAGTGAGTACCACGAATGTAGAGTTTATTGATTGATTGACCATCATGCCATTTCCCAACAGATTTGGAAGGAATAAGATTATATAGAATATATCAGCTAACATCAGAATTATTTTACCATGTTGTCCCTTGAATTCCATTCTATTTGAAACCAATTAAAATTAACATTAAGAAAAATTGTGGCTTTAAGGGTTTTACCTTTAGACAGAAAAGTATTTTTAAAACCCCACTGTAAAAGTTTTAAAAAAATCACTAGCAAAGAAGAAGCATTTAGGTTATCTTTGAATTGATAAATTTTAAGATTACCGTGAAATTTACAAATATTTATTACAATATCTTTGGATGCAATAAGTAAGGATAAAATATTAATCTAATTGACGTAATAACTTAGAAAATAAGTTGGAAGCAGAGCTAGAACCTATTGAAGTACGTTGCAAACTTCTTTTCAGATATAGAGTGGAGGTATCGGCCAAGAGTCTGCCAGTGCTGACCAACCTGGACAAGGGGCGCTACGGAGTGATAGTGTTTGAGAACCTGTCCAAGTACCTGCTGATGGACAAGTGGAACCGGGAGCTGCTGGACAAGTACTGCCGGGAGTACTCGGTGGGCATCGTGGGCTTCCTGAGCCCCTCCGAGGAGACGCTGGTGGGGGCGCAGCTGCCCGGCTTTCCGCTGTTCATTCACACCAACATGAGGCTGAAGGTAAAGCTGCCCATCGATTCTTTTTGCAATTTAAATGATTGAGTCACTGTGTTATTTATTGTGTCAACCTATCGTCAAAGTAGATGGTGTTTTAAACCAGGATTTCAATTAAAATTTGATGTCAAAGACAGTTCACTACGCCTTAAGTAGCAAATATTTAGGTCAATATTCTACTTGTATCGTAGTTTAATTTGGTTCATTTGTTGGCCGTTTTCTAAATGAACTTAGTTACTTATCACAAGCATCTACTTAGTGCATTTATCAAAAACCTAAAGTAACAAACCCGTAGTTTAAGTAATGGCCAACTTCTGGAAGGACCATGTAGGCTGTCACATTTCACTTCCACATAATGTACTATTTTCAGAGTAAAGCACAATAAAATTTACACCTGTTCAGCGTTCCCATTTTGTTGCAATCTCCCATCCTTAACCTACCTCATAACCTCACACGATCGGCTGACGATATAGTTTCCTTGACCGTACACTGTACATACAGGGAAACAAATGGAGGAGTTACAAAAAATCTCTGCTAGATGGAAACCAAGATTTAACAACAGTCCAACCAAAGTTTCTTAAAAAACATTGTATTTAAAATAATAATAATCAAAAATTGAAACAATTTACGAAACTTGAGGGAAATTATTGAACACATGCTGTATGGAAATAATTATGTTCAAATTTGTGTGGTATTCTCAAGGATGCTACCCTGAATTCTGCCAGTCCCGTGCTCCGGTTGACCAAGTCAGGCGAGACTGCCTGGGGCTCTCTGCCAGGCGACGATTGGACCATCTTCCAGCCAAACAGTTCCACTTACGAACCAGTTGAATGGGCTGTCAGAAATATTCCAGACTATCCCGAAGGTAAATTGTTCAAGTCAAATTTAATTTTGTTGCTTGTTAAGTTTTGTAAATGTCATTTCTTCACCTTTCATTAGCGCTCTCCGATTTGAAAATGATTATGAAAAGACGGTTAAACTATTTGTCACTCAAAACTGTCGTGGCTCAAAGCAATCTGATTACAGCATATTTCATATAATTTTGACGCACATTTAAAATTAATGTAAAAGTGTTTTATGTATTTGACTTTGATAAAATCTGAAGATATTTATTTTAATTAATTAATTTTGACCAAAAGTCTCGGAAAATGTATTCGTATTTATAATCAATATTAATCATATAAATTTCAATGTCAAAGATGTTTTCTGATTTGCAATAAGTACCCGGAATTTCAATTGATGAAAAGTTTAATGTAATCATCTGATTAGTTAAATCATTTCTGATGGTATCATCATCATCATGGCATTATACCCCAGGGTGGGATTTGACCTTCTCTACAAATGCTCTCTTTTGGCTCCAGTTCTTAGCCACTCTTCCCCAGTCCTCAGGCCTTTCGGTCCTGCTCCAATTCTCTTCCGCACAGCCAGTCCACCTTTGCCTAGGACTATCTCTGGGTCGTTTTCACCGTGGCACCCATTTGGTCATGATTTTGAGTGTCCTCGTCTGGTATTCATTTTCCTTGTTCAGCCCACCGCAGTCTTTGGGACCTACAGAATCATAAATTGGTTTATTAAGTTTTATTTTTATTTTGACTTATCTAGCATTATGTGTTGTATTCTCTTTACAGGGAACAGGACTTTGCTGACAACGGTAATTCAAGACCACGGGCACCTGGACTCCATCCAGAGGGTGCTGTTTGGGTCCGGGCTGCGCTTCTGGCTGCACCGCCTGCTGTTCCTGGACTCGCTGAGCTATCTCAGTCACGGACAGCTCAGTCTCAGCCTGGAGAGGATGCTGCTAGTGGACGTTGATGATATCTTCGTTGGGGAAAGAGGCAAGTGCTTTGATCAGTAGTCATCCTTTTCGTCTGTATCATTTGAATGCAGCTGGTTCACTGAGGGAAGGTGCTCAGAATTTGAATCCAGTTAATGCAGTACCGTGGAGTTTCATTTTTAACCTTTCGGTTGTTAGTACATACGTAACTTATGTGTGCATATTTCCTGTTCTATCTTCAATCCTTATGTTGTTTCTTAGCACTACTAACTTACTGATAGTTGTAATATAGCACAACTCTGTCTTGGCGCGCACTCTGCTTCATTGACATTTATGTAACTCTTCTCTTATTTTGGCTACTTTTATGACCTGACTTAAGTATTTGATTCTCCTTGGGTGTCCACAACTTCCGTGTCATGTATTCTCCTGACAATCTTTTCTCCGTGCACCCACTCTACATGCCTAAACCATTTAACGCTAGCACTACACGATCGTCCAACCGTCCAACTTCGAACTTGGTTTGGAGTTGGACGATCGTGTAGTGGCTACATACTAGAGCCACTACAAAACAGGCGAACTCGTTCAAACTCCTTTGATGTAGTGTTGTTTACCGCCACCGGAGCGATCCCGGGCCAACTCCCCCGAACTCGAGCCAACGCGCACGAACTACCCCTCTACACAATCGTCCACCTGTTTGAAGTTGGACAGTTGAACAATCGTGTAGCGCTAGCACAAGTGTATTTTTTCTTAACCATGTTCATTTCGCTTACATCTACCTTGCAATTCTTTTCAGATCTCGCCATTTATAATAGGTACATGATTTTACTACACATACTCTTCGGGAATCTCATTTGTTTGAACAAAAAATATTGTAATTGTTTTGACCCGCTGACGAACAGACAGAAGTGTGATTATTTCTAAAAGTAAATATTCAGTAATCATCCATTCTTCACTTCCTGGATAAATTATAATTTGCCCCTGATGTATTTACAGTGCGCTTGGAATTATATAATTCGCGTGGTTTTCTTATTTATTTCCTTAAGCACTTATATTTTGGTGATTTAAAAAAAAAGTGACCTCATATGAGTCCTCAATTTATATGTTGTGAGGCTGGAGAGAGTAGTTGGGGTAAGGATATGGAGAACAGGAAGTTTGGGAAATAACTGGCTATTCAGATCTGGTTACTAAACACGGTTAAAGCCATTTTAAGCGACGTTTCAATTCTCAGTGGTGATCTTTCACTAGAGTGATACTGGGAGAATTACTCTGTGAATCGAAATAATTTTTTATTTGTTCTCACGGGATTTCAAACCCATAATCTCTCGGTTCGGAACCAAGAAACTTACCGCTCCACCGTGTAGGTCATCGAAACTAATTAATTTAATTGAACTCATAGGTATACGTCTCCGAACGGATGATGTCCAGGCCTTGCTCTCGACGCAGACGAGGATCCGGCAGTACGTGCCCGGGTTCCGCTTCAACTTGGGCTTCAGTGGGAAGTACTTCCACCACGGCACCGAGGAGGAGAACCGCGGTGACGACATGATACTCAAACACGCCAAGAGATTCACGTGGTATGCATTGCTTCGTCAACAGACTATTTTAGAATATCCATTGGCGGTGTTTTCATGTTTTTAAAACTAGTAATTCGTAGTAGAATTTCACTGTACATGGTATGTATTGTGAGCAAGAAACTATGACTTTGTTTTACTTACTGGTCTAGATCGGATCGATTTCATCCTGGTACGGGCATCTTCAGACATCCACACATTTTAAACTTTATATTATTCTACAATATATATATACAATCTAGGTCAAGCTGGCAGTTTTTTCTAGTTTTTAGTTTTTTTTTTTCAGTTTTTGTTAGTTAAATGGATTTTTAAAAGCTCCATAGCCCATGAAGAAAATAATTTTTCGAGCTGAAAACAGTTGACAAAAAGCTATGCAAATTTCATAATGCCAGAACTCACCGTTCAAGAGTTTTTATTGGAACACAAAACGAATTTTCTGTTCATAGCCAATGATGAAAATGACGTTGGGAACTGAAAATAGTTGACAGAAAAGCTGTGCAAATTTCAATTCGTTCGTTTAGAGTTTTTGGTGGAACACTAATAAATGTTCTGCTTTAACATATTAAACATATTTTCACCATCATCATTAGCATTTGATCACCTCTAAATCATCTATGTAATTCTGTAGGTTCTCGCACATGTGGAACCACCAGCAGCCGCACCTGTACGACAACCTGACACAGCTGGAGTACGAGATGAACCTGAACCGGGACTTTGCGCTGACGCGCGGGATACCCATCGACTCGGGCTACTCGGTGTCGCCGCACCACTCGGGGGTGTACCCAGCGCACGAGCTGCTCTACACGGCCTGGAAGAAGGTGTGGGGAATCAAGGTGACCAGCACGGAGGAGTACCCCCATCTGCGACCTGCTAGGTAAGACTGATCATTCATTTACTGATTTTAATACATGACCGTGATTAATTAGTGTCACCTATTTCTTTTATAGTTCACTGAAAATCTCAGAATAGATATTGATGCTTACAAGAATGGAAGATGATAAAAATCAAGTGGTTAGTCATTAATATACATAGACCTTAATTGAATATGTATTTAAAAGCTCCACTGCCCATGATAGACATGACATTGCGAGCATTCAATAATAACACCTTTTTTTTTCGAAATTTTGACTGCAACAAACAGCTTTTCTGCTTTATAGTCAAGATTCCAAATAATAATCTGTTCAACCTTCCTTTTACTGTGCTAAATTATTATTTTCGTTCCGGTGCTGTGTAATCATTACACAGGTAAAGAATTGCGATTCTAAATCAGAAAAATAAGAATATTCATAGGCAATCAGACATTGATAATAATTGAAATTTAAAATCTGAAAACAAGAAAAAACCATCGGCCGACGCTCGCAAAACAGGCAAGAGGACCACCTCGAAGGGATGCCCGAAAGTTACTGCTGGTAACTCGAGCTCGTAGGCGCTGTGTATCTAGAAGGAAAAAGCACAATTGCGAACTGAGATTCAATTTCTCAAGTTCCCATATAGCAAAGTCAAGTAAGAGTGAGATGTGAATAGCTTCGTATCTCCCCGCACACTCTTCGCCACCCATATCGGTTTTTTTAGAATGAAAATATCTACATCACACAGTAGAAGGTTTGATTGTATTGGTGAATTTATTGCCAATTTTCACAAAATATCTCGTATGATCCCAATAAGTGCTAATTAATATAGACACGATTTTTTCATTCAATGCGTTAATGTAGTATGGAAGAATACTTAAAATCGAAGCAATGTGTAGTTGTTACACATCATAGTTAAGGAAAGGTTAAAAAGTATATTTCTTATTGCATTTACTACGTAAGGTATTCTTTGTTTTTTCGGTTATTTTGAATAGACGATTTATAATTAATTTTCTCACATCTCGTGCTGAAATAAAACTACACAGTATGCTATATAGTACATAATACATAGTATGGTTAATGATAACATTTTAGTGTTGGCGAATTCCACTGGCTAATTTTGTAATAATAAACATTTGTGGAGAGTTTGAGTGGAGGAAGTAACATTTGCGTAATCAATTCACGAATTTGTCATAAACAAGGAAATGGAATGTTCTGATCTCAATGATTTATTGAAATTAAATTCTCTCTGTGGTTCGCTCTTATAAATGTTTATGGAAACATATCAAAGATGTTTCATCTTCTAATTTGGGAAGTGTTGAATACAATCAGAGATATGCTATTTTATTATGAACCAATATTCTATAAATTTACACACAATGTAATAATATTTAAGCCTGCTTTATTAGATGTGATTTAAAATTCTCACGGCCAACAGTATTATGTATGTATGTCGTTTGAGTTTTAAGACAATGAGCCAAATTGTGGTTCTTGAGCCAAAGTTTCGGACAATCTTCCAGTGTCATTCATCGAGGCATCATCACCGAAAGTCAGAACTTCCTCGTACAAAAACACGCCAATATATAAATTGATAGAGCTATTCAATGAAGCTGCATCTACCTTAGATATATTTAGATGTACATATATAGAGTTCTGTTATTATCTCTCGATGTACGTACAAGAGTGACCGTTAGGTACATAACGATATACATAATCTTAAATAAAATATTTTTTACACACATTTTTACACTTGCCAATTCAACGATTATCTCATAACATGTGTACAAGAATGAACCTTTCTTATATCTTTTTGTTTTTGTTTTTCATTGCTAACATTATTTGCGTTATTATATCATATATAGTGCGTCACACTACTTAAGTTTGTACTTACGAGTATATAACTCCTTCGGATATATAATACCTTGTCCATATGTGAGGTGTATATAAATGTTTATTTTATTTTTTTACAAAATGCATGTATCTACAATATTTTTATATCATTCATCTCTTAATGTATTTGGTGAACAACTATTTTTATGAGATCTTTTTAAATAAATAAATAAGTCTACCTTGATAATCGTTATATCAATTTTGGCTTCACGTTTGTGCACTTTTCTCTCTAGAGTACATTAATTGATCTATTAGATGCATAATGTGCAGTATATTTTTAAATTAGCGTTGTATGATGTACAATGTAATTTCAGGTTAAGACGTGGCTTCATTCACCGCAACATAATGGTGCTGCCGCGGCAGACGTGCGGTCTCTTCACCCACACGCTCCTCATCGACCGCTATCCCGGCGGGAGGGACAAACTGGACGAGTCTATTCAGGGCGGGGAGCTGTTTCAAACCATAGTCTATAATCCTGTAAGTACCCTCTTTAAAAGCTTTTTTATTGTTGTTTTTTTTTAATTTCTCTTTCTTTAATAAACGAAGTTTGTAAGAAAAAAGAGAGGTTACTGTGAAAGTTTCAACAGCAGGACAACATTACCTCATTTTCACAAAAAATAGTGATCAATTATTATTTTTCTGGTGATATTTTTTTAATAAAATTAAATAATTTCACCAGGCCCCAACCTCGGTTCAGACCTCAGAGCAATAATATACCGGGAGGGATAGCTTGTGTAGTCAGGATTGTTGATTTTTTCCTTACTCGGGCGTGGCTAGGGTATTTATACATCCATTCATAGCATATGTCGACATCATGTTGTGTTTATTTGTATAACCACTTTTTCATAGTATTGTTATCAACAAAAATATAGGATATAACCTCAAAAACCGTTGAGTTATGTTTAGTTATACTGCATAACAAAACGTAGTGGGCAAAGTCGCAGGAGACAGAAAACATGCTTATGCTCATCTGTTTCTCTCACGGTTTACGACCTAAAAACCCGGAGGAAGTGATTTATCGTAAATTTGTACAGGTTGGATGAAAATATCTCTCTCCATATATACTCTTGCTTTGAGGTTCGGACTATACAAAATATATTATGCACAACGGTCAAGAACTGGTTACCTTTTTTAACTGAAGATTTTCACCAAAAACTACACATTCTGAACCAGGCGCATCCGCAATTTTGCATTTTCCATTCACACTTTCAATACAAAAAAAGGAGTAAATTCACCGTGGGAGTACAGTTACGGAATTTGTCTAAAGTTGTATTTTACTAAGTCATATTATTTTTACTCACTCACTGCCGACGGTCTCATTCGGTACCGTTCAGGTTTAGTTATTTGCTTAATCGAAATTCAGTAAACCTGTTAAATGACGTCACAATATCAAAGAAAATTGACAAAAAATCCAGCTTATTATTATTTAATGTCATTTTGAATTTGCAGATCAACGTGTTCATGACGCACATGTCCAACTACGGCAATGACCGCTTGGCGCTGTACACCTTTGAGTCGGTGCTGAAGTTCATCCGCTGCTGGACACACCTGCGTCTCAGCTCCGTCCCGCCCATCCAGCTGGCCCAGAAGTACTTCCAGCTGCACCCCGAAGAGATGGATCCCATCTGGGGGGTTAGTTACTTTATAATCTCTTTGAATTCATTATTCTCCTTATTATGAAGCCATAGATTTAATAAAAAGGGCCTTCTCACTGTTATTAAAAGGCAGAAAGTTGGTATCTGGTAATTGATTTTCGGATTCGATCTATTATCGACCACCTCGATTGCTGATATTCTATTGGGTAGAATATCTGATTAGATACATATCTATAAAGCACATTTTGTTTCTAAACTAAAGGATGGTCAAAGTGTAATCTGAGCATTTAGTGATGTGACATCAGACACCAGTTTTCCTGCCAAAAAATATACGAGTATAACTGAAATTCAATATGCAACTATCTACTTAATTTACGTACCAGTAAATATTAGCTCTCCAATGATTATTTTTGCTTTTCTTTTTTTATATTAACTCCACACAGGCTTATGTCATCTTTGGAGATGCTGTGCGGGGGTCTTTTTGAAGGAAGGAAGTAGTGAACCTGGGGCTTGAGACCAATGTTGTAGGAGGGAGGAAACCCAGAGCCTGGCAAATCATTCCACAGCCGAGCTGTTGAACACAAGTCGTAAAAGCTACCCGTTCTTATGTGGCAAATGTCAACCATATACAAATGTAGGGACGCGTGTTTGGCATATTTTCCGGCTATGCACCGGTGCCAAAAAGATCAATGACACTAGTTCCTCGGAGCATCTTACATTGAAATACTGGTAGAACAAGGACAGCATTCCCACCTGACGTCTGTGCTCCAAAGACTGCAATCCGTTTATTAAGATAGATCAAACAGAACGCCCGATTCTGCATAGAGTCAAGTGTTTTTCAGGTATTTTGGGGCTCCAGACCAGAGGTGGCTCCCAAACTTAATAGCAGGGCTCACTTGCAACTTGTACAGGGTAAGCAGCTGTGTAATATTGAAGTATTTGCGGGCCCTGCACAATACCAGCATTGATTAATTCAGAACTACTGAACAAATATTTCCCGAGTTTTCCCAAAGATACGCAACCATTTAGATATTTTCCTTCCCCCAAGTATTATATGATGAAATATAGTAAAACCCTCTTATAAGGTTAGAAGTTTTTTTCAGTTACTTGAAAAACCTTATAACCGAGTTTGATTGTATATAGTCCCTAACAAAAAAAAATTCTGCATGCTTCATGTTGGTCATTACCCCCAGAACCCGTGCGACGACGTCCGGCACCAGCGCATCTGGTCGCGCAACAAGTCGTGCTCCGCGCTGCCCCACTTCCTGGTCATCGGGCCGCAAAAGACGGGCACCACGGCGCTCTACTCCTTCCTCAGCATGCACCCCGTGCTCTCCAGCAACCTGCCCAGTCCCACCACCTACGAGGAGATTCAGTTCTTCAACGCCAATAATTATTATAAAGGGCTCGACTGGTGAGTTAAATGAGTTGACTGCGTTCTCCCAACAGAGGTTTACAATCATTCTTTGATTAAATTACTGGGCATGGTCCATTTAACCAACATCTGTTACATGTTTGTTTATCAATAAGATGGAGAGGTTACAGTCGAACTAATAGCGGTATGCATGTACTCTCATTTTGCTTATTGTTACGTACTCACACCTACTACATTCTAATAATTTAATATACGAGGCCTGTTCAATAGAAAAGGTGAATTTTGAATTTTCGCGGGCTGTGTACATTCAATTATCGATTTGTTTTTTTTTTGTTATGTTGTTACACACATGTTTATCATATGTTAGCATTGTCAGCCATTTTGGATTAGTGGGTTTTTTTTGACAACTGGAAAGGTTAGTCACGTTTTTGTGTGTTCTTCGATTTTTTACTTTTTAAAAAAATGGATCAAAGAATATGTATTAAATTTTGCGTTAAAAATGGAATAAAGCGCTCCAACGCACTTAAAATGTTGACTGTGGCATTCGGCGAGTCTACTTTGTCACAAAAAAGTGTTTATAAGTGGTACAAGCACTTTACAGAAGGCCGAGAAGATGTTAATGACCATGAGTGTCCTGGAGTTGTGGAAAAATAAATCATGGATTTTATTCTTTGATCCATTATTTTCAAAAGTAAAAAATCGAAGAACACTCAAAAACGTGACTAACCTTTCCAGTTGTCAAAAACAAACCACTAATCCAAAATGGCTGATAATGCTAACATATGATAAACGTATGTGTACCAACATAACAAAAAAAAAAACGATAATCGAATGTACACAGCCTGCGAAAATTCAAAATTCATCTTTTCTTTTGAACAGGCCTCGTACATACAAAATTGTTTCTCTGACAACTACAGTTTATAGAGAAAATATTTTTTACTATTATTAAACACTATAATTTCCTTGTGCGTACATATCAAGCGCCCTTGAGGTGATTTTCCTACGAAAACGGCGCTATAAAAGTTATCCATTTATTATCATTATTATATCAGTGTGACATTCTGAAAATTAAAACTAACGTATGTGTTAAGAAAATTATCAAATTATTAGTTGTTGCCTATGAAAAATCACAGGGTGTAACTTGACTTACTATATATATTATTTACTTTAATCCAACTATTATCGAATGGACGTAGTTATGCAGAAAGCATCCAACCCACAATTTGCCAAAATCAAGTTTTACATGTTTTCCTATAGATAAATATTTGATTTCTATCTGCTGAAAACATCCAAATGCAATAAATCTTAATAAATAAATTTTTGAAATTTCAAAACATTAAAATGTAGGGTAACTTAGGAAGCACATTTTTCTTTTAATAAATACATTGATAGATTATGAATTAACTATTTATAATAATTCGCATAAAGCAAAAAAAACACTGATAAATGTTTACAAATGCAGATTACGCATATTGATGCTGTTTTATCGTCATATTTTCAAATGTCATTTTTTTAAGTTTCATCTTTTTGGGTTTGGATGCTTTCTGCATAACTGTCCAAATAAAAAATAAAATGTTTTGTTAGGGTGGGTCAGACTCTTCACTGTTTGCACGGGAACATGTATTCATGGGAACAATAGAATATAATTACAATTTCCGATTCCAATAAAAAACCCCCATTATATCCACACCACACGGTGTGTATTTCAAACCTACCTTTCCACTTTTAAGTAAAGATTTCCAACAAAATTCTTGTTTTATTTTGTGTGCGTCAAGTTTAGAGACGGTCGATATCGGAATTGGGTGTACCTGCGGTTCCAGTTACCGGTGACCGGCGTGGAACCGGTTATTTACCCAGTTCTTTTCGGAACCGGTTCCTGGTGCCAGAAAAGTTTTACGAAAGGGAATTTTTCGAAAAGTACCAGCAAATCGACAAAAGTTCCTCACCAAAAAAAGTACTAGGTAGAGATTTGAAAACGAAAAGAACTGGAATTAGTTCCTCGAAAAAAAAAAAATTTTATGGGGGCGTTGCTAGCAATTTCCAAAACAAAAAGAGCTGGGGCCGGTTCCTCGTCCAAAAAACACGAAAAGAACGGACAAAGGATATTTGCGAAAATATAGAACCGGTTCCTTTTAACCGGGACAAGAATATCGACTATCTCTAGTCAAGTTTCTAATTTGAATGCTTTTTACTGATGTGTATGAAAATCTATTTATGTATTCCCTCTTCACAGGTATATGAACTTCTTCCCTCCTCTACAAGGGAACACGAGTCGCTACACGTTTGAGAAGTCCGCCACTTACTTTGACGGGGAACTAGTGCCCAAACGGGCGCACGCCCTCCTGCCCAATGCTAAGCTGGTCACCATACTCATCTCCCCTGCCAAAAGGTAACATATACCTCTATTGTTATATGAAACACTTCAATACACATTTACAGTAACACTCACACATTTTTTTACAGTCCTTTGAAAATTATTATAAGAGGGTTTCACTGAATTCAAATAAAGCTATAATATACAGACGGTCCTGCCGCTCAGAGCTCTATTGTAACCTGTCTTTCCATTACATGCATTGTTTATGAGATAAAGCAAAAGGTCACAATGGTGCTATTGGCGGTGCGTACTATGTTAACATATGCTTTAGCATCCTTGAGCAAAATTTTCCCATAGTAAAATGTAATAATAATGAAATCTGAAATAATGATTTTTTGTAAAGGAAGTTACATATTTATAAAATGTGTTTTGCTTTTTATTTTTCCTCATCTGTAATAATATTATTTGCTTTTTTGTTTTGAATTGTCATGATACCCACATATTTTGCAAATACACATTTATTGTATTATAATTGTAAATTGTGTCGACGAAATATAAAAATAAAAACATTTTTGCATTCAATGTTTTGTTTTTTTGTTATCATCTAACGTGACTCACAAGAGGAATTAATTTTTTGAATTTATAAAGTGTATCAATGTTAGGTACCTTCTCCATTGGTAAATGAATTAGTTGTTTCCGTAATATGATATAAAGAAGGTCTTTGTTGTAATACTTTTTTTTTTCATTGTTTCAGAGCCTACTCATGGTATCAGCATATCAAATATCATGGAGATGTTGTAGCCAATAACTACACTTTCTATGAAATAATCACAGCTAACGATACTTCACCGAAAGTTCTTAGAGATTTAAGGTAAGATTTAATATGCAATTACATACTGATTACTAATTAACACGAATTAAATAAAGGATCTTATTAATGACCTTTTCACCTTTATATTTGTGGGTACTCCTTGTTATGATTTTTCTTCCAGGAATAGATGCCTAAACCCCGGCAAGTACAACCACCACCTGGAGCGCTGGCTGGTGGAGTACACTCCAAGTCAGCTGCACATCATTGACGGCTCCGAACTGCGCTCTGACCCCGCCCAAGTCATGAACACCTTGCAGAGATTCCTCAAGATTACTCCCTGCATTGATTACACTAAACATTTGAAGTACGTATCAGGCAATCACATTTCTTGGTTAAGACTTACCACTCTTAGGTTCACGACTGATGATTTTTATCTGAATTAATTTGTATTCCCTTGTTTTCAGGTTTGATCCGAAGAAAGGATTTTACTGCCAATTGGTCAATGGAGATCACACAAAATGCCTGGGGAAGTCCAAGGGCAGGATCTACGCCCCAATGGAAGAGAAGTCCTCCAAGTTCTTACAGAGGTACTACATGGCGCATAACACAGCTCTGGTGAAGTTACTGAAGAAGTTTGGTAACCGCACCATCCCTCACTGGCTGAAGGACGACCTATACATAGCCTCATAGCAAATCTGCCTGTGAAACTGATGCCTCGTTACGGATCAGCCTGTGAGACTGACAGCTCATTGCGGATCTCCCTGTGAAACTGATGGCTCATCTCAAATCTACTTGTGAGACTGTCGTCCCACCACAGATCTGCCTGTGAGACTGACGGCTAATCAAGAATCTGTTTGTGAGACCGATGTCTCATCACAGATCTGCCTATAATAATTATTTTTATCGTAAATCTGCGTGTGAGACTGACCGCTCATCACAGATTTGCTTGTGAGACTGATGTCTCACCACGGATCTGCCTGTGAGACTGATACCTGGTCACAGATCTGGATGCGAGACTAACACCTCATCACAGATCTGCTTGTGAGACTGATACCTCGTCACAGATCTGCATGTGAGACTAACGCCTCATCACGGATCTGATTGTGAGACTGATACCTCGTCACAGATCTGCATGTGAGACTAACGCCTCATCACGGATCTGATTGTGAGACTGATGTCTCACCACGGATCTGCATGTGAGATTGATGCCTCTTCATAGATCTGCCTATGAAACTGTTGCCTCATGACAGACAAGAGTCTACTATGAACTTTAAAAGAAATTAGGGAATTATATTGTTGAATGTGCTCAATAGTGAGAATTGACGGAACAACTAAAGTGTTTTATGAAATGTTACGGGAACAATAATAATTATTCCTCTGAACCTATTTGTTAGTTGTTTCTTGTCTACGAATGTTCTTCGCCATTAAATGGTGTATAAATGTTAAATGTAAATCATTAATTTTACGAATAAGATTACAAATGTATTTTAATGCCACACAAATTTATTTTTACAATTTTACTAATTTTACACACCTGATATTTTTTAATAATGTACCTCAATAGTTAATGAACTAGCTTAATAATTTTATTAATAATATATTTTTTATTTTACAGCAAAAAGACATTATTTATCCTAACATGTTTATATTTTATAGCGATTTCTCTATCAATCTTTTCTAGATTTATTGTTTTCGCCCATTCTTATCCTTTGTGTACTTACTGAAACGCATTACAAAAACAACAAAATTCTCGTTCATCGCTACTCCAACGCTAATGGCGAAATCTACCTTCTCTTGTTACATAGAAATTTAAATACAATGTTCTTGCCTGACACTCGTTCTTGTGCAATTTTTAGTGCAAAATTTTGTACCTTATTTGGAAATCAATGATTTTGTAACCCTTTGGACGCCTTCATCTCGTAAATGGGTTTTTTGTAGTATGTATTATTGGTGTTTTGCAAAAGACAAAAGCGTGTTCCAAGGGTTACAATAATCAAATATATTAATCGAGTATATAAGTTTATTTAATTTATAAGTGAACCTGAATGTTGTTTGCATGTAATGTGTAAAAAATATCATTAAAATAAGACGACTCTTCTCCGTGCCGTTTTAGTATAGTATAAAACGGGAGAGACCGAGTTTCACCGTGTAATTTAAACATTGTAATATTGTACCATCTTAAATTATGTTCCATTGATTTTACCCTTTTTTGAAACGTTGTCGTTCTGTATACGTACGTATTATGTATATAAAATTAAACAAATATAACTTCCCTGTTCTGGCAGAAAACTTTATCTCGTTAATTTTAACCTTTTCTGTCAGAACAGGGACTATTTGGATAAAGCTTTTATTGAAATTTTGTTGATGGGAAACATACTTTTGTATTTTCCTTAATCGTTGATCAAAATTAGATGTGTTAAAATGTTTAAAATTATTATAATGTTCTCTATGTAAAAAAAAAAATGTAATGGACTATAAAATTCAAATGGAATTAACTCAATTTTATTGTATAAATGTTAAAATGGTGTATAATAAAAAAAAAAACAGTATCAATATTTTATTACTTTGATAATTATTTATTCCGTAATATTCATTTTTTTTTTTTGTTATGGTGAGTACCTAACTAGGTCAGTAATCCCTAAGTTGAATAAAAACATTTATTTTGATGTTTTATGTGATACCTCTCAATTGTCTGGAGCCAGTGGAACTGTGGCAGCCCAATTCTGGAAATGTCGTAATGGCGAAGGAAGTGGGGGAAGGGAAGGAGAGGGGCCAAAGAAGGTTTGTACCCGGCTACTCACATCTGGTCACTAAACATAGTTCAAGCCAATGACGTTACATATATTATAGACACGTTGTAGTGCTCTCAAAATGGCAAGCAATAATCACGCTATTTGGTGTGACCGGTGTTTAAGCCGATTTAGTACTAAATGGTCACTCGTCGCTTAAGGTCGTTTCAAGCAAGTATGGAACGCGGTCCGAACTTTGATGAATGTCTATCTTTGTCATACATTACCGATATTTGAATGATGAATTACTGGTAACGTGTGTGTTTTGCTTACCACATTTTGTATCAATATTCTAAGGCTATAACGTGTCTATATATATACATCATTGGTTCAAGCCATTTTCAGCAACGTTTTGATTCTGATTTTTTAAATATGTCGGGAAAACTCGAGATAAACTCTGGCTGTTTTCACCAAACTGACGGCCAACGCCAGAGTAGATGACTTAGGGGAGGATTACTCAATTCCATTTCACCATGATTTTGACCCCGCTGTCAGTGTGGCTTATCTAAAAAAAAGTATGCAGGTGTAACTTTGATAGTTTAAAACACCTGGGATTGAAAATTACTCAGCTGTACTGGTGATAAATCAGATCACATGAGAAATACCAAAATAAATCAATTCCCAAAAAAATATTTCCATTCATTTTAATGTCAACATTTTATCACCTTCTAGTTAATGGTTGGCGGAAATCGAGCCCTTAACCTCCCGGATCAAAGGCAAATACGTAAACCACTATTGAGTATTTAACAAACTTGTTTTTTGCACTTATTTATAGTCGCTTTGATTGAATGGCGGTCAACGGTTAGCGTATTTGCGCGGGAAGTGCCTGTCAAATAATAATGTTCAAGACAAAGTAGGTCGTAGGCCCAGTGGCGCAAGGCGCAATTAGGCATGATCACTTATTTTTTGGTTTATAAACAATAATTTATTGAATGACACTAAATAGGTACCTTCAAAAAGCTTTCGACACAATAGACCATAAAATACTATTATCTAAGCTTAAAAAAAATAGGAATGGCTGAAACAACAATGGATTTATTAACAACTTACATAACAGGGCGAGAACAACATGTACAGATCGGCAAACAAAAGAGCAAACCATTGCCTTTAAACTACGGCGTCCCTCAAGGAAGTGTATTGGGACCGATTTTATTTATCATCTACATAAATGATATCACGAACCTACCCATTAAAGGAAACATTATCAGTTTTGCTGATGATACCGTTTTGATGTTTCAAGAAGAAAACTGGACGGAAACATTTAACGTTGCTGAACGAGGGCTTAATGAACTTCAAAATTGGCTTCAAATAAACTCTCTCACCCTCAATGTCAGCAAAACTAAATATTTAACGTTCTCCATAGACTCAAGGAATCAACCAGGGCAAGCACTACACCTCAAATTACATGAATGTCAAAGAAATAATATCCAATGTCGCTGCCCCATTATAACTAAATCACAAAACATAAAATACCTTGGAGTAGTAATTGATGATAATCTTAAGTGGGACCTACACATCAAAGGTATTACAGAAAAACTCACAAGTCTTATATATTTCTTTAAAAACCTTAGAAATGTGGTAAATAAAAATGATATGAAAAAAAGTCTACTACGCATTATGTCACTCTCGAATCGAATATGGAATCATGGGATGGGGATCTGCAACATCTAAGTACATACATCAAGTGAATACCATCCAAAAGGGAATCATAAAAACCATTCTTAAAGTACCCATAAGAACACCTTCGATAGAAATCTTTAAAAGTTTTGATGTACCCAATGTACTACAAATATATGCCAAAAATATACTATTAAAACTATTCAAAAATAAGGAACCCCTCACTGGACCACGCATCCATGACACTAGATCAAATCAAAACGATATAAAAAACATACCATATTATAAAACCGCATTCGGACAAAGAAACTGTACATATTTAGCAACAAAACTCCACAACATCCTTCCTCCGGATATAAAACAAATAGAAAAACTAAACGAGTACAAATCAAGAATTAAAGTCTGGCTGAAAGAACTCAATGAGATAACATTAAAAGCAGTACTAAAAACGACATAGAAGACGCACCAAATTAGATGACATGAAATTACATAACTCTAGTCCGCCTCAGCACAGGACCCCCTAGTGAGGAGGACTAAGAAGAAAAAGAAGAAAGAAAAGAGAAAAAAAAAAAAAAAAACGATGATAACAAAGAGTGTTACAATTATAATAATGAATGTACCTAATTTATCTTTACTGCTATCTCTGTTAACATTTTCACACATACATCATATTTTGTATTTGCATATTTTCTCATTTATATAGATGCTAAATAAAATAATAAAAAATAAAAATAAAAAAAATAAAAAAAACCTAACGAATTTCAATAGAATCTGATCGCCGCGTGAAAAATAGAAAATCTGTAATTCTTTTATGGAAGGCACTCAAATTCAGTTTTATTTTTGTAATATCCGAACATCATTATAGCGAACACGTGAAATATTCTTTTGGATGAAATGCATTCGAGAGTTTTTTTTATGATACAAGTTGATGTTTAAATCATTACCCTTTTTTTAGGTAAAAAAATCACGAAAACTGATTTAAATTATTTAGATTTTATCACAAATACAGAATTAAAGTAAATTTACATAGATATAGAATAATTACTCTCAGTATTGTCTTGTTGAAAGACTACCATTCAAAATTAGATTCTAAATGAGTTAAGCTATATTTGACATCTTATTAACCAGGTACTTACCAAATTCCTCGTTCCTCTTCTGATTTTTAGACTCAAAAACATGAATGCCAAAGTTCCATTGGCTCCGCGCAATCAGGATTCTTGTGCGGCATCACATTTATTAAAAATGCTGGCTACCAGCGAAAGACACCAATTAAAATTATTTGTTGATACGCTACTGAAGCCAACGATATTTTCCTCAGTTTAATGTAGAAATATATATTTTGAAAACTTCAGTAATATTTTTTACCCCTTTGGAGATTTCTATCATCCAGCGTTAAAATAAAGTGCTTACGTTAACACGTTGCGTAAATCCGATATCTAATAGTTGTAAATATCATATTTCGATAGATTGAAAAGAAGCATCTACCCAGGGAAATGTGAGTGAAATGCTGAATTTGGTGCAATTTATGCTGATTTTTTGTATATTTCTATATATTTATTAGAGTCGTCTTCTTTTGCGTGTTCAAATTCTTTGTTCTTGGAATTTTTCGAAACTGAATGTTGATACTTACTTAACAAAATTATTAAAACAATATTGCAATCATTAGAATCAACGGATTTTTATTAACACATTCTGAAAAATATTTTTTACATAAATTACATTTCTTAACTGGGTCAAAAATGTATACATTTTTAGATACGTTATTATATCACCATGAGACGACCTTCAAACGTTGCTTTAAATGGCAATAGCCGTGTTTAGTGACCAAATCGGAATAGTTAAGTACTACATAACCTTCCTCTTTTTCATTTCCTTTATCTTGCCCATCTCTTCCCCTCCCCACTTTTTTCAGCCTCACAATATACCCTAATAGGGAATGCCATAGTTTCACTGGCTCCGGACAGTTGGGTTTCTTGTGAGGTATTCATCTAAAAAAATATGAATATGGGATCTAGAAATTAAAAAAGTATAAGTTTTAAAAATATGTCAAAGATTAGTTGGGTTAGGTTAGTAGTTACCTACCGCATCGCCCCACTCTTACTACGGTCACCCAATCTGGATGATGAACGAAAGAATACGCTGCAGGGTCCAAGTTGCCGAAATGAGATTTTGAGAGGAGTGAGAGGAGTTATATTAAATGGGATCGAATAAAAAGCTGGACGATTCGAGATGAGCTTAACATCGAACCCGCGCTACTCTTCATAGAAAAGTCGCAGTTGAGGTGGCTTAGCCACGTGCTAAGAATGCCAGAAGACCGAATTTCAATAAAAATACTCTGATTCCAGAGGGAAGTCGTCCAGTGGGTCGCCCCAGGTAAAGTTGAGAGAAACAAATCCAGAGGCTGTGCGAGTAGAGGCTTTCCCTACTGTGGGCAGAAGTTGAGAAGAAGGCGCCTTTTCGGGGCGATGGGTCCTCGCAGGGCCGGTCCTGTGCAGGCGCAATTGGAGCAGTCCGCTTCAGGCGGCAAACTGCTAAGGCGCTGATTTTTTCAACAATACACGAGTTATAATATTACTCTGCAAATTTAGCAGTACAAAACATGTAGACCGGTCAGTAGAGTGGACAAACGCGTCGGATTCCTACCCGGGTGTCGTGGGTTCAATTCCTCTGCTGGCTAAGTTCTCTATCATTGCACAATCAACAGTTTACGCTTATTATAACGGTAGTGGGAGTTTTTGAAATATTGCCATGTTATTCGTAGCACGGGAATGTTTGTCTTTCTTTTTAAAAATAAAACAAAGGAAACACTTCCAACGTGTGGTTTGTTGGATCTGTTGTATTTAGTTATTTTCAGAGAAAAAAACTGCCAAAAACGAGTGGTTAACATTGATGACATTTTGTATAAGAGTTATGCTGTTTGTATTTAATCCTCATGGTTCTACGCGGATAACAGCGAAGATATATATTATTACAATGACACTATAAACTATTTTATTAAAAGTAGAAAAAATGTTTTTCTAAAATGTTGGTGTTTAAATTTATGTTTTGACAAAGGACTCCGAAAATTTAACCTACGCCCGACGGCGTGTGCAAATATTTTTTATTTAATTAATATGTGTCATAACGTATTTTATTGATATAAAATAAAATATTGTATATTTGTGGCACGTTCCAGAGTGGTAGATACTCTAAGTATCGCCCTGGTGAAAGACCACCATTCAGAATCGAAACGTTGCTTGAAATGGCTCTAGCCGTGTTTCGTGACCAGATCTGAATAGCCAGGTACTTTTCAACCTTTCTCTTCCCCATCTCCCTCCCCCCCCCACTACCTTCAGCCTCACAACATACCCCACTTGGGGATGCCATATTATCACTGGATCTAGACGGTTGGGAGCAGTTGGGACTCTTGTGCCGTATTCAATATTGAATATATATATATATAAATATATAGCAAAGATACCTATTATAACAATTACACAATAAGCTATTTTATTAGACGCAGAGAAAAGTTTTTCAAAAATGCTGGTGTTTAAATTTGGCAAATTGTGCCGAAAATTTAACCTGCGCCAGGCACCATTTGGCTCAGGGCCGGGCCTGGGTCCCTCTTCGGGACAAAGATGAGACGAGGTTATCATATAATTTGTGGGCTAAGTTATCAATCAAGATCAACTCTCCCTAAACATCACGAATGTTAAATTTGGCAAGAAGAGTGAATATATTTTCCTGTAATCCGCTTTAAACAAACGTTAACGTTAGCAGCACGTGTAAAAACCGTAAATCAATAATTGCATAAAGTAATACATAGAACATCATGTATTAATATGACACTTCGATTGCCTTCGAGTCGGCGCACAAAAAGTTTTTGCGGTGCGAAGCTAGCCGCTAGGTTAGTAGGCAATCGGGCTGCCAAACTTATAATTGGCGAGTGTGCTGGAAATACAGTTCCAATCATGAAGCTATGATGCAGCCCGGCCCTGAGCCAAATGGCGCCTGGAGCGGCTTTAAGTTTGGTGCCATTTGAAATTAAAAATTACAAAATAAACATCTTAACCGCTTAATGCTAGGGTTTTTTTTTTATAAAAAGTGTTTGAAAAACATCAGATTTTTTAAAATGTTTTATTGAAGGTTTATACATTTTTAAATTAAAATATAAAAATTTAAGCATATTTAATTTCAAATTGACACGGTATGATAATTTTTTTTTTTTTGTATAAATCGATGTTTTCATACAAACACGAAAATGTGAACACAATATAGTAAAAACGAAATAAGCAGCTCAAAAACACGACCGATCTCAACTGCAGGCAAATTCAAACTGCGTAAAATACATCGCTAATATTGACGACCGTCACTCGTGTTAGCTAAAAAATAGAATGCTGCAAGTCGAAACAGGCGAGCGTCACTCGGGCTAGCAAAAATTGAAACGCATTTGGCGCGCGAGCGTGACTCGTTCAAAAGCATGAAGCGGTTAAAGGCTGATTCACACCAACGTCCGGATCCGCTCAGTGCCAATATTGTTCCGCATGAGAGCTTATTGATATGGTATGAATATCGATCAAGGAGTATGTGCCAAGACAAAGTTGTGTGGCAGTATATCCTTCTGCCCACCCTTGTGATATTTAACTACTTAGTTAGTTAAATAATTATTTTGAATTGTAAAAATACTAACATCGCAGATTTTTTTGTCAAAAACCATTTTTTTATCACTAAATAATATTTTTATTAATTATTAATTATTTAAAATATTATTTAGTGATAAAAAAATGGTTTAAAAAAATATTCTGCGTTGTAAGTATTTTTACACTTCAAAACAATTATTTAACTAAATAAGTAGTTAAATATCACAAGGGTCGGCAGAAGGATATACTGCCACACATTATCTTCACAGTTGTCTCCATCTTGTTTACCATACTCTTCGTTGCAACGTTTCTCAAGCAGTATTTAAACTGCTTTTCTATTCTAGGGCGCTCAAGAGTGGTCAATGAGTTTGACTTTACGTTGGGAGGGTATAGGTTCAATTCCTGCACAACGTTAACATAAATTACGTGTACACCCGATTTATTTTCATTATGTGACCGTTGAGAGTGCGAACGGGCGCTAAGACAGGCGAGCACTGCAGCTACTAGATGTCGGAGCGGCTTGCTCCAATTGTGCATGCACAGGTGGTAGATAAATTGTGAAAGACCACCATTCAGAACCTAAATGTTGCTTGAAATGGACTTAGTCATGTTTAGTTTTAGCTTTTACCGGTGCACTCACCCAAATTCGATGTTATTGATTGAACCTCAGAGCAATAATATACAAGAGAGAGCGCTGCTGGAGTCAGTTTTGATGAGCTTTGCCGGACTCGGCTAGACCTGGGCGTGGATATGACTAGGGCTAGGGTATTTATTCATCCATTCCTTAGAGTATAGAGAGTGGTATCAATCCAAGGCAGTGTAGTCAATTTTTGGTGATTTTTACCTGACTCGGCGGACCTGGGCGTGGCTAAGACCAAGGCTAGGGTATTTATACATCCATTCATAGCACATATCGACATAATGTTTTTGTTTATTCGTATAACCACTTTTTCACAGTATTGAAATCGACAAAAATATAGCATCTAACCTAAAAAACTGTTTGGTTGTGTCAAGTTTAGTGGCATAATAAAAAATGTGGGCGGAGTCCCGCGGTGACCCAGGAGTCCAAGATCATTGTGACAGTACGTAGAAGCGGAGTATTATATTTGTTTTCTCTTTCTCTCTCATGGTGTACGACGTAAAAACCCGGAGAAAGTGATTTATCGGTATCAGTTGGGTAAAAATAATTAGCTCTCTCTCCATACATTGTTTCTCCAAGATCCATTCATAGCACATGTCGACATAATGAATAAATTCGTATACCCACTTTTTCACAGTATTGTTATAAACAAAAATATAGCATATAACCTAAAAAACCGTTGAGTTATGTCGAATATCAAAACGTGTGGGCGGAGTCAACGGAGACGCGGGACACGAAGAACACTCTTACAATACTTTAAAGCGGTGTGATAATTTGGGAAATTTTGTTTCTCTTTCTTTCTCGTGGTGTACGGCGTAAAATCCGGAGAAATTGATTTATTCCAAGTTTGTATAGGTTGGGTAAAAAGAATTAGCTCTCTCTCCATATATTGTTCCTTCAATGATTAAATCAACCACAGAGCAAATAATTATTTATTCATACGTACGAGTACTATTCTATTTGCATATTTATAGGAAATTCACCATAGCAAGAAACATTAACTATATATCAAAGAAAATTAACACAATCTGCAAAAAATACTGCCTCAACACAGGCTTGCCTAGTGAGGTAAATCATTAAAATGATAAAAGTAATGACTAATAACTAATTTATTAAAAAAACCAAGTCATTATTTTTAATTTAATTATGTTTATTATGTCTATATTGTTTTTATTTTTTATTATTAACTATATTTTAAATAAAGATAATAATGATAATTGTTAATAGTGACTAGATACTTCTCAGCTTTCCTCTTCCGTATCTCCTTCCCCTTCCCACTCTCCTCAGTCGCATTCGCATTAAAACATAGGATAAGGCTTGTTCAAGGGTTCAATGTTGGCACGTCCAATTCCATGGGGAGGGTTTTTGATGATGGTGATGTGAGGAGTAAAAATGACTATGAATGTAATTGTGTTTTCAAAGGTTTTTCCACCAAGCAAAAATGTTTCATTTTTTCGTAAACAATAAATGAGCCTTTTTGCAAGGTACTAGAATATTTTTCTTTAGAAAATTTCAACAGCCATTTAATAAAAATTCATCACAATTTCATTTACAGGTTTCAGCCCAATTTCAACGCTTTTTTTCGAAATCTCCTTATCGAAAAATTGAAGAATTTGTAACACACAATATATCATCGCTGGAAAGGCAAAAAAAAACCTTAAGCGACACTTTGGGTAAAAATGAGTTAAATATGCAATTTTGATCAGTTCCTTTTTACTGCGTCCAATGCTCTGACTCTCGTTTGATTCTGAAGACTTCGTGGCCCTTCAGCCATCTGAAATATATTCACCATTTGGGAGAAGACTCGACTCAAGCGACACAAGCTTGGAACTTTTTAAAAGCTTTTTGTCGCTTTAGGTAACTCAGTGTCGAGTTAACTTTTATTTCCAAAATCCAACCAGGTACTGAAGACTTATGAGTTTTATTGCAAAAAAAAACTTTTAAGTGCTCTTGTGTAGGCTTCGCAAAATGGCGCTCCAGCCTTTTTGCCTTTCCGGCGACGATATCAACTTGGCTTAAGTACTTTTTTCGCATTGAAAATATATGTCGAAGCTCGATAGCTCATAACGGTAAATGTTGTTGCTAGCTGAAAATAGTTTTATTTGATCTACACATTCAGAGTTCACCGTTCGAGAGTTTTTGCCGCTTCAGAATATAAATTCCTGCTTCATTCTCGAGTTAGCCCACTCTATAAAAAAAATCAGCAGAATAGAATTTCATGACCAAACGAATATGGGAAACCCGTCCATGTTTCTTAAGAGATTCATTAGGAACAAACTACTAAATAATAAAATTTAAAAAACCGTATAGTCATTGCGTTCACAGTGACTGCGCAAAAAATGTTTTCATCGAAACAAATAATAATCGATCCGCCGAAGTAATAACGTCAATGTGTTATTATAGGTTCTAAATACTGGCGACTGTGTTACTTTTTTACAAGATGTTGTTACATTGACGCAAAATTATCCACGAAAAATAGACAATTTATTGATGCAAGACAGATAACAGATCTGCGAAGTAACAAAGCTGAATTTTACAATCAATTTTACATCACGAAACATTTCGCCCTGCAGTCTGCATCCACGGAAGTGCACTCGTACCAGAATTTATGGCGGTGTCGAAACTACGCAGTGCGACGTTTTGTTATATTAGCAATGACGTTATACATATACAGACACGTTATAGCCTTAGAATATTAACACAAAATGTGGCAAGCAAAACACACACGTTACCAGTAAATTCATCATTCAAATATCGGTCATGTATGACAAAGGTAGACATTCATAGAATATATATCAGATCCGAAGTTCGGACCGCGTTCCATACTTGCTTGAAACGACCTCAAGCGACGCGTGACCGTTTAGTACTTAATCGGCTTAAACACCGATCACACCAACTAGCGTGATTATTGCTTGCCACTTTAAGAACGCTACAACGTGTATATATATACGTAACGTCATTGATATTACCTAAATCTTTTGTCTATCTTCCCCTTGTATTTTTCGCTCTTAATGACGTTACTAAAAATATTGGGGTATTCTTATCTTACGTCTGGGTAAATTCTGGGTGCGCAAGGAAGAACGGAATGAGTAAAAAAAAACAAGTTTTAAGTTAAGTATGCAGAATTGTTCCTTGGATACACATCTAGCAAGGAAAAATGAGATGTGTCTGAAAATAAAATAATGTGCTATTATTTTTGAAAAAGGACATGTGACATATGACATGATTACATACAAAAAACCAAAGTGTCCTGAACATCTGAGTTTATTGATTCATTAATTATTTAATGAATATCTGTCGTAAAATGTGTTTATTTATATTTTTAAATTGACCGACAATGTATGTTTATTATTTGATATTTTATATGTATCATTTGCTAATTGTTACGTTTGAGTATTTTCACTGGGATCAAGTTAACAATCTTTATTATTGTGCGCCACAAACATTGTTTTTGTTTTATTCCATATTATTGTTGTCCGGAGAGAACAATTGAAAAAATATATATTTTCTCTTTGATCAACGATACGGCTTAATAAACGCGTTGCACATTTTATAACATGTGATTATTGTAACTCTTTGTTGCTTTGAGAAGCCCTCAATTTTGAAAAGCCATTGTTTATCTATCGGTTTCTGTTGACACAGATTACACAAGGTTGAAAGAAAATGCCGTACTTATAAAATACTTGCTCGCAGAACCGTTACTCTATTCAACAATGTGGTGGTAGTGACCACCTGATTCTTTAGCTTTAATGCTATTACTTATTTATATCTCTTAATCCATCTTTAAAAGTTATCGAGGGGTCCAGCAAGATCAAGGAACTGGGGGGACCAGTGGGAGTCCAAGGTGTAACAATTGGCTCAGAAATTATGCTCAGGGTTGAACTGGAGGGGGGGACTCTGGTAGCTCGTAAAGCAGAGTTCGCGTATTAAATAAGGTTTTTGACATGTGGGCATTTTGATAGTGAAATATTTAAATTTTAGTACCTAGGACGCTAGAATTTTTATATTAATTTCAGCAATAGTTTTTTTGGCTCTGATAAACGTCATTGAGGTGATATTTCACAAAAATGGCAAGTACCTCTCAGGTACCTCATCGACTACACGATTTAAGGTAGGATTTAAGTGGTATATTATTTAAGTGGTATATATTTAAGTGGTGACGGCCTCCATGGTCGAGTGGTAAGACGCTCGACTACGAATCCAAAGGTCGCGGGTTCAAACCCGGCGTGCGCCAATAACTTTTATTTAATTAATATGTGTCATAACACATTTAATTCATATAAAAATAATAAAAAGTAAATTTGCGGCACGTTCCAGAGTGGTAGATACTCTAAATATCGCCCTGGTGAAAGACCACCATTCAGAATTGAAACGTTGCTTGAAATGGCTTTAGCCGTGTTTGGTGACCAGATCTGAATAACCAGGTACTTTCCAACCTTCCTCTTCCCAATCTCCTTCCCCTCCCCACTACCCTCAGCCTCACAAGATACCCTATTTGGGGATGCCATAGTCTCACTGGCTCTAGACGGTTGGGAGCAGTTGAGACTCTTGTGCGGTATTCATAAAAAAAATATATAAAAATATATATATATGCTCTCAGTATCGCCCTGGTGAAAGACCACCACTCAGAATCGAAACGTTGCTTGACCACCCGGGCGTCGTGCGTTCAATTCCTCTGCTGGCTAAGTCCTCCATCATTGCACAAACAACACTTCCGCTTCTTATGATGGCAGTAGGAGTTTTTTCAAATATTGTCAGGTTATTCGTAACCCGGGAATGTTTGTCTTTATTTTTAATGAATAAGAAAAAAAAAGATTTAGCCGTGCTCTGCGACCGGATCTGATTAATCGGGTACTTCCCAACCTTCGTCTTTAACATCTCCATCCCATATCGGGGAATGCCACAGTCCCACTGGCTCCGGACTGTCGGAACTCTCGTCTGATATTCACATAAAACAAAAAAGGCAAGTACCAACCATAAATCGTGGAATCCATGTTGCGATTATAAAATAATGATATCCAAATAAGCAATGTGTCTATTTATCTCAAATGAATAGGTATTCTAATCACGTGTATTTTTTCCAGCGAACCAATTTTAATAAAATCTTTACATCGTGTATGTTATGCAAATACGATCATAATGCCTAATATGATAAATTATGCATTCCGCCGATTCCGTATTCAGGCGGCGTACCAATTCAATTTTCGCATCGAATCTACATGGCATTGCGGCCAACATTTAGTTACAGTGTCTCCTTTACACGGAGTCGGAGAATGCGCCTTAAATGGACCATTCCTAAAACGGTTGGTATTGAACCCACGACCTCTGCATCCAAAGCCGTGGGCGCGGGCTATTTGAAAAGTATGCAATCATTTCACGATTAGGAACGACTTTAATGTCGTTTTTTCGAGGCTCTGTTCGATCCGACCACGCTTTGTATCATTCTTCTCTGACATTGAAAAGATCTCGCAAATAATGATCGACCATTTTATACAGACCTAAGACAAATATAGGACGGCGTTAGTCATAAGTTTAACCTTAGATCTTATACGAGTACTCGTACGTTCTCGATTGTTGCCTTTGTCGTACAGCAAATATTATTTTTAATACAAAGTATGCTGCCAGATGATTTACAACTCAATAAAAGTATATCGGCATTTTGGGAAGTTTATACCAGAGGGCTTTAAAGTTTTTTTTTGTCTGAGTCACCTAAAGCGAAAGAAGCTTTACAAAGTCATAAGCTTGTGTCGCTTGAGTCAGCCTTCTCCCAAATTGTAAATTTATTTTAGATGGCCGAAGGGCCACAACAGTCTCCACAATTAAACGAGAATCGGAGCTTTCGACGTAGAAAAAAATGATCAAAACTGCACACTAAAAAACAAATCGTAGACTCAGAAACAATGAATTGCTGTTCCTCAATCATTGCTATACTAATTAACTCAAGCCCTGGTCTTGAAATTTTTGGTAGCAGTCTAAATGATTTTTGTCATTCTTTACGACTCTACCAAAACTTTGACTAGACCATGGCTTGAATGTTCTCTCTTGTGTTTATTTTGTCCTATTTCTGTTATCGCTTCATTTATTATTATGTATGTGCTATTCTTTCTCTGTTGCTCTTTTTTCCATTTCGTGTTTTGTGTATTTTTTGTAATTGGACTTTAAGTCCGTCAATTTATAAATAAATAAACATTTTACTAATTTTTGACGTTGAAGCTCTTTTGCCTTTCCAGCGACTATATTTTATCAATTACTGCATCAAGCGGTGTTATTCAATTTTTTGTAACAATCTCATTTTCTATTTCACCCATAGGAACATTTCAATCATTGTTGATGTTATTGTTATTAACTATTTAATATGGTGAAATAAAACTGTAGAATTTGGACCCTCATAGAGTATGGTTATCCATCTGGTTTCCAAAGGTTTCCAGAAAGTGTAAAATTAATTTTCGAAATAATATTATAGATCATATATCATCAAGACAATGAACAAGATATTTTTTTCTTATGCGTTTTGATACAGCCATTTATAGTTTTCACTCGGTATATTATATTGTAATACCATAATTTCATGTTCTTATTTTTATTATTTAAAAAAAAAAAAAACTAATCACATTTTTACCATTTAAACATTTGTGCATTATTTTTTATGTTTGATTTTAAAACTTCCGTTTAAGCCTTAAAAGTGCGATAAAATCTAAATAATACCCACACATAGGCGTTGCCTTTGTGGAATTTTTTTGTTCACCCATTTTTTTCTCAATTACCTTATTTTATATACTTTTTAGTGTTCCATATAGCAAATATATCAAAAATATTTAATTAAAAAAATATAGAATCATTTATATATTGAAAATGAAATAATAATCTTGTATAGGACCACAGGCTTTAATTTGTTTATTTTTATTACAGACCGGTTTCGCTTAGCCTAAGCATCATCAGGGTACAAAATTAAAGTGAACAAAATATACAAAGTGTGCGGTTATACACATACAAAGGGAGAACACAATATAAAATAAAATAAGGGAACAAACAATAGAATAACATTTAAAATTATAATAAAGGAACAGAGATAAATAGACAGACAACATAAAATGAAAGAGGCAAAACGTCAACTGAGAAGGTGATTAATGAATAATAAAAAAAAAATTATGAGTTTACAGGAAATATACCTAATATTGGACTACTGGACAAATTTAACTGATTATTAAGAATATGTATATTAATTTCAATGGCTTTCTTTATTTCTACTGCTTCCAAATTATGTAATCTGTTGCCACGACCATTTTCGTAAAGAATATGTGCACCTGTGCTTTTATTGAAGGTATGATCTTTTTCAATAAGATGATTGGCCAATCCTGAAAAACCGTGGTTACTTAAACATCTAAGATATTCTGAAAAAAATATATAAACATATATTTATCTGTCGTCAGTAAAAAATGAACATTGAATATTTATATTGGAACTAATGAATCTTAATTTAGCATCTTTTCTCAAAAAAAAATCCTGGCCAAGAATTGTTGCGAAACACATTGCTGACAACCGTATAATTATTAATGAAAACGTGTTGTAAAAACAGATTTCCGGAAAATGTATATTTAGAACAGAGATTTGTCGGAAACACCCGGAAGTGCGCCAGATGACAGCATTGACCGTAGATGCAAAATTCAATTTTTGATGCACGACCAGAAAATAAGAAATCAATCTTTCCGCGAATAAACATAACATGACCGCCATAGTGGTTTTTTCGAAACCGGGAGAGTTTCTAGATCTGCAGCGCGGCGAGGGGCTAGCCAAAAAAGACAGGAACGAATTGATTGGAATTTCTCATGTATCTGACCCGAATTTTCGCATTTGCGTAATATCTCGCTATTTTTGCCGCCATTTCGAAAGCAAAATGTTTCGCTGTCACAATATCCCGCGTATTGTTTCAACGGACACCCACACTTAGACGTGGGTACTTAAAATTTAAAATTATAAAATTTTCCAACCATTATCACGTTTAAAATGTAGATAGACGTATAGGCGCTACCTCACAATATTCCGAAACGAAAGGGTATCCAATCAATTGAGAAGTTTAGTTCTTCGTAGAGAAATAATTGCGAATTTAGGCCACATTTAAAAAAAATATCTTTGTAACATTATGAAGAGCGAGAAATAAAAAAAAATCGCAACTGAAACTCCCGGGAAGATTGATGGAATACATAGTAGAGGAAAATACCGCCGCTCTTTACTTTGAAACCTACGTGGCTGGTGCGAGTGAAGTCTCACTGAGTTGTTCCGGACTGCCGCCTGCAGGGTGACGGTCTACGTGGTCGGGTGGTAAGACGCTCGACTACGAATCCAGAGGTCGCGGGTTCAAACCCGGCGTGCGCAAATACATTTTATTCAATTAATATGTGTCTTAACACGTTTAATTCATATGGAATAATATACTCGTATAGTACATTTGCGGCAAGTTCCAGAGTGGTAGACACTCTCAATATCGCCCTGGTGAAAGATCACCATCCAGAATTAAAACGTTGCTTGAAATGGCTTTAGCCGTGTTATGTGACCATATCTCAATAGGAAGGTACTTCCCAACCTTGCTCTTCCTCATCTCCTTTCCCTCCCCACTACCTTCAGCCTCACAACATACCCCAATTAGGGATGCCATAGTCTCACTGGCTCCAGACAGTTGGGACTCTGGTGCGGTAATCACTATAAAAAGGGAAGATTTTACCGATGATAGTCAACCTCCGATACGATAGGGGGACCCGGAGACGAATTATGTGGTATCTGCAACCTCCACGCTGTTCTCAATGCCGTTGTATGTATGTTAAAATTGGCGATAAATTTGACACTATAATTTGTACGTTCTGTCCAAATAGTAAACATTGTAAAGAAATTGTATGGAATTTTCCGACCGCTGACCTAAATTGGACACCACTGAAAAAGGTGTTCGCACATCTCCAGTGAAAATATATAATAGCAATTGTAAAAAAAACTCTAATAGTAATGTAAAGGCGTGTGAAAGTAAGGCCCTGTAACGATGCGAGGGGCGATCGAAGAGTTCCGCGCTGTTTGGAGAAAAACTCGTCCGTCGCGAATCAGTTAGTTTAGCGAATCGCAGCTGCTCTTTGAGAGAACCTCACAGAGAGACGGCGAACTGGTTTTAGCCACAAAGTGGTGAATATTTTTTAGAACCTTTAACTTGGGCATACGTTTTTATCAGGGAGGTATATACCTAAATACAAAATGTTTTGCATTTGCTGAAATTAAATGTGTGGATACAGGAAGCTTTCTGAGAATTTTAAAGATGGACTGGATTATACATTAAGCAGATAAGTAGCGTATTTTATAGCCCATAAAAGATTTCATTTTTTTATGATTTAAGATTATCTTGCCATAGCTACTTTGTAATTATGATTAAATACAGAAGTATACAAAACTGTTTTTTTGGTCGAATTTTAAACCTGTGAAATTTATACGTCTAATACGATAAATTGGTGTTGTAATTTAAATTTGTCGTTGATAATTAAAAATTTCCATCTAATAAAACATAATATTTTTTGTGATTTATCATATTTAAAAGTAACTAGCCCAAGATCGTTTTGAAAATTATTTCCATTTGGTCACGAATAATTTTAAAATTTGCCTCTAAAATCAAATAAAATCAGGATTTGTATCGTACGTATTTAATAAATAAAATTTAAAAAAAAACATTCTTAAGTGTACTAGATATTTGCCACACCTTCTGATAAAAAAGATCAGCCAGTTTATTTATTCAGAATAAAAATTCCTGTCAAACAGGCTCCGAGTGCGTTCCTTTTTAGATTGTTATTTACCTGTCAAAATTCTCGCTAACCCTAGACCCTAAAATGAGTTTAAAAAAAGATTTCTAAAAAATTATGTCATCACTTTTTTTTTGTATGAAGATTTTAAAAGTAATTTAAAAAAATCAACTGAAATAAAAAATAAAAAAAATTATTGTAGCTTTATCCGTGTAATTTTGGGTAAAGAGCTATGTTTTGTTTTCATTGATGACTTTATAAACGTAATCGTATATTTCGTGTTCACATTTTTTCTAAATTAATTCTAATATTAATCAATTCTTACACCGATCTCATTATTTCTTGTTCGAGTCGTAGGTATATAATTCAGAAACATAAAAGTTAAACAAATATCCAAAAGTAAATATATATTTTTTTAAATTTAAATTTTATATAACTTAGAACATCAAGCCATCTTAAAATCAAATTTTCGTGTTTCACTGGGTACTTTTTGTGTGTTATATAGGTATAACCTTAGAGTACCTATCCAAGGCAGTGTTGTCAGTTTTTGATTATTTTTGGCGGACTCGGCAGACCTGGGCGTGGCTAGGACTAGGGCTAGGGTATTTATACATTCATTCATAGCACATGTCGACATAATGTTTTTGTTTATTCGTATAACCACTTTTTTACAGTATTGTTATCAACAAAAATATAGCATATAACCTAAAAAACCGTTTAGTCATGTCCAGTTTAGTCGCATAATAAAACATGTGGGTGGAGCCCCGGAGACGCGGGAGACCAAGATCATCCTAACAGTACATTAAAAGCGGTGTGTTATTTTTGCCGTCTCTTTCTCTCTCATACGACGTAAAAACCCGGAGAAAGTGATTTATCGCAAGTTTGTATCGGTTGGGTAAAAATAATTAGCTCTCTCTCCATACATTGTTACTCCAAGGGTATACCGCAATGTTGGATCATGTGCAATTTATTTATGCAATCAAATAACAACACTGACTGTCCGAATTTTCTCTGTAACATTACCAGAAAATATCAAATTCATGACACATCTTCAAGTGTCAATAAAATGGCAAACGAGAAGCGAAGAGCGGCGATGTTCGTGACCGGGGCCCCCTCCCATCTCCGGAGGCTGCTAACTCCAGTACCTACTGCCGGGGCTCGCCATTCAGCCGTACAGCGCCGCCGCCTGCTCGGGCCACAGTATGCCCCGTGCAGCATGCAGTATCCACTCTCCCGCACCAGCCCGAGCCAGTTCACAGTTGTCAGTCGGTCTCTGAGAGCGAACGCGAGAGGTGCAGCGCGCCGCCCGAACCAACCAAACCCTCCGCTCCCTACGTACAAATAACGCGTTGATTCGAATATCCAAGCATCTCATCGCACATCATAACACACCTCCGCCTTTTCAACTTCCACCGGCGCGAAATGCAGTAAATACACGTGTGCGAATAAGTGTTTTGATATGAAGGTGTTTTCGTGGTGACGGTTTATCAATTGTGTGTCGATAATAATTAATCAACATTATTATTCAACTTTTGGAAACTTTCCTGTTAAAAAACTGACCTTAAACATTTATCGCCAGTCAATCAAATAAATTGACTGTAAATTGACATTCAATCGATTAAGGAATTACACCGCTGAAGTTCGCCAATTTTCTGAATATTTTTGGTAAGTGTCATATTCTGATTGGAATCTTAGAATTTGTATTTTTGTTCGTGAGGCTGTCACTAGTCAATGGGGAACTCTCCCCTTTGGAAATTGTTGAGAATGTCACCCCATCCCCTGGAGTTCCCCGAGTCGAAATTGAATAAGTCTGGCTCTGTTTTATGTGAGGGTAGCTTTACTATCCACTCTGTCCGCTGAAAGGAATATTTATTTTATCCGATATCTATTTGTCATAGTTTATTTGTTTATTCCGAATCAAAGAGGAATAGATTAATTCGTCTGTAGGTATCCCAATGGGTTGTTAACAAAACTTAAAGTAAAACACCGTGTAGGGGATTGAATTATTTGTCGTTTACTTCAATTACCTACCTATGAAATGAGTTGAAAATATAAAACATACAATTTAGAATGCGTGGTGAATAAAACTTTTGAAAAAAATAATCTTGTGCATAACAATAAAAATGTATTTATTTTCGCATTGGCTAAGTGCTCCAACTCTAAACTCAACCAGGAACCGGTCAAAGACTTAGTGGGGTGATGACCCCCCTAAGATAGCCATAGCAAACCTGTTAAAATGTTGTCAAGTTATAAAACGAATATTAGAGATTAGCATACTCGTTCAGAATCCTGTTTCGCATTGCATACCGCAGCCTCCCGCCCGGCCGGGAGCGCCTGCCCGGGAATTGCCCGACAAGGATTTTCCGCTCAGGCCTTACCCGGTCAGGAATGGGCCACTTCCGTTATGATTTCTGGTTTTTTTTCGGTCTATGAAGAATTTCGTGCCTGTTCAATAGTTATTCAAAAAGTCGTGCCTTGTCTCGAGTTTTTTTTTAAATTCTGAACAAATATGTAACCACCTATCATCTTAGGGTAGAATTTCATTAAAACATCGTTCGCATGCCAACATCGTCAAAGTCATTGTTAGTTTTGTTGGTTTTAATATGTCTAATGTTATTATTTCAAACGCCAATCCAATATTCCGATCTGAAAATAATATATTAAAGATCTAAAAATAAAAAAAAATCAACGGGAATCGATCGTTTAACGTCTCGAGCTAAACACATGGATTTTTCGAAATATTTATTCTCTAAAAAACTATAAGTTTAATCATTCTAAGTTGGATATCCGTTCTGTGTAGGTATATAAAAAATCTATTCACATGTTTTTAGCTAAGCCAATGAAACATGCATCAAGTGGTTCATTACCGGGTTATAAATTACTCTGTTAAAATTTACCCGGTTAGGATTTACCCGGTTCAGAAATTACCCGGTTAGGAATTGACCGTCCGTGCGCATTGCGCCCCAACCCTGTCTAGACTAGACCCCTGGCCCCAGACACACCGCCGAATGTAATATAGTTATATAGGTGCCCGCGCTGCACACTGCTCGGATCTTATCTTCTGGGGAGAGTTGGGAGGCTGCGAATTCCATTCCCCTACTCTGCTGGTTCTCAAGGCCAAACAAGGTGTTAACAAACAACTTATAACAGGGAGCATTAAGCTAGTCAAAATACTTCATCTCATGCATGCACGCTTCATTAAGCTCTAACTATTTCCTAATGGCAAACCAATGTGCAAATATCGAATATAAATACCTGTACACAGAGAACGTTAATTAATTCTTAAATAATACATGTATTTAATATCAGTTGAGAAAATAAATTATAATTATGATTTACACAGACACGAGAAATGGCATATTCATAAAATTATTTAAAGGAATCTATAAATTGCTTATGTACTGGGGCATTCAACTATATAATCTAGAAATCAGTAGAAATTATCAAATAATTACTCAATTATAAATCTAAATAACAACTTTTATATAAACAGAAAAATAAATTAGAAAGTTTGCAAGAAACAAACATTAATTTATGTACACAATGGTGCGATCTAACTTAAGATTAATAAATAAAATAAATTAAAAACAATATGTTCACCAAGATGTGATTGAAAACTGCCTTTCATACGCAGACTGTGTCCAGTTTTCACATTTCCCTAATACAAATCAAAACGAAAACAAGTTTAAAGTGAAATTTGGATCAAATAACGTTAGACAGTTTATTTATAATGAACGCTTTTGCCCAATTTTATCATTAGCCGTATGTGAATTATTCGAATTGGGAGTCAAAACTCACAAAGTTCAAAACTAACTTCAGTTTATTATTCTGCTGTGAAAAGGTGTGTGTGTGTGAACTCTTTTAACCTAAATTCGCTGGTGGTTATGATGATTTTTTGCGACCGTAATCAAGCGCTTTTTCAAAAAAACGCACGAGCTCAAAACGGATGCATAATTTTTTTATTGATAGTTTGAATGCCCATATATTTTTATTTTAATAAACATAAATCTCCACATCAATTTTTGTTACTTTAAAAACAGGCTTTAAAATCGAGAAAAAATATTACTGACTTAAATTGAGGGGCTTAGAAGCAAAGGCAGCAATCTCCAAAAACGGTTCTGTATCATTGTCAAATTTTGAATGATTATTATAAAGAAACGGAGAATGAGTAGTGCACATTAAACTAGGAACAATTTGAAACAATTATCTCTAAAAAAATATTCATGAAAAGTGCATTAAACGTTAAATCAACTTTCTAAGAAATAATTTAAAATGACGGAGATTGCTGCCTTTGCTTCTAAGCCCCTCAATTAATTCTTTCATAATTTCCAAAAGTAAACTGTTCAATAAAAATAAGCTAGACATATTAATCGCATCTCTCCCTTACTCAAAAACATATCTTTGCAGTTGGAGGCGTCACTACTGTACACATTTTTAAAAATATAAAAAAATGAATTAGAAAATATAAATGGTTTGTTAGTTCCTCCTTTCAGGAGGAAAGTATATCCCTTCTTATAATTAGTATTAATGCTAATAGTTAGGTGCTTTAATTAAGTTATTATGTCTAGGAAAAAGATTGAATCACAGCTTGACACACTTATCTTTGTACGCGGCTAAAGAAAGAGTGAAATAATTTGTAAATCTATATCGTCACCGGAAAGGCAAAAGGACTGAAGCGTAATTTTGGGAAGTTTACACCAGATTACTTTTTTTTTAACGATAAAATTCACAAGTCTTCACAGTACCTGGTTGGATTTTGGAAAAAAGTTAACTCAATGCTCTCACTGAGTTACCTGAAGCGACAAAAAGCTTAAAAAAGCCAAAATTGTGTCGCTTGAGTCAAGTCTTCTCCCAAATGGAAAATATGTTTCTGATGGCTGAAGGGTCACAAAAGTCTTCAAAATTAAACGAGTCAGAGCATTCGATGCAGAAAACAAAAAACTGATCAAAACTGCATATTTAACTTATTTTTTATCAATGTGTCGCTTAAGCCTTTTTGCTTTTCCAGCAACAATGTATTTTTTTATAAGCATGTCGATCTACAGTCACTGGAAAAATCAAGTAGTAGTTTGATTTCAAGTTGGCAAAAATATATTTTATTTTCCTACTAAAAAATAAGTGGGTTTAAATCTTGGAGAAACAATGTATGGAGAGAGAGCTAATTATTTTTACCCAACCGATACAAACTTGCGATTTTTTCTCCGGGTTTTTACGTCGTACACCATGATAGAGAAAGAGACAACAAATATAATACTCCGCTTCTACGCACTGTCTCAGTGATCTTGGGCTCCTGGGTCACCGCGGGACTCCGCCCACATTTTTTATTATGCCACTAAACTTGACACAACTAAACGGTTTTTTAGGTTAGATGCTATATTTTTGTTGAAATCAATACTGTGAAAAAGTGGTTTTACGAATAAACAAAAACATTATGTCGATTTGTGATTTAAATGGATGTATAAATACCCTAGCCTTGGTCTTAGCCACATCCAGGTCCGCCGAGTCAGGTAAAAATCATCAAAAACTGACTACACTGCCTTGGATTGATACCACTCTATATACTCTAAGGTTTAAAAACAAAGTTTAAGCCAACAATGCCAAACAAAGTACCTTTTAATTAGCCATTAAAGTTTCCTTCAAAAAGTGGTATTGCGGGATTTTTAGATTGCATCACTGGCAGCTAACGGCTGGCGGTAATCTATAACAGTTCTCCTACGGACACATTTCCTTGCATTGTTGTATTGTAATTCACACGAACAAATTTTACTATCTCCATATTCGTAGTTCAGGTGAACGGAGAACAGGGGCGGATGGACTCAATACTCTATCTGACTTGGCTTAGTTAGGCCCGGTTGTTTCGTCAGCGGTATAGCTAATTCAAGGTATAGCCAACATTTCGCATTTTAAACCCACTTCGACCGTGTGAATTAATTGATTTTAACGGTTTGAAACGTTCAACCTATGGTTAGGCCGGGTTGTTTAAACCCCCGTCACATTTAATCATAAAATCGACTATTAACGCAAATCGGATTCTTTATACATTAGCCACTTCAAATTACGGTCACCATTAACCAACGATTATCGGCTCGTCAGCGTTTGTTCAAATTTAAACTTGTTATGTTCCACCAAGTAAAATAATTAATTTTAACGGTTTGAAACGTTCAACCTATGGTTAGACCGGGTTGTTCAAACTCCCGTCACATTTAACACTATCATCAAATCGGCCCTTAACGCAATTCGGATTATTTATACATTAGCCACTTCAGATTACGGTCACCATTAACCAACAATTCTCAGCGCTTCAGCGTTTGTTCATATTTGTATTGTCTGCAAATCATCAGCCGTCAAGCAAAGGGGCAATAAAAATGGATTAAACGCTGAAGGGTCGAAAGTTGGCGGTTTACGCGGACAGCTATTTGAAGTGACAGTGGATTTCCATAAACTGTTCAACTTTTGATGGAGCAAGTCCAAATATTCGAGCTTCAAACGCGTTTATCTCTGCTTGACGTTTTTGGGCTTGCTTCAGTTGTGCGGCGACCGCTTTAAATTATGGAGTTTTGGCTAAGTGTAAATATGGCTAAGCCTTGGTTAAAGCCTCACCGCGGCTAAAACAACCGGTCCCTATTGCCTCCGCCGCGGTCAGGTTAACTTGCGACACCCATCTCGTGGAAATAAGGTTGCCATTCTCAATATTCTGTGATTAAGCGCTCATTTTCCATTTATAGTATTCGAATACAAACGGACAATTATTCATTACACCACTCTACACTTGAATATGCAATTATTCGTTTGGAATGAATAGCTAATTTACTTTAAATAGAATTGGATGCAATTTGTAGTCATTAAGAAAATACAATTAATTTGTCTAAATAGATCACAACATTGTGTGTCCACAATCTCATTTGCACAGAAATTTATTTATAAATTAACTGACTAAAGTCCAATTACAAAAAAGACAAATAAAACACGAAATGGAAAAAAGAGTAACAGAGAAAGAATAGCACATACATAATAATAAATGAAGCGATGACAAAAATAGGGCAAAATAAACATAAGAGGGAACATTCAAGTCAAAGTTTTGGTAGAGTCGTAAAGAATGACAAAAATCATTTAGACTGCTACCAAAAATTTCAAGACCATGGCTTGAGTTAACAAGTCTTGACATTCTGGACATTGGAGAATTATACCCATAATTAGTATTGTGATGACTGAGTAACAGCAATTCATTGTTTCTGAGTCTACGGCAAGGAATGTTGAACTGGATAAGTTGCAACAGAGAAGGTGAGCCAATAAAACAATTAATAATTTTGTAAATGAAAATTAAATCAAAGTCTTTCCTGCGCTTTTCTAATGAAGACATTTTCAATAATTGTTCAATTTCATCATATGAATAATCGCCTCTTTCTCGCCCTAATCTCCACGCAATACCGCGTAAGAAGAAATGAATGTGAATTGCTTCCAAACAATCACAATTTATTTTTAAGCCGATGCTTTTTATTTGGGCTTAGGTTAGGCACATTTGACATCTTCACAGTAGACATTATCACATATTTTTTTGACAAAATTATCTACAATGTTGATATCCACAAACATGATATAAAGGCGTGCAAAAAGAAATAAAACTATCAGAAAAAAATTAAGCCAACACACAAAATAAAGGCATGAAATCTTATAATGCGCTGCCGGAAACCATCAAAATTATGCTAGTCAACAAATTAAAATTAGCCCGTTAGAACTATTCAAAATACATATAAATCAAAAAAGTAAGTAGTATATAAGACAAAATAGCTTATTAACTATATAAAGGGATGAAATCTTATAATGCGCTGCCGGAAACCATCAAAATTATGCTAGCCAATAAATTTAAAATAGCCCGTTAGAACTATTTAAAATACATATAAATCAAAATAATAAGTAGTATTTAAGTCAAAATATTATTAAGTAAAAAAAAACATGAAATTCATCTACCTTCAGCTTCACAACATACCCTAATTATAGATGTCATAGTCTTACTGGTTTTAGATGGTTGGGAGCAGTTGGGATTCTTGTGCGGTGTTAACCATAAAAAATACATGTTTTTTATGTTTGTCAGCAGATGACAATTTGCTTAAAAGCTGAAACAGGCCTAGAATTGACATTTGATGAGGACCGTTCGAATGTTTACAAAAATAAAATGGTTCTAATCGTTGAGTTGTTAGTCGAATGTCGAAATAAAGTCTTAAGGCATCGTACATTAATGTTTTTTTCCTCACAGGTAATCATAGACATAAAGTTTAATACATCTAAATCTATAAATGATGTTATTGATTGACTCATTTCTTATAGAATATCATCATAAGGTTCCATAGCCCGGTATATCGGCGATCAATGTGTTTGGTGAGCTTAATTTTTTCCTTGTAGGTAATCTTATGAATAGTGTCTTATTGCTTTTTTATCATCTCAGGGAATTATATGGTTTTAATATTCTGTTTGGTCTAAGGACGGACGATTCGATTTTAAAATGAATGGGTTACTAAGAACTTAGAAAAAAGCAACTATTATGATTTAAAAAAAAACATTAGTTACAAGGTGAGGTTTTAATGGAATCGATAAGCTTGACGTTTTAGTCCTTAGCCTGGCGAATAGTGTTGTGCAGCTGAGTCGTTTGGTGCTGGTAACAGATAAGTACGTTTTTGAACTACAATATGTAGGTACTGCCAATTAAACATCACGTAAGAAGGCACAATTAATCAGTCGTTGTTTTTTATGTAACTGACGCAGCAAAGACAATGCCAGCTCTTGCGTAAGTGTGTACAAAGAATAGAAAAGGCCAATTAAATGTCGGCTTAGACAACGAGATCAGATGGAAATTTAACCACGAACCGATCTGCAAAAAGATACGTTTTTAACACGATCCATGACAGGTAACCCAATCCTCTGAAAGCTACAAGGTTAAAAAGGTCAAGCCTCCCCGAGCCGAGAATCTCAAATTTAATCCGTACATCGTTTATGCTGCCCATAAAGGAACACGCTGGAAACCTACCTGTCTGGAATCATCAATGTCATTAATGGATGGGAGGTGAAGGTGGCTGCACTATCAACGAGGAATCTTTCTTCTTTTTGCAACGTTGAATGCTTATTCATTTAAATGTTCTCACGAAAGAGCACACGCTTTCCAATGATTATTGTCTCGGCTGTAAAATGGTTTAGTGCCAACTAAGATAAACTATTCCCGTGATGAATAACCTCCGACCAACTGATATAATATGTTCGGATAATTAGTTTTTTACGTTCCGCCATTACCATTATGTGCAAATTTGCACACATTAAGAAAAAATTAAAGCGCCGTTTATGTAAGTTCATTTTAACGACTGTAACGTGTTGTACCTTAACGATAAAAGCATCGCATTGAGTATTTGTAAGCGAACATTTGTTTTGGAGTATTTAATTATCTGTGCAGAAAATGGCCTTATTGATGTTAAGAGTGAAAAAACATCGTCTTTGAAAAGCCGGAAATGGTCAGCTGCAAAAAACGGAATAATGAATGAGCCATTTTTACAGTAACTCAACAATGTGACGAGGAACGTACTCGTATTAAATTCTATTGTATTGTCGTGTAAAGCGGCGACTATTTGTCATTCTTGGCGGTTGGCTTGAGAATCTATGCCTCTCTAATTTTCAGTTTGACTTGAATGTTCCTCTCTCATCTTTGGCGCTTCCGCTTCATTAATGACTTCATTAATGAAAGATCTTCGTTAGATTATCATATGCAGCCCATCAGCGTCCGCCACTTTGGGCCGAACCAAGTCAACTTCCTTTGTGGTTAGGTTTGGACGTTGTCGGTGTGTACCTAGTACCTAGTTGGTGTACCTACTCGTCACTTGGTGCATCGCGAGGCGCTCGTGGCGGTCCCTCGTTATTTATTTTGGGGGGTCGAAAGACGTGCTTACCTACCAGTTGACTGTTTTTTATGTGCAGATTGGTTTTATACGTATCTATATCGACCGCACTCGGTGCACTGTAGGTATTCCGTCGATAGCTCCGTTGTAACAGCACCATATTTATCACACCGACTCATGGGTTAGAAAGAGAGATTATGACAGGAGCTGTCAGCGGCAGGACCATATAGCTGTGGTCAGCGAGCGAATGGATCTCTGAGTCAGATAGTAATAGAATCATCGCCTATTATATAATCTATGCAAGAACTGCTTTTGTCTTTACCGGGAAAATAATTAATTAATTTTGAGAAAGCCTCAATTATTTGATTGTAACATAAATATCTAGCTCGCCTATAAATAACGATGGATTCCTATGGTGATAAAATGTGAAACAATTCACATCGCATATTCAAACACAACATATATTGAAAAAGACGGCGAGTTTAAAGGTTGCTGGTATAACTCAATGGTTAGAACAGTTGCCCGGATAGTGGAAGGTCACATTATTGAAATGTATATTTTTTAATATTAGATACTTGCACATTAAAGTTTATAAAGTATCTAATTATTTAATTTTCTTTTTTATTTAATAATAATATTTTAACTTATATACTACTTATTATTTTGATTTTTATGTATTTTAAATGGTTCTTACAGGCTATTTTGAACATATTGATTGGCATAATTTGGATGATTTCCGGCAGCGTATTAAAACATTTCATCCCTTTATATAGTAAGCTATTTTGTGTATTGGCTTTATTCTTTTCTCGTAGTCTGATTTCTTTGCATGTCCTTATATTATGTTTGTGAATATTTACATTGCAGATTATTATGTCAGAAAAATATTTTGGTAACAAGTTGTTCTTCATTTTATGTATAAACACTAATGTGTTGTTAGCATCTGTTTCACTGTTAGTCAATTTAGTTCCTGTATATGATTTGAGTTTATTTATTTTCTTGCAATTTTGATGATACTTGTATACCTTTAGTAAAACCTATACAATTTGCATTTTTACTATGATCTTCCTTTAAAAATTCGAAGCCTTTTACGGGTACACCTGACTTATCAAGGAAAATGTGCAATATATTACATTAGTCCATTATACCAGGTGTTTATGTAACGTGGTACCTTCTCGTATGTAACTCGATATGCATCAAATAATTCTAGAGATACCTTTAGAGATTGTAGGAGAGAGTGTTTTAAGTTTTGATTTAAATTATTTTATAATTTGATGTGAATTTTTTTATCAGCCGCAAAATCATGTTTATGCATTGTTTTTAGCATTCTGCAAAATATGAGCACTCTCGTTGTTAATACAATTAATGGCATACTCCTGTCACTCTGTTATCTTTTATAATTATTATTGTTTGCACGTTAATTCAACTATCATGGCTTAATTAAATATTGCACAACTTTGCTTAATACATAACCACTACACTGTAGCGTACATTTCAATATTAATTTAATTAATGCATTCGAATTTATTTTGTGTGTAAAAGATACACTCACTGAGATAGCGTAATTCTGAATTGTAAGAATTTTGAGTGAAATGATTTATTTTATGAAAATAGTTTTGAAAATCAAAGTACGTACGGGCGTCGTGAGTTTAATTCCTCTACTAGCTAAGTACTCCATCATTGCACAAGCAATATTTTCCGCTTATAATTATGGTAATAGGAGTTTTTCAAACATTGTCAGGTTATTTGTAACCCGGGAAAGTTTGTCTTTCTTTTAAAGAAAATAAAAAAACTTCCTTACAATCTTCCGCCTTCTTCCGCGATTCCCTCCATACGTAGAAATAATATGAATAGTTTAGAATTGTTAGCTACCTGGCCATTCGGGTCTAGTATTTTACACATGCACCAGGAATTTTTTTGTTCTCACGAAGGAGAGACTCTTTTGAAAAATTGTGGTGAATAACGACCGGTTAGTAGCCGAGTGGAAAAATGCGTCGGATTCCCATCCAGGCGTTGTAGATTCAATTCCTCCATAATTTTTCAAGAAACATTTTCCGCTTATTATGATAGTAGTAGGAGTTTTTTAAATGTTTTATTCGTAGTCCGGAAATGATTGTCTTTCTTGGAAAAAACAGAACAAAACAAAGTAGTTTAGGTTACTAGTCAAAATATAACAGATTTTTAAGAAAGTCGGGTGTATGTTTTCAACATATCGTTGCCGGAAAGGCAAAAGGGCTGAAGCGCCATTTCGGTTAGTTTACTTTAAAGCACTTCAAAGTTTTATTGTTTCAAAAAATCATTGGTCTTCAGTACCCGGTTGGATTTTGAAAACAAAAGTTGACTCAGGTAACTTAATGCTCTCATTCAATTACCTGAAGCGACAAAAAGCTAAAAAAGTCCCAAACTTGTGTCGCTTGAGTCAAGCCTTCTCCCAAATGGTAAATATATTTTAGTTGGCTGAAGCGCCACAAAAGTCTTCAGAATCAAACGAGAGTCAAAACATTGAATGCATTAAAAAAACTGATCAAAACTGCATGTTAAATTCATTTTTGACCAAAGTGTCGCTTATTCCATGATTCCACTACCTCAGAAATAATAAATTGTGCATTTGTGCAGTTCTGCAACAGTGACAGTGACGTTGTCAGGTTCTTTTGACCGTGAATCAGGTGCCGAGTGTCACTGCAGCACAGGTGCTTCCCGCCAGGCATAAGCTGCAAGCTACGAGCTACCAGGTACACTGCCTTAACGGTGCCGTGTTCCACTGACGTTAAGGAACGGAAGGTTACTGTTGTACCGGTCGAATGACTTCCGGTCATGGTTTTTACCACGGCAAGATGTCGCTCTTATATGTGTCTTAATGGGTAAATAATTTCTGCACACGTAGAACGTCATTTGACTGAGTGGTGACGTCCGGATTGTAAAAAAATTGTTGTTTGATCCGAAAGACCCGGAGTTTACTGACGTTCAAATTATTACAACCGGTTGCGAATCAATTAAAAATTAGTGTTAGATGATTACACGTTTCTAAGAATGGATAATGATTCGACGAATATTAAAGCTGCGAGAGAGGAGCAAACGGTTCACTATTTTATGCTTCACACTTCGCACATCTAACACAGATAAATATTTACCATTTCTGATCGACGTTAACAACTTTCGCTTTGTCTGAATAGCTTTAGGACATGTTTTACCTATAAGGTTCATTATACTGAGATCTTAAATGTAACGCCCAAAATAAAATATAAATAATGATGTACCTACGTGTTTCTGACATTTGATGGGTATCGAACTCATGACCCGAGGGCCACAGCCGTAACCTGTGCTCCCGGGCGCTTCGACACGGAGGTCGTGTATTTTTTTTAGTTAACCTTACCTAAATGTTAGGGTAATCATTACGCGTTGATTTTCTCTTCTGTAATATTTTAGGTACCGCATGTAAGTACTAAATCTCTTTTTTTTATCAATCGACGTTCAGTGGCGGCCTCCGTGGTCGAGTGGTAAGACGCTCGACTACGAATCCAGAGGTTCAAACCCGGCCTGCACAAATAACTTTTATGTAATTAATATGTGTTAGCACACATTTAATTCATACAAAATAATATATTATGGCATATTTGCGGCACGTTCCAGAGCGGTAGATACTCCAAGTATCGCCCTGGTAAAGGACCACCATTCAGAATTGAAACGTTGCTTGAAATGGCTTTATCCGTGTTTGGTGACCAGATCTGAATAGCCAGGTACTTTCCAACCTTCCTCTTCCTCATATCCTTCTCCTCTTCACTACCTTCAGCCTCACAAAATACCCAAATTGGGATGTCATCGTCCCACTGATTCCAGACGGTTGAGATTTAATTCACATTTTTTACGGCACGTTCAAGAGTGGTAGATACTCATAGTATCGCCTTGGTGAAAGACCACCATTCACATTATAAATATCTTGCTAACATATATAGCAATTTCGATGAGTTATAAAAACTCACTCTGGGACAATGGAAATTAAAGAAATACATGAGTTACAACAGAATACAGAAATCAAACTAAAATAAATCAAACAATATAACACATTATAAGAAAAACAGTGTAATTAAAATAAAAAAAAATAGATACTTAGTATTAATATAAGATACAAATTAATAAATAGAAACAACGGAGAGTTGAAACATGGCTTGAAATGGCTTTATTCGTGTTTGGTGACAAGATCTGAATACCCAGGTACTTTCCAACTTTCCACTTTCCCATCTCCTTCCCCTCTCCACTACCTTCATCCTCACAACATACCCTGATTGGGGATGTCATAGACCCACTAGCTCAAGACAGTTGGGACTCTTACTGCGGCATTCACCATAAAAATAATAAAAATGCCCCGATAAAGGAAACCTATAGCTAATCGATTCAAGCGACTGAAAAATAACGGCTTACCTCTAGATAAACAGCAGAGCACTCCACTCCAATCCACATTTCCAATGAAAACATCAACATCGCATCGGAATCGTGAATATTCCGATTGTAATATAAACATTCTTCAAAATTGCATAAGCCATCTTGACAGCTGGAGTGTTTTAAAGTCGCGTAAACGACGAATGGCGTAATTTGCTGGTCCGCTTATGGCGATGGTGCCGGTGGCGCGCGATTTGGAAAGTGAAGAAGCTATTTCGAGGGTAACTCGTTCGGAGTGATTTCATTTGTACGGCGGACTTCCTTCCTCCTTTCTCCCGTTCCCAAAATACGACGGATGAATGCGACTCGTGTCAAACACACCGAGTCCGAAATTTGGAGGAACGGGAACGTGCCGCAGTTGGGGCAAGTTGCAGCCGGTTATACCCGAAATACCGAATTCCGACACATCATCGCTTCCTAACGACGCTCCTCCGGGAGTTTGGGAAAGGTGACGCGGGATTGCGGAAGTGGGTTATCATTCAACCTGTGAAATATAATTTCGATTTATGTTTCCGTTCAAAGCCAGTCGCGGTAATGTATGTGGGTATACTTCTGTTTGTATGGTTTCATGGTCGGGTGGTAAGACGCTCGACTACGGATACAAAGGTCGCGAGTTCAAACCCGGCTTAATTAATATGTGTCATGACACAATTGATTCATATAAAATAATATAAAGTATATTTGCGGCACGTTCCAGAGTGGTATATACTCTAAGTATCGCCCTGGTAAAAGACCAACATTCAGAATCGAAACGTGGCTTGACATGGCTTTAGCCGTGTTTGGTGATCAGATCTGAATAGCCAGGTACTTCCCAACCTTCCCCTTCCCCATCTACTTCCCCTTCCGAACACCTTCAGTCTCACAACATACCCCAATTGGGGATAGTGAATACCGCACAAGAGTTCCAACTGCTTTTAATCGTCTAGAGCCAGTGAGACTATGGCATCCCCAATTGGTATGTTATGAGGCTGAAGGTAGTCGGGAGGGGGAGGAGATGGGGAAAGTTAAGGTTGGGAAGTACCTGGCTATTCAGATCTGATCACCAAACACGGCCAAAGCCATGTCAAGCAACGTTTCGATTCTGAATGTTGGTCTTTCACCAGGGCGATATTTAGAGTATCTACCACTCTGGAACGTGCCGCAAATAAACATTAAATTATTTTATATGAATTAGATGTGTTATGACACATATTAATTTTATAAAAGTTATTGGCGCACGTCGGGTTTCTTACCACTCGACCATGGAGGCCGTCTAATATGTATTCCGTATAGAAATTTGAAAAATATACCGAGCCATGAATAACAAATTCCGTTTTTTCTTTTTCTTCGGTACAGTAAAATAATGGAAAGTGCTTTCGTCGGTGTCATCAGATTCACACGTTTCTCTAAGGTTTCTTCGAGGGTTTTTGGAAACCTGGTGTTAAATGTCTTCATATTTAATAAAAACACTTTCGCTAGCCAGCAATTTGTTCAATCATATATTGTATAAATGATATATACGATGGCATTTGTTCCATGGTTGAAAACATAGAGTTGGTAGAGTGGTATCTATCCAAGGCAGTGAAGTCAGTTTTTGACTTGTTTTTGATGATTTTAAACTGACTCGGCGCACTTGGGCGTGGCTAAGACTAAGGCTACGGTATTTATACATCCATTCATATCACATATCGACACAATGTTTTCGTTTATTCGTATAGCCACTTTTTCACAGTATTTTTATCAACAAAAATATAGCATATAACCTAAAAAACTGTTTAGTTGTGTCAAGTTTAGTGGCATAGCAAAAAATATGGGCGGAGTCCTGCGGTGAACCAGGACCTTAAGATCATCCTTACAGTACATAGAAGCGGTCTATGAAATTTGTTGTCTCTTTCTCTTTCATGGTGTACGACGTAAAAACCCGGAGAAAGTGATTTATCGCAACTTTGTGTAGGTTGGGTAAAAATAATTAGCTCTCCCTCCATATATTGTTACTTCAAGGTTGAAACATGTTTTTTGTAACTTCTATGGACCCTGTGCTCTAGAGGGTGGAAATTGGATGACCTCACTAGAAATATCTATTTAACTTGTTACCAACACCGAATCAACTAAAGCAACCCTTTATTTTTGCCACTTTCTAACTGCAGCAGCCTTTCATTACATCATTACTCTCACTTTTCGTAAAAAACTCAGTTTTCTTACTCTATAGATTAAATGGAAGAGTTAACTGAGAGGATTAGTTAGTCAGTGCCCAAACACACGTTCAGTGAAAATCTCATATTCTCGTTCAAAGTTCGTCATTGTTAACTCAACTGATAAAACGGTCTAAGGATGCTCTCAGCTGTTACAATTCTACTGAAAAAATTAAGTGGGTACGAGCATGAAGTATGCATTTTGCAATGTTCCGTTGATATTAAAAAGTAATCACATACTCAAACTTAATGTCCACGTGAAGTCTCCGTAGAAAGTACTCATTAGTTCGAACACCATGGGAGATGTGAAAAGACGATGATTAAAATTATTATTGTTCATAAAAAAGGTTCGTCCGAGCTCTCTTGAGAAAACTCTCGGGTCAATCTTCTTCAATGATCGACAAAGTATATTGTTCACTTTCACTCTACCTTCTCTATTATCTGTTCCACTCATATGTATCTACGCGCGCAGAGCTAAATACTACGTGTGTTATATAACCATGTGGACAATGCAGTCGTTAATTATGAATTGGCTATAATAATTAACTATAAAGGCGTTAACTTTGAACAGGTTGACGCATTTCATTGTTGATTGAGTGTTTAAATATATGTCTATAAGGAAATACGTCGTTAGAACGGGTATTTACAAATCGTAGGTGCAGTGCAGTATTGATTTTTGTTTATTGAATTTTAGTACACTCGTGTAGGTGGGTGCTAGGAACCCGTATAACAAATTTTATCTAGTCCAGTTATGGAGTAATGTACCGTTATCTATGCGGATTTCAAATGAATAGGTAACCTTCAAGAATAGGTGATACGAGAAGTGAGTTTAATAAATGTCTACGTGACAAAATTTGCTATTTGTAAATTTATCAAAAAAGTTAATGGATAATAAACCTTTGATTGAGTGGAGATTTTAAATAATTTACTAAACACATACAACATTGAAACGTACTATTAACTACCTCATTTATTTAAATAAGGCTGTCTTGTGCTGTGACAATATATTAAAAACAAGTTATAGCTGTCGACGAACTCTGCGGCAGAGCAGTGAAATCTTAGCGTCTGTTCCCAGAAGTCGCCGAATAAAAAATACAGTATGGGTTTTTTCACCCGTAACATTATAAGACGTATTCGTTTCAGAGTGAAACATTTTTAACGCGGTCTTGCCCTGGTGAACGACCCCTCATATCCGACTTGTCACTTGTAATAACTTTAACTATATTTAGACTCGAATTCCCGGCATTCTTCTTTTCACTTTTCAATCACCTACCCCAATTCCTTTTCACCTCAAAATGTTCTCTAATTAAATCATCTTTCTCTGGTTTCTGAGAATTTCGTTTGATAGATTCCCTATCTGAAATGATGGATTGCTATCTTCAGACGTGGGGTGGAATGCTGTGTTTGATCTACCCGTATTTCAAAGGAAGGTGCTCCGAAAAAGTAACATCATTGACCCCTTCGACATCGATACACACAGCACAGTTGTAAAATACGTCAAGCCCGTGCCAAACATTTATATATGGTTGACATTCGCCATTTTGTTTCCTATTCATACAATATGGCTCTCGTCAAGATCCGAGTTGACATCTTTCTTTCCTTTAAAATGACACTCCACACAGCATCCATAGATAACGTAGGCCCCTAGAGAAACCTCAGGGCCTCTTGTGTGAAAAAAAATATACATAAAAAGTCGTATTAATACTAAAAAAAGCCATGATACAAGGTGAGCATAATAAATCTTATCCCCACTTCGCTAATTCAAAGTTTAATCCATTGAGAGAAAAAACCCGGGCCTTGATCTTAGGAACTATCACGCTAAGTTTAACGATAATAACATTTTGCGTGTTGGCTGAATGCAAATCAAACCGGCAGACAGGCTGACAGATAACTTTCCATTGAAATCATTATTTAATTCTTATTATGAATCCGGATCATGCGAGAGCGACCTTGAAAGAAAATATAAAGTTAATTGTTATAGATATAATATAAAGGATACGTTGTATTCAACTCCAGATTTTTTTTCTACAAGACAAAGTATTGAAAATAGTATAAATTCATGTTTACTAACTTTCATGAATTAAATCGAAATAAAAATATTATTCCCATCCATAAACAAACTTCCCTTCTATTTCATACAAATTTTCAATAAAATATTTTTTTTTGATGATAAGTATTCATAACTTTTAAAAAAAGTAATTATCATTTTAACAACATAAAAAATATACGTTATTTTTAAGTATCAATTAAAAAATAAAATGTTGTTAATCCAAAATGCACTGATAGGGCTTTTATATTAGACAGTATAATAACACCTTTACAGTGAATACATTCAAAGCATCATAATTAGAAAACCAAAAAAATATTAATGTCTTGTAAATTGGAATATTTTGACATTGAACATATCAATATTTACTGTATTTAAAAATATGTTAAGGGGGAAAGACGCATGCGCGCGATAATTCATTTCCGTCTCCGAGTTATTGCTACAAAACAATACAAAAATGTCAAGTGTATCAAGAATATATTTGATATTGTATAACCATCATTCATTCTAAGATTGAATTTAATAATTGTTTTTTATCATCTTAGTGCTGTTTCCTCACCAATCAACGCCGACACAACAAAGTGTAATTATTACAGCTGCAATTAAAACACTTTACAGAAGAATTAAATATGTGCATTTATTACGTTCGTGAAATGTGTGGAGTTATGTGAATCATAATATTGTAAAAATACTCGTACGTTATGAAGTTATTCGTTGGCAAAATAACACAATAATTATGTATGCATGTTATTAAATATTTCATTCGAATAATTGTGTAATAAACATCCAATTGGTTTGAATTGAAAAACAAAGCGAACAAAATACGATTTCTTACTTTTCATTTCATTACTTTAATTTTCCGTGAAATGGAAATGAATGGAAAGAAACGATGTTTTTTAATACCTGTATATTTTAATTAGGTACCTACATAGATTGTATCGTTATTTTTTTCAATTTGTTTTTTTATTTGCAATAATTATTCAAATAAATGAAAAAATAACTTTGTAAAAGACCACGAATATTATTTTAATTTTTATGACCTACTGGCTTCGCTTGGCTTAAGCACCATCAGGGTACGACAATTAATTTGTACCCTGATGATGCTTAAACTAAGCGAAGCCTATCGGTCATAAAAATTTAAATAATTTTCGTGGTCTTATACAAAGTTATTTTGTTCATTTCTTTGAATATGTCAAACTACAAAGTGATTGCATATAATATAATAATTATTCAATTAATATTATTTTATTTCTACCATAACAACGTGTTACGCTGCAAGAACATAGTGATAATATTCAACAAATTTTCTTTAATCAACTAAAATTACTGCAATAGACAATATTCTTCAATTTGAAAAAAGAATAAAGAAAATTTGTTTTCTATAATCATTGATGTAAGTATATTATTTATTCAATTTTCCAATCGAATATTCTTAGATTTATAAAATTTTATTAGATAAAATGTGTTGACTGAATAACCGTGTCTGTATATTTATTTAATATTTTAGGGAACAGACAAATGTTGTGATGAATAAATAAATACTTCAGTTAGCAGATCTTCTAAGATAACGAATACTCATTTTCCGGTCGGATCCTAGACCATTTCCATATATTTAGATGCAGATCAAAATATATGGAAAATGGAGAAGGAAAATATCCCCCGCTCGCCGATCACGTCAGTTCGTAGCGTTCCGGCTGAGTGAATTGAGATTATTTCTGCTATATTTTGTAATATTTGCATTATTTTTACTGACGGTTTAGATTCAATTGGTGTGTGGATCTTATTGACTCTCAGAGATTTTGTTAGAAGAGTGTTTTTTTTTCGTCTGTGTACCTGTGCATTTGTTTCAAGGAGATAAATCATTTTTATCAACGCCTTTGAATAATTAAAATGTGTGGAATATGAATTTAATATAATATTTATTCTGTTTTTGGTATTAAGAGTTTAAGTCAATTTTGAATTATTAAAAATATTTGGATAATTATTTATCGCCATTTTTGTGAAATATCTCATCAAGAGAGCATTTAAAATTAGAGTTAGTCTTTGTCTGATCTGTTAAATAATTATTTAATCATAAAGATAATTAACCCTATCCTGAAAACCTCAGTTTCACGCTTATTATAATTTAATTTCCGAAGTATGATTTTCACTTTTCTCAAACTTTCTTTTACTAAAAAATGAGATTTTTCAAGCACGTAAGATTTATAAAATCAAGAACTTCAACCTCTAACAAGCCTTCAAATTATAACTCATACATTTGAATATTGAAATTTAAATAGAACGCAGTTTTAAAAAGGGTTACATCGGCTGCAGCTTATTACATTTGTAATTCATTTTTATTTTTATAATGAAAGACAAGATACGTAGATCATATTATGAAAGTATATATAGCACAGGCTAGATGAAATATTTTAAATTGTGTTGAAAGTTTACTGCAAGTGCGAATATCCAGTTTTTTTATTACCTTTTACCTAAGAAGTCTGTTACAATGACCTCATTAGTTCATTAAAACGTTTTAACGGCACGTAGTGTTTGTTATTCCCAATAAAAATAATCACTAACTTCCAGTTTTCTTAATTTAATAATGAATTGTTTTTTTATTATTACTTTTATTCATTAAAGTTGACATTTAGTTAAATCGGTCTGTCAGTGAATTCAATCAGCTTGACCACCGTATTGAAGTAAGTTGACTTTTTTTGGATTAGGTACTCTGATAAGGAAAATTGAAAAAATATTTTCAAAAAACAGATTTAGATACGAGATACCTACCATACGTTTGACTACCTCTAAATACGTACAGATTTATTACATACCATAGTGTTTTGCAGTGAAAAATTCATTGAAATCCCCCATCGCCAACATCGGTGGATATCGCCCACCCTTTTTACCGCAATCTTAACCCTCTTGCAATACTTATAATGAAACGGCACTTATTAAATTCGGTTTGAGCACGTAACATTCTAAAATGCTAAATTCTTATTTTCAGTACATGTAATGAATTTACGCCGCCGTTTTCACAATATTTGGTGGTGGTCAGCATAGTTATTTTCGATGGAGTTGATCGGCGTTTGATTCTCGGCAGTGACAAATTTTTAAAAAAAAAAAAAATAGATTTTAGTTTTTTAATTTGTTCAATATTTTGTCTGAAAATAAGGATGTTAAACATTAAATTTCACAAATCTTACAGCTATAAAATCCCGTGATTTTTCACGGGTCTGAGCTAGTAAAAAATAATATCAATAAGTTTATCAGAAGTCACATGGGTATAAGAATACAGTAACTGAATAATGCTAAAATATTACAAGCTATTAATAAAAGCAGCGGTTGGTTGCATTTCAGTACATTAGAATGTCATATTTGACGTGAAAAACGTTCGCGCTTTTGAGTTAATTTGCAAACCTGCCCGGGATCAAATGGCAACACGATATTTCGCAAAGAAACTCCCACATTCCTGTCGGAGTAGGTACCCGGTACCCGGTACCCGGTACCCGGTACCCGGTACCCGGTAGAAAGGAAATATTCGAAGGCATAGCGTACCTCTGCATTCCCACAGAATGCGACAGTTTCAGTTTGGTTTATTCTTAGAAAAACCGGATCGCTAGACGCACTGCATGCAATTGAATTAAATCGCGTTCCAGTGTCAAAATATTATCCGAGACAAATTACGATTGTTTATGCGTTCGTAACGCAACGAGATTCCAATGGGCACGCAGAGGCGGGCAGAGACGTGTAGGACAGTTAAAATAATTCAGGTATTGTCATCAGAGATAACGAGTGGAATTAGCAAATAACTAGTTGTTTTCTTTCGTAATGAGAGAAAGTAAATCGTCGACTGACGCAACGATCTTCTTATTTGTAAATAATATAATAACCATCTCAGATTCGTGAAATCGTTATATTTAAAATTCATCATTGAATAAGTGGCGTATGAGAGGGGCTACCGACGTACAATCATGTAATAAGCTAGTTAGTTACGTGTTATGTTCACGTGTATGCCCAAACACCATTACCCATCGTACATCATACATCATACACATTATACACATCATGCATCATACACATCTCATCAACAATCCGTCAAACCATCATCTGGATCTACATAATATGTTACGTGTTATTACTTTTACTATGAGCTTTCAATTTTTTTTTCTTTGTTGAACTTTCTCCTTTATCTCGTGCGAAAATATGTCTAATCACGATGGTTTATGTCCAATTAACATGCTTTATTTTATTGAAATTAATACAGTTTCCTTTGTTTGAACATTAGTTATTTCCTTTCCGGTTTTAGGCCGGAGTTCTCATACACGACATTTAAACTAATGCCAATAGTAGAGCCTTTTTAACACACGTGGGAGTCAACATCACGACACCCAGACCTGCCAGCGCACAATATATAAAACAAAGAAAATACTTTCAACGTGTGATTTGTTGGATCTGTTGTATTTAGTTATTTTCAGAGAAAAAACCTGCCAAAAACGAGTGGTTAACATTGATGACATTTTGTATAAGAGTTATGCTGTTTGTATATAATCCTCATGGTCCTACGCGGAAAACCGCGAAGATATATATTATTACAATAACACAATAAGCTATTTTATTAGAAGTAGAAAAAAAGTTTTTCGAAAATGGTGGTGTTTAAATTTATGTTTTCACAAAGAACTCCGAAAATTTAACCTACGCACGTGGTGTGTAAATATATTTTTATTCAATTAATATGTGTCATAACGCATTTACTTGATATAAAATAAAATATCGCATTTTTGCGGCACGTTCCAGAGTGGTAGATACTATAAGTATCGCCCTGGTGAAAAACCACCATTCAAAATCGAAACGTTGCTTGAAATGGCTTTTGCCGGGTTTGGTGACTAGATCTGAATAGCCTGGTACTTCCCGACCTTCCTCTTTCCCATCTTATTCCCCTCCCCACTACCTTCAGCCTCACAACATACCGCGATTGGGGATACCATTGTCTCATTGGCTCTAGACGGTTGGGAGCAATTGGGACTAGTGCGGTATTCACTATAAAACAAAAATGAAATCGTGTTGTTTTAAATTGCGCTGTGCGGGAATTTAACCTGTAGGTAACCTCTCCACTAAAGGCCAAATGCGGAGACCACGTTGCTACTGAAGCCATCAACAATTGCAAAGGTTTGAGAATTTTCAATACGGAGCAGAGGTTTTTCATTTTTTATTTGAATATTGAACCTGTCGTTCCACAAAAAAAATGTTTACGTACAGCAATTCCTTTTTTAAATACTTTTCTAAAGGATGAGATGTTTCGAACTTTCGTCAAATTTGACCCAAATTTGAATTTTGATTTTGGTATGCGCCATTTTGTTTTTTTTTTTGCCATTTTAATGATCCCCGCTGTACGCCGATTGTCGGTCCGTTTACGCTTTTGATCACACTGTGATCAGCCGAGAAGCATAAGAATATGACCGTTATGCTTTTGAGCTTATCACAATTTGTTCAAAAGCTGAAACTGACCGACAGTCGGCGTTTAGCCGGAAACCGTCTAAATGTAAAAAAAAGAAATGGCGCTAATCATCGAATTTATAACGATGTTAAATGTTTTATTCATGTTTAGAACACCTCAACCTAAATTAGTATTTTAACTAACTAACTAATCATCACGCCGTTTCCCCGCAGGGGTAGCCAGAGAAGACGGACCGCCATTCAACACTGTTTTTGCACACACTCCTTGCTTCATTCAAATTCATACATCGTCTTTTACATATTTTTCTGTTATTTTGACTTTTCACGTGGCCCGACCAAAGAATTTGATCCACCTGATAGTGCCTTGTCTTTCTCGCGCGTCCCCGACTTCTTCCATGTTCGCGTTGTATATTATTTTCGCACTCCTTTCTTCGTTCATTCTCTCTAATATATTAATCTTAATCAAATATGTCTAAAGGGGGGGTTTTTTCCACCTACTGCAAAGTGCTTTAAAAGAGATTGGTAGTTTTTATCACATTAAATTCAAAGCAATAAAATATGAATGATTTTTTAATCCAAGCATCAAGATACCGCCATTAAAACCTTCATTACGCAGTAGGGCATCAAATAAAACAACGTTGTAATGTGGTATTCATGGTTTTGTGGAAAAAACGCGTATTTTATGTAAACTTCAGTGAATAAATAAATACGTACAAAACAAATTGAATTGTTTTTCAGTAACTCGTTGGATCGAAAAAAAAACCATTTTACCAGATTGATCACTTATAAATTGCCTACTTCTAAATGTTTTCAGCAAAAAATTGAACGTACTTTGGCCGTGAAAAGAACGTGATCTGGTGCGGCCATATTTGGTTCCTAATTTAGTATTGCCCCGCGAAAGTAAGCCATTTGCGCGCACATTTCGAAATTTCAATGTGAGTGAATAATCGCCTGGCAAAATTGTACCCTTTCTCAAAATGAAAAATGCTCTACATATTTTTTTTAATTAAAATTTTATCGACCCATAAAGCCTTGTCCATACGGGTCACAGTTTTGTGGTTGGAAGAGGGATTTACGACGTAATACAAGTTGTTGAAGGGTATGGAAATATTTTTTCAAAACTTTGGGCTCCAATTTAAAGTGAACATTTATGAAAAAATAAAAAAGACCATTAAAAACTTTTTTTACGTGAATGCATTTATTATTTACCACATATTAATTGCTACGTTTTTAACTACTTGATTTTATATTTTTTTAAATATCAACTTTTAACGTTTAAAAAAAATATATATTCCGCACAAAATATCAGGTGCCAGTGAGACTATGATATTGACAATTGTGGTATGTTGTGAGGCTGAAGTTTGTGGGTAAGGGAGGAAGTAAGATAAAGGTTAAGAAGTACCTGGAAATTCAGATCTAGTCACTTAATACGGATCAAAGCAAAATTTAGATTGTGAATGGTGATCTTTCACCAGGGTGATACTTAAAGTACCTACCTTTGACTTTAACTAACGTTTAACTTGTTGTTTTAGGTATTAGCAAATAGTATTTTAGCATAAAATCCGGGTGCCGATGCAAAAAAAACTGTCAATCGTTGAGCTCTGGCGTCACGACGGCTTGCATGGTCGAGTGAAAAGACGCTCGACTGCGAATCCAGAGGTTACGGGTTCGAACCCGGCGTGCACAAATAAATTTTATTTAATTAATTTGTCTCATAACACATTTAATTGATATAAAATAATATATGGTTTATTTGCCGCACGTTCCGGAGTGGTAGATACTCTAAGTATCGCCCTGGTTAAAGACCACCATTAAGAATTGAAACGTTCCTTGAAATGGCTTTAGCCGTGGTCGGTGACCAGATTTGATTAGCCAGGTACTTCCTAACCTTACCCTTCCTCATCTCCTTTCCCTCTACACCACCTACAGCCTCAAAACATACCCCAATTAGGGATGCCATAGTCCCCCTGGCTCTAGACGGTTGGGAGCAGTTGAGACTCTTGTGCGGTATTCACTGTAAACAAATTTAAAAAAATCGCAGTTTTCCTGCGTCTTGAATTTCTAGACAGAAGCTTTGAATAGACGGCATTATGGTAGATTCACACCAACGTCCGGATCCGCTCAGTGACGATATTGTTCCGCATGAGAGCTTATCGATATGGTATGAATATCAATCAAGGAGTATGTGCCAAGACAAAGTTGTGTGGCAGTATATCCTTCTGCCCACCCTTGTGATATTTAACTACTTAGTTAGTTAAATAATTATTTTGAAGTGTAAAAATACTTACATCGCATATTTTTTTTATTGAAAACCATTTTTTTTAGCAGTAAATAATATTTTTATTAATTATTAATTCACCTATTCAGTAAAAAAAAGTCTGGATGTTCCAAGCAAACCCAACTGTTTAATGTCGTGACGTCATTTCCATCTTGAGCTATGGAGCATTGAAATGTAAAATAATAATAATAATAAATAAAAACCAGTTTTTTTATTATTTTTAATTTGTTTAAAGAGACTGAGTTTTTATATGAATTAAACGCTATTAGTTTATTAGTCGTGCATTTTTGAACAATTTATTTACCACTTGGGAGCTCTCTTGTGAATTGAGCAGATACCCAAAGAGTGCAAAAAACCACGGACATTTCAAGATGGAATTCACCGCTTACCCCCGCGGGTCACGAATGCCAAACCAGCTATGACATCATTGCGCCAATATTACATTTCGGCATGAAATATTGATTGCGTGTGTTAACTACCTGGGTACGGGTGACGTCATAGTATATTGAGTAGATTTAGAGTGTCCAATGTATTTTCACAACATGAAACAAGCGGTGAATCAAACTGATTTTATATAAGCAAGTTTTACCAACCGGTTTCGACCCGGTTATAACCCTCAAATAGAACATTAAAAAAATATGGAAAAAAATCTAATGGTGCATTCAAAAATATTTTTATTTATATTTGAAACCGCCGTAGTACTTGATGGAAATGATTTTGCGAGCTAAGCTAGCGACATTATACATTTGCGAGCTAAGCTAGTTTCATTGGCCTAGAAATTTTAAACAGATAAACCTGAGCAAATTTCGTGACGCCAGAGCTCACCGTTTGAAAGATTTTCCTGCTTCGTGTAAAAGACAATCGAAAAAAAAACGTCTTTTTAAGTAAGAATATTTATGATTAATATCGATCTTTCAGAAAATAATTGTGTTGACCTAGGAATTTCGCACTAAAATCATTATACAAATTCAATGACGCCAGAGTTCACCCTTTGAATGTTTTTACTGCGTCAGATACAAGACAATTAGACAATTTTTGTTTTTGCTTTAAATATTAGAAGATATATTCCGTCTAGTCAGAGTTTTATATTCATTGATTATTGAAAGAATAAAAAATTATCTCTATAAAAAATATGAAAGCATAAAAAGACACAGAAAATCCGGAAAACCGGGAGCGGCGCATCTACCAACTCTGCCACCCCAACAAATTCAATTAGCGTATTTTTTAAACAATAACAATCACTTACTTTTGAAAACTTTTTTCTTACATCAATTTACATTTTTTCTAATATTTCGGCAACCATCTTTATAATCGTGAGCAAACTTCTATCCGAACAAAATTACAAACATGACATGTTTTATATTTTAAGTTGATTTATCCAGAGAAGATCCGCAACAAGGCGTTGCATCATTTTATTCCAAGGGTCTCAAGAAAATGATAAATTATGTCAGAATGATTAGGAATAATCATAAATTATGTCAGAGTGAATAATAAAATTGCTATAATACGCCGCATAAAAGCCTCCGTCATTCCCAGCGCAGTTTGACGTTTTTTTTTGTTTGGTTTACCTCGTTTTGTATCTGTTGAAATTTCACTCAATTCATCTAGAAAGTGTCACAGCACGTTTCTTATGTTTTTTACGTTTACGCAGAAATGAACAAAATTCCAGTCCAATCGCTCGCTCGCCGTTTTGCTATTTTGACCGAGTCACTCGAGATCAGGGCGCAGTGCATTCACAGCCTCAGTTGTGTGGTATGCGGGTCGGGAGAACGTTTCCTCTAGGCTAGGGTTACCAGATCTAATCCAAAAGAAGGACAGGTCCTTCTTTTCTATTTAATAAATATATTTCCTCTTTTCATTTTAAAAGTGGTCCTCCTTTGTCCAACATTTAAAAAAATTGACAATAATATTGTTAAAAAACTATTAAAGCAGGTATTTTTAAAAAAAATTTTATATGCAATGTTGGTGTGTTTATTTTATAAAAATTCATACATTTATTTATATATAGCCGTGTTTGGTGACCAGTCTTTCTGAATAGCCAGGTACTTCTTAACCTTCCTCTTCCCCATCTCCTACCCTCCGATATTACCTTCATATATATATATATATTTTTTTTTACAGTGAATACCGCATAAAAGTCCCAACTGCTCCCAACCGTCTAGAGTCAGTGAGACTATGGCATCCCCAATTGGGGTATTTTGTAAGGCTGAAGGTATTGGGGAGGGGTAGGAGATGGGGAAGAGGAAGGTTAAGAAGTACCTGGCTATTCAGATCTGGTCACCAAACACGGCTACAGCTATTTCAAGCAACGTTTCGATTCTGAATGGTGGTCTTTCATCAGGGTGATACTTGGAGTATCTACCACTCTGGAACGTGACACAAATAAACCTAACATTATTTTATATTAATTAAATGTGTCATGACTTCAGAGCAATAATATACAAGAGAGAGCGCTGTAGAGAGAGCTGTAGTCAGTTTATACGAGGTTTGCCGGACTCGGCTAGACCTTGGCGTGACTAGGACTAGGGCTAGGGTATTTATGCATCCATTCATAGCACATGTCGACATAATGTTTTTTTTTATTCGTATAACCACTTTTTTACAGTATTGTAAAAAAAAATATTTAACGTGTAACCTAATAAGCCGTTGAGTTATCTCAATTTATTTCGCGTATCATAACGTGTTGGCGGAGTCAACGGAGACGCGGGACACGAAGAACATTCTTACAATACTTTATAGCGGTGTGATAATTCGGGAAAATTGGTTTTCTCTTTCTTTCTCATGGTGTACGACGTAAAAGCTCGGAGAAAGTAAATTATCCCAAATCTGTATAAGTTTGTTGAAAAGAATCAGCCCTCTCTCCATATATTGTTACTCCAAGGTTATGACACATATTAACTAAATAAAAGTTATTGGCGCACGCCGGGTTCGAACCCGCGACCCTTGGAAGTGGAGAACTGAATTAGTGATGGAGCACATTTTTTTAAACTTGCCCCAAATCGAATGTTTTTCGGAATTGGTACAAATTAGACCATTTTTATTTTGCATTTCTGGCAACAATGGCAATGTTGAAAGAGTGTTTTCTGCAATAAAGGCTTCATTCACCGACAAAAGAAATATACTGGTGGTAGTTTCTGTAAAATGCATTATTTTACCACAGTATAACTTTAAACGTGAATGTTATGCAATGAAATTACCGTCCAAAATAACTAATTAGTTCGTAAAACTGCATTCAAATTTTTTTTAAACAATTTTTAGTTTAAAGTTCTGCTAGGTAATTATTACGCGTGACAGCTGTTTCGCCTTCTGAGGACATTATCAAACTGTCTATAGGCGATATCTGTAATAGGTAATATATGTAACTTTTGACTAAAAATTAAAAATAATAAAAATTATTGTTTAAATAAAATTAAAAAACCCAAGAATTAAAATGGAGTTCTACAAAATAAACTTGCAAAACCGTAAATAAATGCATTTTAATTCTCCCACTGTATCTGCTCTATATACGGGTATAAAAATGAATTTTGTCTGTTTGTTTTCGATTTACTCGAAAATTACTAAACCTATTTCGCTGAAAATAGCACAGTTTGTTTTTATTAGTGACGGGAAGGCTTAGAGAGAAGTTTTAATGAAATCAAATATGTAAAAGTGTTGCTATAACGTTTTAAAATTAGTATGAAAAACGTTGAACCCGCCATGTTGTATTGAGGTTAGCCCGTAGATATACCACTCTGGTCACAGATTTCATAAAATATTTAACATTACGGTATAGATATATAAGAATTGATTTAGATAATTATTTTACCTTTCAAATATAACAACTATAATAAGAATGGCAAAACTCCCGGGTTACGAATAACCTGGCAATATAAATGATACACCGAAGATGTTACTTGTGCAGTGATGGAAGACTTAGCTAGCAGAGGAATTTAACCCACGACGCCATAATGGGAATCCGACGCGTTTGTCCACCTAGCTACTAACCGGTCTAATCTATCATTAGTTGCAAAGATTCAAGATTTGTAAAAAAAAAATGTTTGGGGATTGGTTATGCCATTTTCGAATATTTTTCCAAATTGTTTTATTGATTTATTTTAATTTTCATCAAATATACTGCTGAAAGAGGGGTTATTTATACCTACTACTAGGTGTTTTTAAAGCTATTGTAACTTTTAATCATATTTTACGCTTTATTCGACCGAGTATTATAAGTAATGTAATAAAAAATAATGATTTTTAAATTCAAGCATCTAGAAACTGCCATTTAATCATCCATTACGCAATAAAACCGAAAGTCACTAGAAGTGTGATCTATACCGATTTGAAAGAAGCTGATGTTGCATGTTTGCATAAGACGATTCGGCTCCTAGGCCCCTTACAGGCTGATGAAATTAATTCTCTGTTCAAGAAGGAATATCGACGTTTTAACTGAATTAAGGATAGATATCTAAAAAAGTTTGTTCTCCGTTAGCATGTTTTAATCTGGTAACCCTGTCAGGCGCACATTCCCACTGGGCGCAGTGAGTGCACGCGATACGGCCTCATGAAGTCATCACGTAGGATCTCCATACGCGAGCCAGTTCACCTTCCTCCTCTGCTGCTCTGCTGCTCCCCTGTTGGGCCGGGCGCCGACGGAGATGCCCACCACACACACACACACACACACACAATTAGCCAAAAGTTGGCGAGACCTAAACCTGTTCCGTGCCGAGAGCTGTGCGGCTGTATGCCTATTGCTCGTCCGCTCCCAGGCCGCCGCCGACCATGCCCAGCGCTCGCCTTCCAGACTAAACCAGTTTACGGCGGCGAGTAGGCTCGCTCCACGCTTTTGGTATGAAAGTTTTGATATGCGAACTATTTTCTTTTTGTTCAACCACTTTAAAGCTGATCAAAATAAATGTAAACATCATAATGTTAAACGTGCTGATAAAAATTCCAGCTTTCAAGTAGCTCACTCCGTGCTTTTGGTATTTGTTTTATAGTGAATACCGCACAAGAGTCCCAACTGCTCCCAACCAGTGGGACTAAGGCATCCCCAATTGGGGTATGTTGTGAGGAGTAAAAAACCAAAATTCAGAATCGAAACATTACTTGAAATGGCTTTTGGCCGTGTTTGGTGACCAGATCTGAATAGCCAGGTAATTCCCAACCTCCCTCTTCCCCATTTCCTTCCCCTGCCCTCTACCTTCTGCCTCACAACATACCCCATTTGGGGATGCCATAGTCTCACTGGCTCTAGACGGTTGAGAGCAATTGGGACTCTTGTGCGGTATTCACTATAAAAAAAATATTAAAACAGCGTTTAGTCCTCCATTAATAGAGTTTCCTGCATTCACCCTTCTTTCAATATCCTTAATGACTAATCAAATTAAATGTTACCATACCAAAAATGAAAGAGCTGCAATCAATGACGTTACATATATATAGACACGTTGTGGCGCTCTCAAAGAGGCAAGCAATAATCACGCTAGTTGGTGTGATCGGTGTTTAAGCCGATTAAGTACTAAACGGTCACGCGTCGCTTGAGGTCGTTTCAAGCAAGTATGGAACGCGGTCCGAACTTCGGATCTACACTATTTCGTTCATACACCTACGAGTATATTCTGTGAATGTCTATCTTTGTCATACATGACCGATATTTGAATGATGAATTTACTGGTAACGTGTGTGTTTTGCTTGCCACACTTTGTCTTAATATTCTAAGGCTATAACGTGTCTATATATGTAACGTCATTGGCTGCAATCACGTAATCGTTAAAAATTGGCTGTTTGATATCTAAAAGAAGAATAGAAAGGTAAAGGTAGACAGGTAAACTCTACAGAGAGTCAAATTTCAAGCCCTTTACCTACATTGCTCACCTTGACATTGAACTTGTTGAATAAATTATTCTTAATTACTAATATTTTTAAAATTCGTAGGAGTATCGTTTAAAATTTCAAAATAGGTTCGTTTACTATTGCGATCGTTTGCTTTTCTTACAAGGTGTTGCAATCGAATTGATTAAGCGTTTGTTTAACCTTTCAGAGAGATAAGTGCCCAAATTGAATGTAACGCTACATCGCGTTCAACGATTTCAAAACCTTGCCCAGAGCTCAACAGCTCAAAAGGTAGTTAAAACTGTTGCCTAGGCTCTTGTTCGGACTAGATTTATTATCTTTTACACGATTTGTTGCTTTCTGAATAAATTGAGGTAGGTACCTTACAATTAGACTCCTCGATCTTCAAAACGTTCTTATTTTAAATCATAATAAACAAAAGCGAGTTGGTTTTTACTTTTACGGAAGTGTTGGTCGAGGAAAAACACAGTTTGTGAGGGAAACGACGAAGGTACTCGTAAATAAAGGGAACTAGGCGATTCGGAATTGTTTAAAAATTAGAGCGGCATTTTACTGTTTTAATTTAGAAGAACTGTTTTTGAATTTGCGACAGAATTTGTATTATTTTACAAAATTTGACTTGCATTAGTTAGGTAAGGTACTTAGTTACTACTTAATCTTAATATAAAACAGAAAATCTGTGCTGACGTCTCACTCTCTTACGATGAGCTCTGGCCTCATGAAATTTTTACTGTTTGAAATGTCATTCATTCATTCAGTCATTGTAACTATTTTCAGATCACAACAAAGTTTCCTTCGTGAATTGTGGAGCTTTGAAAAATACCAATTAAAAATTTAAAAATTAAGACGTGTTGTTTGTTTATGAACAGAACGGTAAAATTCGTTAAACAGCTTTGAATTTCCGGGTCATCGCAACTATTTTCTGCTAGTAATTTCATTTGCACTATGAGGTATGGAGTTTTGAAATTTCCGTTCATTTAAACTCCGTTTCGTTTGACCTATGTTTCTCAATTAAAATCTCGCACGAAGTCGGGTAGTTAAACCAGTATTTCATAAAAAAAACTGCCGGATTCAATTACTAACTTGCCTACCGTATTTTTTTATGAGCCTTCGTTTTATAACATTCGAAAGTTATTTTCTTTTTATGGCTGTTTATTATTTACAAATCACGATGAAGACGAAAATAAATATCATGACTTTAAGCCGAGCGGCCGTTTGCAAAACGCAAAACATTAAAGCGTAAGTTTACAAACGTAACAAGTATAAGTTTACCACAATCGGTGGTATTTACACATCATCCACTTTTATCGAATCACTTTTAAATGTTTAGGCTTAAGTTAGGCGAGGTTAGGTTAGGTTAGGCTAGGTTAAGAAGTTGGGTTAGTTTAGGATAGGGTAGAAAGGGGCTGGTTGTGCGTAAGGGCATGTTCGGCATACTTATACGGTCATATTTTTGCATTTATTCGCCGTCCGAACTTCACGGTATGTGGGAGCAAGAACGAGAGTGGCAGGTGGAGAATCAGCACGCGCGGGCGCCATTAGCCTTGTACAGACACCGCGAGGCTGGCGCATGACTCGTTCTCATCTAGCGAGCAAGTTAATAAATACTTGAACATTGATGGGAAGGCTTGAATATTTTATTGCAGTCACTATTGATTTCGTAAGCTTTATGTTACCCTTTTGACTGCAAACATATTTATTTTATAGCTGGGAATGGCTCACGTGCTTCGTGCGGACGGTCTGGACCAAACTATTTGGCAGTAGAGCTTTGTTTTTTCACCGGAAAGTAAAAATTTACTTTGTGATTCTGTTTCTCAAGTTTGAAAATTAATTGTAAAATAAAAAAAATTAATTAAACATAATTTATTTGCACACACCAGGATTTGAACCCGTGACCTCTAGATTCATAGTTGAGGATCTTAAGCACTCCACCACAACTCTTCCTTTCTTGGCATAAACTTATTTTTCTTCCTTTTGTGCATTAGGAATAGTAAAATTATCGTCTCACACTGATTCCATAATGACAAGGCTTCATTTTGGTATACGTAATGATAATTATAATACTTGGCTTATTTATATAGCGCCATTTTTATGAAAAATCACCTCAGGTAACACTAAACTAGCCTCTCCCTACTCTAAGTTAGGTAAGGTTATGTTAGCTTTGGTTAGGTTAAATTAGGTTAAGTGTAATTGTATTGGGGCATAGAGATCCGTTATAAAAACATGATGATTTATTGTTTTCCAAATTATATCGAATAATACTTATTTAGCCAGCAATCCGTTTGCATTGGTTTATTGTTCGACCTTTTTGTGAAATCGCTAATTCGTGCCACGATTTATTGAGAAAAGTAAAATTTTGGTAGATCTGTTGTAACCCCCCCACCCACCTTTGCCCATCTCTCTCATAAACGATGCATGTAACAGAAAGAGAGGTTCCAAGTTACAACGGAGCTCTCAGCGGCAGGACCATAACGGAATTCGCAGTGTTGAAATATTAGCACCAGCTGATTGCGCGGCGTACGTTGGTTGTTACACTCTGTATTATTATACATAGCTCGCTGAACGTTCCCACACGCGCAGGAATCTTAATCCCTACATGGCCCGCGCAAGGATTCGCCGAGGTCCGCATTCCTGAGATGTCCTCTCCCTCCCGCCTCCCTCCTCCTGCACCCACACCGACCCACCACCCGCATCGGGGTAGGCAGACCCCAGAAGGAATGCTGCATTTTGTCGACCGCTTTAATGCGTTTTTTGCGAAGATTTTGTGGGTTAAATAGTTTTGTTCCAACGACCGCTGCAGTGCTCTCGAATTATTCAGGCATCCCAACGAGTTTTATGGCGTAAAAAGATAAAAAAAAGTGTTGTTTCAACAACAAGCTTCCTGATTCTGATCCCAAAAGGCGCGGTTTGAAATCCTGGCTGGGGCAAAAAAGTTACAACACCCAAAAATACACACTTTTTGGCTTTCTAGTACAAGCAAAACTACAAATTATTTATATGTTAATTCTATACCGGCAGTTAGAAAAGTGTACAAGGTTTCCAGTGAATACAATTATTAAACAGTACTCTATTAAATTCTTTACGAAATGCATACCGGAATTTTAGGTAAAACGTTCAAAAATGCCTCTGCTGGTTTTAAAACTCCATCTTTTACGGACATTTTGGTATGTTTTTCATATAATTCAAAGGATTACAGTTAAAAAAATGTATTCACTGGAAACCTTATACATTTTTCTAACTACTCATATGAAATATGGAAATAAATCATTTGTAGTATTGCTTGTATTAAAATGCTACAAAGTAACGTTTAGCGTCATCATTGAGTGCTAATACTTAATACAATAATAATTATAATTTTCTGTATTTATATCACGTTCCAAAGTGGGATGAGAGTTTAGCATTCAGAATCCATAAGTTGCTTGAAATAGCTTTGATTTTTTTTATGACCAGAAATGAATAACAAGGTAATTACTAACCCTCCTCTTACCCCGCTCTCCCCTTACAGTACTTCGTTCGGACTTGTGACAATTTACAAGTAGGGATGTCATAATTAAACGAATTTCATCCAGTTGATTATTATGCTGTAACACTTATAACTAAAAATAAAAAAAATAACTCAAACATGAAAAAAAGGTATATTCGGATTAATCCAACATCCTTTCAAATGTCAGGGCGTAAATAAAATCAAAAATATGCAACTTCTCATAAATATGAAAAAGTTACGGAAATCATTATTTGAAGAAGTATCTTTACTGTACTCTAAGATCTTTACCAATGAGATTAAACTTTTGATAAAACCCGGAGACGTGATGCACCATTAAAAGTATTTAAAAGTCTCCGGCTTCGAAAATTGACTGTCTTTGTGTCAGAACGGTTGCGTGCTTGCCTTCCGTCACGAAGGTCTAGAGTTCAATCTCCACACCGCAGCGCCACGTCAGGCGCGCCGAGTCGAGCCAATTTTCATCACAAAAATAAACTGCGATCGTACAAGTGTGGGTACTGCGCAATTTCGCATAAGAAAACTGACTGTTATTTTCTCAAATCCTGTTTGCAGCGCCGGTTTTCATTTTATTTACTATGATTAAAAACGAAACTTCGATGCAAAGTTGATTAAAAGGAAACGGGTTTATGTGGCCGCCATCGCGTCACGTGACCCTCGGGCGGTCAACTGAAGAGCGATGATTTTGTAAAGATTATTTTTTAAGGTTCTTTATAAAGTAACAATTTGATATTCTTCGCCTTGCCGAGGCCGCTTGGAGTTGGGGCCCAAGGCAGATCTGTCAACCATTTAACTTTCTCGCTCGCGTCCACAATGCACATATTATATCGGATTTACTTTCATTCTTGATAACTTCAGTGCGTGCAGGGCCGCCGCGAGGGTGCATCTGCCTGTGAAAAGGTCTTTCAAAACATATATCGTCGCTGGAAAGGCAAAAGGGTTTCAGCGAGACTTTGGTAAAAAATGAGTTAAATATGCAGTTTTATTCAGTTTTTTTTTTCTGCATCGAATGCTCTGACGTTCGTTTAATTCTGAATACTTTTGTGGCCCTTCAGCCATCTGAAATATATTTACTTTTGGAAGAAGGCTTAACTCAAGCGACATTAGCTTGAGACTTTTTTTTTGCTTTTTGTCGCTTCAGGTAACTCAATGAGAATACCAAGTTACCTAAGTTATCTTTTTTTTTCAAATCCAACTAGGTACTGAAGACTTATGAATTTTACTGTAAAACAAGAAAAAAACTTGTGCTCTGGTGTACAATTTCTAAAATGGCACTTCAGTCCTTTTGCCTTTCCGGCGACGATATATATTACACGGTCATATATGGTCCTGGTATGAAATATATTCGTTGGTGAGAGAGGTGTTATGTGTCCAGATCTGGTAACTGTGTTAAATCTGGAAATAAACCCGCATTTATCATGTAGTAAAATGGGTATAAAGTGTTAATAAATTAACACAAACGTCATGCTAGTCAATGTATTTATTTATTAATTTGTAATAGTACAAACATAAGTTATAATACATACGATCTAATACAACCCGTAAATTAATATTCTTCAATGTGAATTTACGATATATTTTCTCAACTTAATTATTTTTTTTAAATATTTTTTTTGTAATTTGTCAAATATCTTTATAGTTCCGTACATCAATGGCTGTTGATTTTGTGACTTTTTTTCTGAAAGATTGTCTTATTTAGTTCCTATTTGTATTTTATGTGAAAGAAATAAAAATTATAATGAAATGAATCTTCATTGTAAATTAGTTTTTTTTTAATGTGAATATCGAACTGCAGTCCCAGCTACTTTCAAATGTCTGAAGCCAGTGGGACTATAACATCCCCAATCAGAGTATATTGTGAGGCTGAAAGGAGTGGGGAAGAGAAGGAGATGGGGAAAAGGAAAGCTAGGAAATACTTGACTATTCAGATTTGGTTAGCAAACATGAGTAAAGCCATTTCAAGCAACGTTTCAATTCTAAATAATGGTCTATCACCAGGGTGATACTTAAGAGTAATCGACCACTCTTCGAATTCAAATGTGAGTGGCAAGTACTTCAAATCGTGGCGTCACTTTCTTAATCCTGTTTTTAACGCTTCAAGTCGTGTTTTGACACACACACGTCTCAGGGATCTAATTGCTACTTTCGCCTTAGAATAACAAATGATAAAACGTCGCAGTCACTGCAGTAGATTTTTTTTCTAAAATGAATTCATCAGTCACAAGAACCACCGAATCAAGCGAGTACAGGTCGGTGGGGAAAAGGGGCCGCCCTTTGTTTCAGGCACCCGTGTGCGCTACACACACTGAACAAAATGATGTTTTCCCTGATTGCGTGCCTGTACCCGATGCCCAATGTCCACCTTCCGACTGTGTCTAGGTCTTATTATGCCTTCACATACATTAACTAAATTCGTTAGGCCTGATTCTTCAAACATTGATTACACTATATTTACTTTCTTCTGGGGGCATTATGCACCATTTACATTCGCATAAAAATTGCCTCCGCGATAAAATAATGACAGCTACAAATCACAGAGTTTACAAAGGGTACCATTCTTGCGAGATTAAGTCCGCAAAGTATAATAAGACGGCAATAAAATTGTTATATCAATGCCGTGAATCAAATTACAGACACGTGTGATTTAGGTGCTCGCCGTGAGTGCGGCCAATAACAGTGACCGTCTAAAACCTTTGTAAAGGTAAAGCAACCCAAAGAAAACATTTAAAGAATGGATTACGTTAGTAATTATTTGATAGCCAACTGTTTAACGTGTTCTGTGTTAATAAGTGCCTTACATTGAAGCGCCATTTCGGGAAATTTACGTCAACGCTTTCAGTTAAAAGGGCACATGAATATAATGCGTTTATTAAAAGGCTTGTGGCAGGTGTGAAGTGTGAAGCCACGTGAATATGGTTTCGTCAGAAATAAAATTTGCAGCACCAACCATTTCATTTCCACCGAGTATTAATTTGTTTAATTGCAAATAAAAAATTACATTATTACTTTGGTCTATAGCTTTAAAACATTAATTTGAATAATTTTAAGAGAAGGGACCCTACCTTCTAAGATATATTCTGTTATACCGTCTCAGGAAAGGCAGAAGGGCTGAAGCGCCATTTCGGGAAGTTTACATCAGAGCACTTTTAAGTTTTTTTTTGTTTTACAATAAAATTCACAAGTCTTCAGCACCTCGTTGGGTTTTGAAAAAAAAGTTAATTTAGCTAACTCAATACTCTCACTGAGTTACCTGAAGCGACAGCTTAAAAAGTTCCAAACTTGTGTAGCTTGAGTCAAGCCTTCTCCCAAATGGTAAATATATTTTAGATGGCTGAAGGGCCACGAAAGTCTTCAGAGTCAAATGAGAGTCTTTCTTCAATTTGCCTTTCCAGCGACGAATATTACTATAATCTAAAATGTTTTCCGAATAATATTTTGGGAAGTAATTAATTTATGTTGCATGAACAGAAAAATAAAATTTTGTCCTTACAACTTGTTTTATTGCTGAAAAGCTATTTGAAAACTTTGGAAATCGTTTTACGGTATGAATGTGAATCGTAAGGGTTGGTTTTTATTAGTCTAAAATATAAATTACTTACATCCCGAGTGCATCATTCGAAAATATTTGATATTTTGTTACATATTCGTCAGAATTAATTCAAATAATGTGAATCTCAGTCAAGCCCTTTGTTTTTGTAGTGCTATGTCATCTGAACACGTAAATAAACTCGCCTCGGTTAGATCCCGCAATCGCAAATATAAGTACTCGGCGCGTGGAGATCGTACTCCGACTCTAGGGTAAAATTGAAATCGTTAATTATTGTTATTGCCTACGCTCCGTGTTCCAACAAAATCTTACTCCTAATTAAAATGATATAATGGGCAATACTTTATTAGCTTTACTACCCAGCTTCATCCGAAAGTCAACACACTATTGTATTGAAAAAATATGTGAAATAATAATATTTATTTACCCCTGTTAAAGGCTTTTACACATTTTTTTTAAAATAAAAAACTCATAAGCAGTGCAAAAAATATTGTAAATGAAAAGAACAAATAATATTGAATAAATAACAGGTCTAAAAATATTGTAAAAGAAAATAAAAGGAAAAATAATATTGAATAACAGGTTCAGAGTTAAATAGTTTCAACAATTAGTTTAGATGTACCAGATGAAAAAAGCTGTACTCAGGTATACTTATAGTTTGATATTGACGTGCTAAATATATCAACGACATCGGAGTATTTGTTTCTCGGATGTTGAATTCGTTGCATAGGTGTGTTAAATTGTGAGGTTGAAGAAGAATTGTTACAATAGTATGCCAGGTACTGCCTTGTAACCGTCCTGCCAGGAACATGAAATAATGCAATTAAGTATAATGGTTCAGGGTTGTCAATCATTGAATTCATAATTTTATATAAGGAAGTTAAGTCGGTAATTATTCTTCGTTCAGACAATCTCAATAAATTAAGGTGACAAAGAAGATAATCATAATTGATACATTTCCTTAATATGCCCATTCTGAAGTTAATAAATCTTTAAAAAAAAAATTAACTCTTTCTATTGTAAGGGAATGAATAGCATAACTTGGTGTTCACACTGTTGAGTTGTTTTCAATTTGACTCCTAACTAATGAAATGTACAATTTGAAGTATGAATGTTTTTAAATTGATAACATATTTATAAATATGGCGCCTTGGGGAGTTAATTTATTTATTGTTTTTTTATTCATTTACTTATTTCATTTCTATATTTTACCAAAATATTTACATGTAACAGAGTAACATAATATAACATATTGCCACCCTCCAAACTAGCCACATTTTATTTTATTTATTATTTTAAAAAGAAAGACAAAAAATTCCTGGTTACGAATAATCTGACAATATTTGAGAAACTCCTACTACCATCATAAAAAGCGGAAAATGTTGCTTGTGCAATGATGAAGGACTTAGCTAGCAGACGAATTGAACCCATATCCTTATTATGGTGTTTAGCATTTTATTTAAAATAAAAATAAGTACAAAATAAAATATTTAAAAAATATATTATTATTAAATTAGTACGGGGATGCCATGTTTGATAACATCAGCTATAATATGATAGCAGAATCCAGATAATCTGCTTATCTAAGAAAAATCCTCTTTGCATAAGTGTTCATGAGTACCCCAAGAATAAATGCATATTTCAAAGCTAAATAGCTCATGACATAAACAACGCTGCTAGGCGGAAATTGTTGCATTGCCTTATACATTTAATATATATTGACTGCTCTAGAAAAAAAGCGCTAAGCTTTATATTGAGGAACGGAATATAAGAAATATTCAATTTGCGGTTCCTTTTTTATTAATATTTACATTTCATATTATATCATTTATGTACACTGCGTCTGTCTCGACACAGGAATCTCCTAGTGAGACAGACATGGACCAAACCCATGTTTTATATTTCAACAAGATAAATAAATAAAATTAAATAAAACTAGGATGTGCACGAAATTATGTGCAAATTTCATGACGGCAGAGCTCACCGTATGAGAGTTTTCGCTGCGCCACAAAATAGTTTTTTTTTGTCGTAATCGGAGTTTGATTCCGTTTTTGTGATTGAGGCCAAAAGATTTTTTTTATCTCGAGTGCCTTTCGAGGTATCTAGGTTTACTCTGGAGGTAGTATTGCCGGAGTACAAGTTCCAGCCCGCCAGTCGGCGCTGGTCTACATTCGCACCTTCCTAATCGGGTTGCACTCCTCCGAGACGAACCCGTCGATGGTTTTGACACGAAAGGCCATCTACGGCCAGCGAGCCACTGACAGCTCTCGAGCGGAGTAGCTCGCTGCACGGGGGTCGGGACACTTTCAACGGCTCGTTTTATAAACCCCGTTCGCGGGTTGCTGAATTCGCCCACACGAAGGAGGGGCGTTCGTGATGAAAGCTCATTTCGTCTTATGTGAATTCTAAGCGCGCTGGGAATGCGCAAACTTTCAATGTCGTAAGCATTCATTTTCTGAATTCGTCGTTTTGTTTTGCGCGAATACCGCAAAACAGTCCCAACTGCTCCCGAATTTCTAGATCCAGTGAAACTATGGACTGTGCGGTTGAATGTAGTGGGGAGGAGAAGGAGATGAGGAGGAGGAAGGTTGAGAAGTACCTGGCTATTCATACCAGGTCGCCAAACACGGCTAAAGCCAATGACGTTACATGTATATAGACACGTTGTAGCGCTCTCAAAGTGGCAAGCAATAATCACGCTAGTTGGTGTGATCGGTGTTTAAGCCGATTTAGTACTAAACGGTCACGCGTCGCTTGAGGTCGTTTCAAGCAAGTATGGAACGCGGTCCGAACTTCGGATCTGTTTCGTTCATACACAAACGAGTATATTCTATGAATGTCTATCTTTGTCATACATGACCGATGTTTGAATGATGAATTTACTGGTAACGTGTGTGTTTTGCTTGCCACATTTTGTGTTAATATTCTAAGGCTATAACGTAGTACATATGTAACGTCATTGGCTAAAGCCGTTCAAGCAACGTTAGATTCTGAATGGTGGTCTTTCTGAAATGTCTACCAATCTGGAACGTGCCGCAAGTAAACTGTTTATTATTTTTGATTAAATACAATTCGTTTGCGCACGCCGGGATTTGAACCCGTCACCTTTGGATTCTTAGTAAAGTATCTTAACCACTTGAACACGGAGGCCGTCGCGTTGTGATGGATTGTTGAAATAAATCCGTTCAGATTATGTAATTTTCTTTGTATTTATTACGTTAGGTTGTTGTAAATTTGCACTATATTGTATGAGACAATTTCGAGAAAACTATTTTGATTATTGATGGAAATTTGTTGCGGGCGTCTCCGTATGCCCGAAGTGGGCTATATTTTTCCTTACTTCTAGTGAAATTGATCAATTATTTTCAAATATCGAAATTCTATCTTGAACCCAAAATCAATATCGCCGGCCTGTCTGAGAAATAGGAGACGAAAGTTCTTATGTAAATTGGCCACAACCAAATTTTCTTACAGATTAGAATTGATTGCTTTTATAGGAATTATCTGTTCAGATATTCTTTGTTATTATAATGCAGCATTATTTTATTTTAACAACAGACAAGAATTAATACCATACCAATTTCTATTAGTTTTTAATTTTTCCAAGCTACCAAATATTTATAGATAGATGTCTTGCTAAAGTAAATGATAGGTTTTGTGCATCTTCCCTATTTACCTGTGTGGAGGTTTTTCTGGAAAACATGTGCCTTACCTGGAAAACCAGTACGAAACAATAAAGGCTCACGTCATGCAAGACTCCGGGAAATCAGGTTTTCCGTGAATACGAACGAAGGTAATTTTATAAAACGGTATTCTACGGCATTATGTAGATACAGAAATGAAGCAAATTTGACATGCTAAATAAGTCGAGATGCCTCTAAAGGAATTAGTATGCAACATGCATGTCTAACTTAATATTTCAGGGTTACCAATGAAATTTTTTGGTCACCAAATGTATTTTAAGCCACGTACACGAATCTAGCCTTTCATGCAATTTCAGGCATAATTAGTAAATCCGGAATGGTGTAAATACAAATTTTAGAATACTCAAGGATGTTGAATTAGTTATTTTAAAGCAGCGTGAATTTAGTATTGAAAGCAGCCAACTGCTCCATATTCACCGCTTGACGGTAAACCCGTATTGCTGCATATTTTTAACACAATAAAGTTACTAAAATACAGATCGTGTTGTTCGCTAGGTATGTTTCCAGGCAATGTACCTTCATAAAATCGTGAGAACAGCAAAAAATGCAAAACTTTTTAGTCAACACTCAATAAGAAGGTTGTGTTTTTGTTCGGCTTTATTAAGTTTTATATTCGAATTTATGAATGAACTGATAAATCTGATTTAATTCTCTCGATCGATTTGAAAAAACTCTAATTGTCAGTTTCGCTCGGCGATTTTTCAGATTTAAATTTACCAAAAACACCATTCAACATTGCCGTTGTAATCTATTATGCATCGCAGGCGAAATAGAGCGCCTTCACATCTTACAACTTCACTTGCTTATTTTCTTTGCTTGTTTTCTTTTATCTCGCTTAGGTCGTGTGAAGTCGGAGAGACACCGTCATGTCAGAGCGATATCCGCCTTGCGGCTATGTGCCTTGTCGGTAAATGTAGCTCTTCCTCGGCGGAATACCCTGGTACGAAAGGTATCTAACCTTAAAATGCTAAACGAAACGATAATGTTTAAAGTTGTTTCTGGATGCCTTTCGTTTGCGCAATAATGAAGATTTACGAGATCATTACCGTGGAAGTTACCTAAGGAACGAAAAACAACCATTTGTTTTGATGGATGGATGGCATACACATCGGCGCAACTATTCAAATAGTTTTCCGGGGAAATGTTTCCGGATTATTTAAGTACCGAGCTGCCTAGACCATTTAATTATCGCAATCTCCATCCGGCTTGTAGCTCGCAGAATACTCGCCAAAGGTAGACAAGTACACTTACTTCATTACATAAACTAACGATAGAAAAGCACTATCGGACCGTGGCCTACAAATATGTGAAATAGCGGAGTATTGTTTCGTTCATAAAACGGTCTCGAGCTATTTGGCGGTAGGTAACAGCTCGGCGATCGGAGGCATTGTGGAAGAGTGCAACTGCCAACTGGCAATCACGACATTCATTGACGGAGCCCTGAATGGCGACGGCGGGCACCGTAACGGGCCGCGGGAGGGGGGCGCGCGTCGCCCCGCAACCCAATCCTCCGCTCTACCGGCGAACGCCCCCCGAGGAATATCGGTGGCCGGCACTCATCACGGTGGAACAGGCTGTCTCCTCGCCTACTCGAGGCTCGACAGATCTACTGGATAGGTCACTTGACACTTCGCGCGTGATATCCGACCAGCCGCGGTGTCATTACACCAGGGAGGGATCGCCATCGCAATCGCAGTCATTACTTAATCACCTTTTCGGCGTGATGCATCTCAAATCAAACATCTTTAACCCCGGCCAATTTGGGTTAGAGAACGTAATCTCGGCGAAAAGCACGATTACCCAATAAATTGAAGTCAAGGCTTAAGACAGGTACATGGTAGATACCCGCTACAACTAATTGACAGTTGCGTTATTATCGTGGAGGAATCGAGAACATTGTCTCCGTCGTCGGTTTCCACAACGCCAATAATATACATTTAAATTTCAATAGATTACTAACGAGCAACGGAAGCATTAATTCGCCTAGTTAGTTTCTATTCCGCGGCAAACCTATACTTTAAAATGTGCCGAAGCACTTCCCTCTCGCCGCCGGCAAATTTCTTAAGATGCTGGTCCATTGTTAGACATGCTGAAAAACGGTTGCGGTTGACCCGCTTTACGTGGTGTCTTAAACAAAACCAAAAAAGCGCAGAAAAAGAAGTTCACAAAGAGGTGGCTGAGAGGTGGCACTCGTATCTTCGATACTCACTAGCGGAGGAGGCTTTAGAAACCCTCGATCCATTTCTGTTCGTGTCCATTGAAGGGATAATTTTTAATTCGCAGTCCGTAGATCTAGGCCGTGCGGAGAGCAGACTTAGCGAGGAGTCATTCGATATGAGGTGACGCTAAGGCTGTCATGTTTTGTCAGCCAGTTCAGCGGACTGACGAGGAAATCTGACGTCCCGCAAACACACGCCGTGCAACACAATACTCGTATCTCGTCTCTCGTCTCTCAGGCTCGATTGGATATGAAATCTGCGCCTGGCAGACTGTTTGATTTCGGACAACAATCGGAATGCTTGTAATATATAATTCGCCGTGGGCAATGCACATACTTGGACACATTAGTTGGAAGATTGGAAACTAATACTTCTTTGAAGAATGTACCGCTACTGGCCACTTGAGATGAAGGGGCCTTGGCCGGCGCGCTAAAAGGTATTTATTTAATATGTGTTTATTTGGACGACGCTCGGGAAGCTTTGTAGTGAATTTAGTATTGCTGCTCGACACCTCCACGCTTTGAGTCGCTGCGTCTCTACTTGGCGGGTACCCTCATTAGCTTTGAACTCTGTGTAATAATTCGAGTCGGCCATTAGTCAGACAAGTGAACACAACAATCATTTAACCCAATACGAATGCACTCGGTTTTCCTATTATTATTTGAAGAGTCGTAAACTATCATCAGAATGACGGCTTCTGTGGGCGGACGGCAATGTTCGATATGATATCTCTAAAAATTAAATAAACATAAATTTCTAAGATTAATTTACGACAGACTTGAATTATCTATGATTTTTTTTAAAATAATTTAAATAAAGTTAATGTAGAAGAGAATGAGCACACAGGGCGCGATCAAGTGAATCAAATTTGTACACGATTGACGTTTGACGGCCTCCGTAGTCGAGTGGTAAGACGCTCGACTACGAATCCAGAGATCGCAGGTTCGAACCCGGCTTGCGCAACTAACTTTGTAACTGTTAACTGTGTCATAACACATTTAATTTATATATAAAATAATGTTTAGTATAAATGCGGCACATTCCAGAGTGGTAGATACTCCAAGTATCGCCCTGGTGAAAGACCACCATTCAGAACCGAAACGTTGCTTGAAATGACTTTGGCCGTGCTTGGTGACCAGATCTGAATAGCCAGGTACCTCCGAACCTTCCTCTCCCTCATCTCCTTCCCTTTTAACTACCTTCAGCCGCACGACATACCCCGATTGGGTATGCCCATAGTCTCACTGGCTCTAGACGGTTGGGAGCAGTTGGGACTCTTGTGCGGTATTCACTATATGAAAAAAACGTATGAAGTTACTTCTTGCCAATCTATTTTGCAACGCGTTTAGATATACACCCATGGTAATATTGCGAATAATAAGATTTTTAATGAGATCCCTGAGGCGTATGAGATAAAGCCAGCTATGACCTTATTATGAATGAGGAGATCTAAAAAGAATACAAGGTGTAAGCGTAATCGACAAGACTAAAAAAGAGACGCCGAGATGGTTTGGACATGTAAAGTGGATGGACAAAAGAGGGTCAGAAGAAAATATGACTCGCAAGTGGATGGGAGAAGAAGTCGCGAACGTTCCAGAAATTAGTCGAATCGGGGAAGGCGTAAGCTCGCTACATTACTAGGGTAGGCACGGACAAGCTAATATCTGATGATTACAATGATTGATTACTTATTAATGCCGGTGCTGCTATTCACAGGTGTCGACACGTATAAACATGTGATATCCGGCTGTCGTTATTTAGACGTTAGTGACCATGAAGTGTTTTTTTATGAATTCGGATACAGCAATAATAGTGTGCAAAGACAGATATTTATTTATTTATGTGAATACCGCACAAACGTCTTAACTGCCCGGAGCCAGTGGAACTATGACATCCCTAATCGGGTATGTTGTGATGCTTGATGGAGTGGGGAAAGGAAAGAGATGGGGAAGAGGAAGGTTGTTAAGTATCTAGGTATTCTGATCTGGTCACCAAAAACGGCTAAAACCATTTAAAGCAACGTTTCGATTCTGAATGGTGGTCTTTCACCGGGACGATAATTAGAGTATCTACCACTACACATGCCATATATTATTTCATATGAATTAAATGTGTTATGACACATATTAATTGGCTATTTAGACCTGGTCACAAAACACGGCTCAAGCCGTTTCAAGCAATGTTTCGATTCTGAATGGTGGTATTTCACCAGGGCGATACTGAGAGTATCTACCACTCTGGAACGTGCCAAAAACATGTTGTTTTCATACGAATCAAGTATTAGGTAGCATATTTTGAAAAATTTTAAAATTTTGCACATGCTGCGATTTGAGCCCGCTACCTCTAGGTTCTTAGTCGAGGATCTTAACCGCGCCACCACGGATTTCATGTGTTTTTTAGTTAGTTATTAAGACGATGCTATTTATCTATGTTAGTCGTCATGCGCTTTGTAGCTGCAAGACGTGTTTTCGTATGTTTCATAATTTTTATGTTTTTTGCTTGGGTCAGCACCCAAAAATACACATTTTTTGGCTTTCTAGTACAAGCAAAACTATAAATTATTTATATAACTAAATTCTATACGGGTAGTTAGAAAAGTGTTTAAGGTTTCCAGTAAATACAATTCGTAGTCATCTTTTAAATTCTTTATAAAATGCATACTGAAACTTTACGTAAAACATTCAGAAATGCCTTCGCTGGTGTTCAAACAGCACCTTTTACTGACATTTTAGTATGTTTTTCATAGAATTTAAAAGATTAAAGTTAAACTTTTTTATTCACTGGAAACATTAGACATTTCCCTAACTGCCCATGTAGAATTTACAAAGAAGTCATGTGCAGTATCGGTTTTATTAGAATGCTACAAAGTGACGTTTAGCGCCATTGTTGGGTGCTGAGCCTTAAGGAAGGCGGAATTTGTAACACTCTTTTGGCAAAAGTGAACTTGTACAAAATTTGTGATGGATTGTGTCGGCAATGTCGAAAGTTTAGTGGATTATTAGTGTTTGCTTCGGTGAAATCAATAATCTTACAGTAGTGTTGACTTTTATTGTTGCAATTCAGATATCAGTGTGGCAAATTATACAAACGATGCCCATGACTCTCAGATAATTAAGTGGGGATCACGATCAAAATAAAAATAAAAATTATTAATTTATAAACCGAAAAATGACAAAATAGATTTGTTAAAGACCCCCGAAGTGAAATTCTTTTCTGAACGGCGCCATAAAAAAATTAACAATAATAATAATAACAGTGAATTTACATAGCGCAGTATTGTGATAGTTCACCTCAAGTGTGCTTCACACTCAATTACCTAACCTAAATATAACATCGAGAAAATAATATATTTTTAACAAATTTGTAACTTTAAAAAATTCTTCATTAGAAAAGCGTAGGAATGACTTTAATTTAATTTGCATTTTCAAAATTATCAACCGTATTATTGACTCATCTTCTTGTAACTCATCTAGTTCAACATTCCTTGCCGTAGACTCGGAAACAAAAAAATGCTGTTCCTCAATCATCACTCTACTAATTATGGGTATCATTCTCCACTGTCCAGAATGTCGAGACTTGTTAACTCAAGCCATGGTCTTGAAATTTTTGGTAGCAGTCTAAATGATTTGTATCATTCTTTATGATAATAATTTTTGAAGAATACAATTAATTATGTCTAACATCATTGACTCTACTAAAACCTTGTTTAGGCTGTATATTTTTGTCATTGCTTCACTAAAATATTATGTATGTGCTGTTCTTTCTCTGTTGCTCTTTTTTATTATTTCGTGTTATGTATTTTTTGTACAATGGTCCATTAATATAAAGATAAATAAATGTATGCAAATTAAAACTATCTAAAATTGTAATCGTTATCGTGAAAAATATATTTAGATATGTATCAAAAACAGTGAATGTATACATCAACAGATTAAAAAACATACACTAGAAGCTACGGATGTTTTAAAAACTTAGATGAAAGGGATGTTAAATTAATATGAACAAATTTATTGAAGACTAACGTGTTAGTACTTAAAAACATCAATATGCCTATAAGTTGACGATTCTAAAAATGCAAACAGTACGAAATCATATTTAACAAATGATTAGATGGAGGCGAGGAAAACCAGTGACAAGGAAGGAAATAAGGATTACTGTTAGAAATAGGACCTATTTGTATTATTTCCTATTTACCAGGAAGCAGCTAGAATTTAACACACAGTGCGAGAGCTTTGAACGCAGACAACAGTTGGCAGCTTACTTCTGTAGCCCTAAATGTCTGGACCAAAGAAAATAAACTGAGATAAAGAGGGGAGCTTTGTAGTATCACCTACCCACCTACCAAGTACCTATCAGAGTACACAGAGCGTGGCTGCTAAACATATCAAACCATTTCATCTCATTACCAACATACATACGCACGTATGACGAATGTATTTTCTATGACTATGACCTTTCTTTTGTTGGTTATATTGATTGAGTTTTTATGTCCGATTTGCCTTAGGAAAAAATCTTATTTGCTTGCTTATGCATATATTTGACGACCTCCAGGCAACGATTTCGGAGGTCGCGGGTTCGAGGCCCGGTGTGTTCAAATAAAATTAATTTAATTTATGTGTGTTATTTCATCAACTGCTTAAATAAAATTACATATAGATTATTTTCGGCACTTTGCAGAGTGGTAGATACTCTAAGAATAGAAAATTTGCTTGCTTGAAATGGTAATAAGTGCTTAGTGACCAGATCTGAATAGACAGGTATTTTCCAACCTTCATCTTCCCTATCTCCTCCCCTCTTCACAACGTTTTATTCTCACAACATTTGCCGATTATGGATGCTTCTATTATATTATATTATTAGACTGGACAGTGGAAAGAAGCAGTTGGGAATTTTCTGCGGTATTCACATTTAAGAAAAACTTTATTTAAGTGACGATTTTTAGAAAATGGCGCGATGGATTTATTTTTTAATGCAAAATGAATTTATTTAAAAGGCTTAAGGTTAAGATTTTATGACACAGAACGCGGCATTATGGTGTGAAACAAATAATACAAATTCGTTATCTTATCGTGCACATTACAAAAACGCACGATAAAAAAGGTAACTGTCGCGAGCGGGATTTCAACATGAGCTCTGGCATCATGAAATTTCAACTGCTTGCAAGGCCATTTTATTTATGAGTCATGGTTCTTTAAATATTATTAAATTTCAAACTAGGAAAGCTACTTGTCATAAGGTTGTCGAACTTTTAAATAACACAAAGCCTGAACGAATGTCAGGTCTAATATGGCAGCGTTTATAGTGTATAAATAAATTTTAATATTTCCCGTTCTCTGAATGATCCTTATTCCTTACAGGAAGGGATGATGTCAAAGAACGCGCGCGTCCCATATACGTCGCTTAGAACATTCAAAGTAACTGGACATCGAGTCGTTGTGACTTTAACGATGTACTCTGAGTGGCTGTCGGTATGTTCCCATTTGCCCACGGTAAACTACAGCAAGTACCGCGTTATCTCGCCGTATAGCCGCCAGAGCTCAGAACGAGTCTTCTACGTTACAAAAATACAATTCTTGTCAAAGTTCTCATGGCCGACACCGTGTGAAAATGGGAATTATATTGAAACGCTCGAAAGTGCCGTCAGAGAGGTACGAATCAAAATCGTTATTTATACCTTTCATTTTGTACGTGTGTGTGTAAAGATGTATAGACCTACGAACGTATGTGTTACCTGCGGTCACTGCCGTCGAAAAGATCTACTTTCGTTTGTAAGTCCAACGAGAAGGTCTGATTAGCCCCGGGCGAACTTTTGCACGGGCAAAGTAGGGTACCATTGATACTGCGCCACAACACCCAGGGGGATACCGCTGATAGATCCGTTTCAACGTCTCCTTCTTTCTCGTAAACGGCGGACGTAACAGAAAGAGCGGTTACAGCGGAGGACTGTATCACCTATTGAGAGCTGTGCCGGCCACGCGAGAAGCGATATCACCGAACAATTCCGCTGAGGTCGCCCGCGTTATTTTATTGTTTCTTTGTAAGGTATAAGTGGCCCGTTAAAAGTGCCGACCAAACTTTGCATCTGGATTACGTGCGCTGAATAACATCGCATTACACGTATCTGCCATGTTTGGGCTAAAACTATCACGCTAGTGCCTGCTCTTGGCTGACTCAGAGGCGTTAAGCTTTTTTCTTTCAAATCCGCGAGTTAACGAGTATTTTTTTATGATAACGCGTTCAGCATCACACCCATGTGTGGAGCACGCTTCCTTTCTTCGAGTAATCCATAACTCAAGTGCTTTCCAACGCATCTCTCACGTACAACGTACTATCTCACGTAGTTTCACTGTTATGGAACTGAGGTTGTAATGAGTAACGACTCATTACTATTCATCAGTGCGTAATAAAAGAAATAATAAACAGATAATGATCGAACAAACTAAGCACGTAAATCGTGGATGTCGGTTATCAATAGTTATACAATACTGTAACTTCCTGAAATGAGATCACCGGGAAGATAGAATAATATAGATTATATCCTCCCTATAGACAGTGGGTTGAGTGTTCTTGACTGCTCCCAAGTGGCGACTTGACCGAAGGCATTTGAGGCTGTTGCAGACTTGGGTAATCAGAGTAATCAGAACATGCATGGCACATAGGATGCAATGTACAGGGTGCAGGGTGGTATAGGCGAGGGTTGCAGAAGGGACGTGTGGGTGTGGAGGTCGATGGAGTCTGGCGGAGCAGCCAAACGTTCGCAAAATCGATAAAGACACCACATTACGACAGAGTTGTATCCAGACAAAATCCGCCAGAGCTAATCTACCTATCTGCATTCTACGGACACCTGCACTGTGCACGATGAATAAAATCATTTCAATGAAAGTTCGTTAGAATCTGTTTAATTGTACCAACGGTTCGTAACTTTTTTGAAAAGAAAACCGAAATGATTAAGTTCATAAAAACATTTTTTAAATCTATCCACAAGCCCTGCTTTAATTAAAACGTATAGAGGGCATGACAGCGACAAAATAAATCGTTAATTAAAAAAAACGTTTTTGAATTAATTGCGTACAAATTAAAATTAAAATAACTCTTTTATAATAAAAAAAAACTTTCTGGCGATACCAGTGCTAGTCGGCTTTTTCAAAATGGTTGATAATCTTGATTATTGATTATAATTGACGATTAATTATTTTTTCCAGTATTGCAAGTTTTCTGTTTTTTTTTTTTAATATTGGAAGAAACGAAACTAACATCCATTGGATTATTTTTCTTTGAGTTAAGTTCATTCAAGCCTTCTTAACGACACACTTAACTTTTCAGTCGCGGAAATTGCCACTGCAGATGTTTTGGATAAATCATTAAATTTTGAAATTTTAATTTATTTCATTTCAGAGTGGTAGATACTTTCAGTATCGCCCTTGTTATCGCACCACTATTAAGAATCAAAACATTTCTTTAAATCGCTTTAACCGCCTTTAGTGACCAGATCTGAATAGCCAGATACTCCCCCACCTTCCTATTCTTCATCTCCTTCACTACCTTCCGCCTCACATCATCAATTGTGGATGCCATGGTCCCACTGACTCCAAATGATTGGTAGCAGTTGGGACTCGTGTGCAATATTCACATAAAAAATAGTACGTTTTTTCGTCAGTTCTTCATTTAGCCGTCTGCAAAGTTGAGTGGGTCAATCTGTAATTTCATAGCTACTACGCCATTGTCACGATGTGGCGGAACACTTCGCGGAACAGTAATGTTCCGAGGAACACCGTTTGGGAACCACTGAATTAGAAGGACATCCAATATTCAACACAACCATAGAGTTGGTGGAGTAGTATCTATCCGAGGCAGTGAAGTCAGTTTTTGACTTGTTTTTGATGCTTTTAACCTGACTCGGCGCACCTGGGCGCGGCTAAGACTAAGGCTACGGTATTTATACATCCATATCACATATCGACATAATGTTTTTGTTTATTCGTATTACCACTTTTTCACAGTATTTTTATCAACAAAAATATAGCATATAACCTAAAAAACCGTTTAGTTGTGTCAAGTTTAGTGGCATAATAAAAAATGTGGGCGGAGCCCGCCGTGAACCAGGAGCTTAAGATCATCCTTACAGTACATAGAAGCGGTCTATGAAATTCGTTGTCTCTTTCTCTCTCGTGGTGTACGACGTAAAAACCCGGAGAAAGTGATTTATCGCAAGTTTGTGTAGGTTGGGTAAAAATAATTAGCCCTCCCTCCATAAATTGTTACTTCAAGAACACAACGGTAAACGAATATTTCGAAATAAGCGCCGAATAACTAAGCTTATCGGTCTGGCCTCCGCCAACCGTGCAGTTGTCATTACAGATTAATCTTAGACATGGGATATTTCGAGGTAATCTACTCTTTACTCTTACCGGTGCCTATAAATGGAATCAATTCATATTCAATGACTTGTCGTTTATGCACATTCAGTAATTATAAAATATATTATATCTATATGAAGTCACTCTGAACGCTTTTATGCTTCGACTTTGAAGTATCGATTGGAAAATTAATGAGGTGTTTTCTGGCAGCTTGATTTATTCTCCTTATCCAAAAGAAAGGGGTTTATCAAAGGTTATTAATACAATAATTATATTTACAAGAAAACTGTATTTAAAATACATTGCATATACACAATACAACGCATTACCCAAACAATCTATGGAGAAAGAGATAATTATTTTTACCCAACCTATGCAAACTTGCGATAAATCACTTTCTCCAAGTTTTTACGTTGAACACAATGAGAGAGAAAGAGACAACAAAAATAACGCACCGCTTTTATGCACTGTAAGGATGATCTTGGTCTCCCGCGTCTCCGGGGACTCCGCCCACATGTTTTCATGTGCAACTAAACTGGACAAAGCCAAACGGTTTTTTTGTATATTCTATGTTTTTGTTGATAACAATACTGTGAAAAAGTGGTTATACGAATAAACAAAAACATTATGTCGACATGTGCTATGAATGGATGTATAAATACCCAAGCCCTAGTCCTAGCCACGCCCAGGTCTGCCGAGTCCGGCAAAAATCATCAAAAACTAAATACACTGCCTTCGATAGGTACCACTCTATGCACTCTAAGCTCCCAATTGTTCAAAAAATAAAATTGGCAAAAGCACTTCAGTGTCAGCATCCAAAAATTTACGCATTTTAACTTTCTAATACAAGCAATACTTCGAATAATTTATTTTTAATTTTATGTGTATATTTAGGAAAATGTCTAAGAACAACTAATTTACCGACTATTTTTATTGTCAGCTTTGTCTGAGTGTGAATATTAATTGCCAGACAAAAAATATACTGAACTAATACTCATTTCATGATGCCAAGGCTCACCGCTCGCGTGTTTTTAGTGGAAAACGTGAACAGATTTTGAACTTTACATTTGAAATGAGCATTACCAGAGAAGCAAATTTTAATTTTTAGTTTTTTAATATATTATTAGTATTTTAATTCAAAGTCTATTTTCAGATCGATTCTTACCTGAGTAAGCTAGAGTTTAATTTAGAAATTAGCGGTTTATAGATCAAACAGAGTAATAGCTTGACTGTATAATATCAAACCGCAAAGTGATTTCTATGAAAGTTGAATGACATTTAATTACTTGATAAACTAACCAACTAACTAACCATCACACCGTTTCCTCGCAGGGGTAGGTAGAGAGGACGGACTGCCATACAACTCTGTCTTGGAACACACTCCTTGCTTCATTCACATACATACCGTTCTGTTATTTTAACTCTTCACACGGCCCGACTCAAGTATTTGATTCACTTGATCGTGCCATGTGCGCCCTTGAGGTGATTTTTCACAAAAACGGCGCTATACAAATTATCCAAATATTATCATGTCTTCCTCGGGCGTCCCTGACTTCTTCTTCCATTCACTTTCACATCATTTATTCTTTTCACACTTCTTCTAATTACTTGACACATAACATTATATAAAAATTCCTGTTTGTATGTTTCGCCTGAGAGCAAATAATAGTGATTTCATCCCGTAAATGTGATCCCGCCCTTATCTGCCGCAACCCGCATTGCATCGCTGTACGCTGTACGTACATGGATGTACTTATATACGTGTACGGTGTACGTTGTACGTATGCAACATGTGTATTTCATGCCATCAATTCATTCTCAATCACAGAGTGGGTACTGGATTACCGACTCAATCCTGACAGCTTCAAAACTACGTTATATTGTTATTGCTACATTATATAGTATGCTAATTGTTAAGCCAAAGGATCAAACCAAATTAGATAACAAAGAATATTAATATAATTCTATTTTGCAATTAATAAAATGCAGCTCAAACAACCGCCATATACCCGATCCGAATCGATTTTATCGCCGTAATCTAGTTTCGTATGACATTCACGAATACAAAATCGTAATATTATATGATATGTATGTCGCCTAGTAGAGATATTACTTTGGAGGAACCTAGATATGGAGTGTGTTAACTACGTTTTTTTTACCACAAACATTTTTCAGACACGCCAGACAATCTGGAGTTTTAATTATAAGGTGTCTATTACTCGAATAAGGCTACGAATATAATGTATTCAAACAAATTACTTTATGGTATAATAATAAAACTATTAATTCGTATTACAACTTTTTAATTAATATATACTAATGCTGACCGGGTTTTACTATCACCGTAGCTTCATCAGAGCAGTATAATATGCATTACAATGGTGTGTTATATACTTTTATTAGAAACATAGTGAGTGGGGCAAAATACAAGTGGGTAAAGGGATGAAAAGGGGGATCTTTATTACATGATAACGTCTTTTGTACTTATTTTTTATTTTTTTATATGAATACCGCACAAGAGTCTCAACTGCTCTCAACCGTCTAGAGCCAGTGAGACTATGGCATCCCCAAATGGGGTATGTTGTGAGGCTGAAGGTACTGGGGAGGGGAAGGAGATTGGGAAGAGGAAGGTTGGGAAATACCTGGCTATTCAGATCTGGTCACCAAACACGGCTAAAGCCATTTCAAGCAACGTTTCAATTCTGAATGGTGGTCTTTCACCAGGGCGATACTTAGAGTATCTACCACTCTGGAACGTGCCGCAAATATACTTTTTATTATTTTCATATGAATTAAATGTGTTATGACACATATTAATTGAATAAAAGTTATTGGCGCACGCCGGGTTTGAACCCGCGACCTTTGGATTCGTAGTCGAGCGTCTTACCACTCGACTGTGGAGGCCGTCAATTTTTTTTTAACTTATTTTTGGGACTTTTGTATTTTTTTTATTGTAAATGTATTTACACTTATTATTTCCTACTTTCCATATCTCAATTCTTTTAAACTATCTATTTAAATTATTGCACATCTCAGTGTTTGCTACATACAAAAAAAAAAATTTTTGTTATAAAACACTTTATTTTAATTGATTTGTCGATCGGTTTCCGACATACTCTTCAATCCTCAGAAAAATATCAAAACTAACATCAAATAATCCCGAAGAATGAGAATTCTCTCAATTAGGGAGGTAATTTATCAAATACTAAAACAAACTAGATATAATTACAAGGAAGAAGAAACATAAGAAGTGATTTTTCTACTGAAATTCGTATTTTTTTGTTAAAAAATCTTTTCGTTATTAGCGTTTTTTAAATGTACGAGTATTGTATTATTTCTTTGTATTATTCATATAATATTTAAATAAATAAAGAAAAAAATATACATAATTGTATAAAATATAATATGAATACTGACAGACATATTTTGGTATCGTGGTGGGAGGTGAACCAAGGGGAGAGGGTAGGTCAGAGATGTACGGGGTAAACAGAGCGGTTTGTTGGAAATATTTCCAGAATTGAACTATACGAGTATGAGAAATTCTAATAAGACCGCTAGAGGTTGAATTGGTTATTTATTATACTGAAATTATTATTTTTAGGCATTTTTAATCTATTTTTTCCTTTACAATTACTGTTTTGAATCCTGAATATTAATATAACTAAGGTTCGTGCATTTAAAGTGATGTGTTTAAACATACCGGTTAGAAGCTGAGTGTAAAAACGCGTCGCATTCCCACCCGGGCATCGTGAGTTTAATTCATCTGCTGGCTAAGACATCTTCCGCTTACTATGATGGCAATATGAGTTTTTCAAATACTGTCAGGTTATTCGTGGCTCGGGAATGTTTGTCTTTCTTTAAAAGAAAAGAAAAAAAAATATGTCAAGCCACAAAATAGACGCTTCTAATGAATGAAACTAAAAATATATTTTAAAAAAACTTGCTTTCTTAAAAGCCATGCATATTTAAACAAGATGGCGATTATTTATTTGGACTTAAATCGTGAACGCACTAATTTCCTTACGAAATAAGTCGTGCATATTCTTTCCTTCACGGAGTGTTATTCTCTCGCACATAAAAAGCAAAGCGGTCTAAAAGTGTTTCGTATAATCACACCAAGTACCGAGATTTGTCGCTAATGGCGGGAATATTATTTAATAATACTTATTTAAGCCATGGATAATTTATGACGAAATGCTTGTCGTTAGGAAACCGTTTGAACGGGCCAACATTGTCCTTGTATCGTGGTAAATACCTACCGCCGAGAGGTAAACACGCCGCTGTGAGACCTCGCTGACCTATTCGGGAAAAAACCACCGCAATCCGTTTTGCGAGTAACTCTAGTCGTATCAACCAGGCGAGTACCCCGTAAAATCCGCGTAGGTGCCTACTTCTCAGGCCTCACTAATTAGAGTAAGTAGGTTCCTACATACTCCTTCCAACCTTATAAAAAACTGTTTTCGCTAATAATGATACTAGTGAATAGGGATCGCAATCTGATTAATCCGGTGTTTGAAAATTCGGATTTTACAATTTAAAATCCGCAATATTCGGAATAATAATAATATTTGGATAATTTGTATGGCGCCGTTTTTGTGAAAAATCACCTCAAGGGCGCTGTACAAATCTTAATTTCTACTTAATATTAATTCTTAGTTTATATAAATATACAGCAACATACTTGCCTGTCAGGTTACTTCTGGCAGGACACAATCACCGTATCATAATAATTTACAATGTAGCTGATTCTTACAGATATATTTTTATTTTATTTGTTTTTTAATTTTTTAAATTTAAAATATAATAAATCAAAGATATTTCTTAATTTTTCGTAGTGAGGAATAGATAATGGTGAGAATCTTCTAATGAATTTAAGGAGTGAGAGCCTGAAAAGTTGTCTTGGTTTGAATAGAAATTCTATTGGGCTTGTTACATCTTGATTATGGATATGATTTTCTGAAAAAATAGGTTTTGAGTTTGGCTCTGAACTCTGTCGAGTCTTTTAAAAATATTTTTGTTTAAAAGTATTTGTAATACAATGTTCTGTGCAATAATCGCGTCCAACAGGCATAATTTACTTAATATTTATATATTTCTTAATCATGGATAAATAAACTAATAATATTTAGGTAGTTCACGAAGTCGATAAACCGCCCGCCCCCTGCCCCGACCCATACTGTCCATCGCTGTGTGCACCACGTGCTACTCGGTATCGCTTTGGTGCAAGACAACCATTCAGAATCGAAACGTTGCTTGAAAAGGCTTTAGCCGTGTTTGGTGACTAGATCTGTATAGCCAGGTACTTCCTGATCTTCTTCTTCCCCATTTCCTCCCCCTCTTCTCTACCTGCAGTCTCACAACATACAACGTATTGGTCGGGTCGGGCGGCGGGTGGTGTTTAGCTGTGTGACATGTGTATTTGACATAAATATTAATTTTTATATTTTAATTGAAAAAACATGTCACCGTAGACCAAAAATCGCTGGTCAAAGTCTGTCGGTTAGTCTTGCAACACCCTGTACAGCTAGAAAAATATGTATTGTTCTAAAGAAAAATATTAAATTTGAGAAAAAACATGAGTAAAGGATTAGAAAAAACTATTATATATTTGTCTTAATACACAGTGTGGAAAAATACACTTAGTACCTAGTTAGTTTTATATAGTTTCCAATAATAAAGACATAGTTTTTCGTAAGATGATGGTGCTGTTACTTTTCATGTTTATGGTCAGTTATTTAGGTCAAAAATGTTTGATTTGAACATATATTTTTTAAAGGAAAATCTTTCTTATTTTTCTAAAAGTTTTGTAATCAAAGACGTGTGATCAGTATGCCTTTTACATCTTGCCAAAATTGCTGTTAAAAAAAAACAGAAGATTACATAATTTGTACAAATTCGGATTTAATCCGAATTTTTAATTTCAAACTCTGAAAATCCGGATTTTCCAAAACAGCTCCGGATTTGCAATCCCTACTTGCCAACAGTCTTAATAAATAATTACAATCCTCAAGCCTGTAGCCGGATTAGAGCTGTAAAGTAATATGGTTTTTGTGGTATTCAGGATACTTATTGCTCATGAATAATAGTGGCGTTCTTACTTTGAAGTTTAAAAGCTAAAGCCAATAGAAGTAGATAGTAACCACTGAACAGATAATCCCTAGAAGTGTAATCAATGCCGATTTAAAAGAAAACTGTGTCGAGAGTATACGTAAAACTGCTATACTCAGAAAGGTAATGAAATTGAATATCCGTTATTGAATTTCGAAATTCAAATTTTTTTGACTAATTTCACAAACAAAAAAAAACTAGCTTACTTCGGGCACACGGATACGCCCAAAACACATTTCTACCGGTTAACCTCTACAGCGAGAGTATTATAACAATATCGATTGTGGGTAGATGTAATAATCTAAAACCTCTCACAATCAATACAGTATCAATATTTCAATGGATTTTACGAGAATCCCACAATGAATGCTCACCCTGAACTAATAAGATAAAATTTAACTGATAATATTCCGCGTTGCATAATTTATTAAGACATGCTCTCAAATTATCGTGTTATATTATTACCTTGGAACTGCCAGGGGGCAAAACCATTTCCATTAAAAACATTAACAAGGAGAATCAGACTATGCCCAAAAAAGCATTCAGATTTAGAGGAGTGGCTTTGGTCATATCATTATTTATAGATCCTTCTGCGATATTGCAGCTTCGAACGGAATGCCTAAACACGGAAGAGAATGAGAATAAGGTGAAGGTAAAATCCGTTCCTGAACACCGCAAGCCAAATTCGACAGCAGTTGTTGAACAAACATTGGTATTTATGCAGATATTGACAGAAGTTGGATTGTGTGTTTGATGTACAAGAAGTATTTGCACGCCCTTTGTTATTCAAATCTTCCACTTGTGTAAACGGCCGCGGAGATGTTGAGGTGTCATTGTCTAGTGCAGTGTTCCGCAAACTGTTTGTGTTCAAGGTACACCTATCAAATCAAGAAATTTTAGAGGTACACCAAAGAAAAAAGCAATGGATATTTAATATTTATTTATTACTAAAATCAATATACCTAATATGAAAAGATGTTTAGTGAGAAATTTGAGCCTGTTTAACTGAATCGTCGATAAGGCTGCTCTCATCTCTTCATTGGTCGTCCTCAGGAGTTCTCTTTTTTTTTCGATTTAATAGTAGTGAGAGTTGAAAATCCCAATTGGCATAAGTAAGTTGTGGCAAATGGTAATATGATTGCAACAGCGCGCTTTGAAAGCAGTGGATACTCATTTTTTATATGCAGCCAAAAATGTGCTAGCTCTACTTCGGAATTTTTTTGTTTTAATGTCTATCAAAGCCTGCATTTTTTTTTTTCTAAATCGGCAGCCATGACAATTGGAAACATTTCAATACTACCATTGACAGCATGGCTGATCCATAACACCAACTCAGCGCGAAAGCTTTCAATTTTGTCTTTTCGCGGCACACCAACTGATGACCACGGTACACCAGTGTGCCGCGGCACACGCTTTGCGGAACAATGCTCTAGTGTACTCGCTCTATGACATAACGCTAGCCGAATAATTTAGCGAGTGGAAGCTTTTTTGCGGCTTCTTCAAACTGAAGATTACGTACAACAGAACTGTTGATAAACAAGGATGTGATTTTTCGGCGAAACACGACCGCTCACATTCCAGTAAGTGCTCGAGAGGAATAATTCAGGAATTTAGTATTTACCTATCTACTTCTTGGTTTCTCGTGAAGAATCCTCGAATATAACCTCTTGTCACGAACAAATAACTTTACGCCAAACTTTGCAACACAACTCTGGTAAATTAAATGTTTACCCGGGGTATTAAACACGAACAGCGAATTCTAAAGTTCTTTACGAGTATCTATTGTGAGTGCACATTTGGATTTAATGTATTCCTATAATAAACCACAAGCAAACAGACTAAGAAAGGTTTCATTCATGGATTGATATTATATTATAAACTACCTTAACTACCTTACTAACCAAAATCACTATTCCCATTGCCTGCATAATAATATTATTAATCGATATTTATCTTTATTACTGGGTATATACTTCCCAACCTTCCTCTTCCCGATCTCTTTCCCCTCCCCACTACCTTCAGCCTCACAACATACCCGATTTGGGGATGCCATAGTCTCACTGGCTCTAGACGGTTGGGAGCAGTTGAGACTCTTGTGCGGTATTCATTTAAAAAAAAAATGTAAATATATATCTACTCAATGTGTACCTACAAACGAAAAAAACACTAAGTATAAGTTATTCATTACCGATGTAATTTATAATTTCGTGGGTAAGTATTAATACGAGATGATTTTATTATTCTAATCCGAACTTGTGTTTATTTATACCCTATGAGTTAGGTATTTATTACAGGTTTAAACTTATAAGTTATATGGTATTAAATGTATTAATATATAAGTCGAATGTTGCTAGAACAAAATAATCTTAGTTAAACAGGTTTAATTCATTAGTTGTGATTCGCTAGTTATAAGCCTTTTAGTTATAAAAATGCATGATTGTGGTATGAAAGATAGATTAAAGGAGGTTACAATTTCTTGGCTATAATTGTTTTGGATCATTTGACTTATTGATGTGATTTTATACTTAAAAACTGATATATAAAGTGTAATTTTTTCATGAAATGAAAAAATAGTTTTGTAAAAGACGACAGATTTTATTTTATTTTTTATGACCGACCGGTTTCGCTTAGCCTAAGCATCATCAGGGTACAAAACTAAACCAAATAAAAAATAAAAAGTGTGCGGTTATATATACATACAGAGGGAGAACACAATATAAAATAAAATAAGAGAACAGTGAGAAAACAAAAGAATAACATTTAAATTAAAACAAAGGAACAGAGAGAAAGAGATAGATAATATTAATATGTTTTAGTTTAATTTTGTACCCTTAAGATTAGCGTTGGGAAAAACTGAATGCTTCACGAACTGATGGCGTGGCGAACGATTTGGCGAGGAACCGGTTATTTTTCCAGTTCTTTTTAGAATCGGTTCCTGGAGATTTTTTCGAAAAGTACTAGCAAATCGACAAAAGTTCCTCTCCAAAACAACCAAAGTACTAGTCGGTAGAGATTTGAAAACGATAAGAACTGGAACTGGTTCCTCGGCGAGAAAAAAACGTACTAATCGGTAGAGATTTGAAAGTGAAAATAACTGGAACCGGTCTCGCCCAAAAAACACCAAAAGAACGGACAAAGGATATCGACCGGCTTTCAACTTCGCAACTGAACTGCCGCAAAATAAAATAGTTCTTTGTAGCTTTGTAGTCTTGAACTGCCGCCAAATGAACTAATTCTTTGAAGTAGTTCTTACGGAGCGGTCACAACGCTACTTAAGATGCTTAGGCTAGGCGAAACCGGTGGGTCATAAAAATTAAAATACAATTTGTGGTCTTATACAAATAAAAAAAAAAGTTTCATTAAATATGTCAAACCTCAAAGTTATTGCTTTATACTAAAATATGTCATTTTTTCAATAACAAAATAACAGTATTCTAGTGATGCGGGTAGGTAGTTCACAAAGTGCATATATTTTACTTATTCAAACGTGAAACAGCTCTGTAAACTTTCATTAAGGCAATCAACACAAAGTAAACAGTTCCACACCTGTATGTCCATGACCTTGGTGAATATTTTTATCTTTAAAAGGGCGTTTGATTGGATTCCATCGAGATTTCAGGTTTCTGCGCTTTTTCTATTGGATATATTTATGGACAGTAGTTTTTTTTTTGCAAAAAAATTATTTAAATATGTTTTCACTATTTCAAGGTAGTAGGTAGTAAGCACTGTCGGTAGGTAGGTAGATAAGTCATGAGCCGCCTCTACCTGTAGACAGGATTAGACATTGAGAAATCAGACCTCACCGCTCTCGGATAATCCAGCAAGTGTGTCGTCTAATCCAGTAATTAGAAGTAATTGTGCCGTATGTTATGTTATTATGTATCTAGTGGAGGTTACCGTGCATTATCTCTAAGGCGTAGGAACAACTCCGCACCGTTTGAAGGTGTCGGTATCGGAGTTGAAAGTCACCCACAGCAGGGCCGCCGCGAGGGGTACAGCTAAATAAATAGTCGCCTGAGCGAAAAAAAATGTTACCCCGAATCAGAAATAGACTTTTAAAAACCTACATTGTCTTGGTATCATTATTATCCATAAGAGAGAAAGCTGTCCCGAGCTTACACGATCCACTGTGGCATGCAGGCCAATGGCTTTGTATGTAAATGGTTTTACTATACATTTATTTATTTTATTATATTCGCCCTTAGAGTATATAAAGTGGTATCAATCCAAGGCAGTGTCGTCGGTTTATGATGATTTTTACCTGACTCGGCGGACCTGGGCGTGGCTAAGACCACGGCTAGGGTATTTATACATCCATTCAAATCCCATATCGACATAATGTTTTTATTTATTCGTATAACCACTTTTTCACAGTATTAATATCAACAAAAATATAGCATCTAACCTAAAAAACCGTTTAGTTGTGTCAAGTTTAGTGGCATAATACAAAATGTGGGCGGAGTACCGCGGTGACCCAGAAGCCCAAGATCATTGTGACAGTACGTAGAAGCGGAGTATTATATTTGCTGTCTCTTTCTCTCTCATGGTGTACGACGTAAAAACCCGGAGAAAGTGATTTATCGCAAGTTTGTATCGGTTGGGTAAAAATAATTAGCTCTCTCTCCATACATTGTTTCTCGAAGTATACGCCCTTATGGGTTTTTACATAACTGTGCAACAGATAATATAAAATAATAGTGACACAGAAATAACATGGAGTAAATGATTAGCACCCAAAACATAAATAAGTTACTAGAGATTTAACAATGGAATAAATTAACATTAGTATTTTATAATAGTCTTCTTGTAAGTAGATTCAGTGCAGCTAAATATATCTACTATTTCTGCGAAGGAATTACCCAGTGTATGCAATCTAGGTACAAAATAGGTATAAATGACTCAGTCCTGAAGTTATTGTTATACTTCAAATAATTAGAATTATGCAACCAATCGTCGTTGGATTCGTGAATTCGATTAAAAGTTGAAAAATCATTTTTTCAAACTGCTTATCGAGCCTTTCTTAATATTCTTCAAGACACAAAACCAAAAAGAAATGTAGTAATTTCGAGCTTACATAATTTTCAGAATCTCGTTATTCGTAATTTGGTCATACATGGATTAACCATTCAAACACTTTGAGATTTCTATTACGCTCTACAAATATTCCGTGTGGTTGGCACTCCTCTTTTTGTGCCCTCTCTTATCGGAGGTTAGTTATCTTGCGGTTTTCACTCCGCAGGCTGCAGTCCAAAACAAGTGCAAGAAGAGTTCCAACTATCTGGATAAGGCTAAATAAATGTAGTGGAAAGAAGGAGATGGGGAAATAAAAGGTTTAAAAGTACCTGGCTGTTCAAATCTGGTCACCAATCACGGCTAAAGCTAGTTCAAGCAAGGCTTAGATTCGGAATGATATTTCACCAGAGCGATCTGAAACAATCTACCACTCTTGAACGTGCCGCAAATATACTTTGTATTATTTCATATTAGTTAATCGTGAAAAAACACAAATTAATTTAATAAAATTTATTTGTACACATTTTGATTTGAACCCGTGACTTCTGGATTCGTAGTTCACCACGGAGCTCGTTGAATGCTTATTTTTAGATAATAGTTTATTTGAAATTATTGAATCAGTCATCCGAAATTAGTGGCCTCGCGTAAGTAATTTCAAGAGGCCGCCCCTTGACTCGCCCGCCCGTTAGCGCCACACGCATCGCACGTGCGAACGCACCGCCCCTGACTCTCAGATACTGTAGCGAGATTCATTACGAGTTGACGGAACTGCTAATAGATGCTGGGAAGCAGAGATGTTACCGCAGAGTCAGAGAGACTGCGAATAGAAACTACCAGAACATTAGCTTTATTTTAATAGAAATGGCGGCGTGTGAAATTTGTACAAATGAAAATAATAATGAGTCACGTGATGAGATTCCGAAAGCGCTCCGTTTTCCATTGCTGATCATAAATTTGACTTTATTCTCCGTTTTAATTAACCCGCCTCTTGCTCATTTTTTTTTAAATAATTAATTCACGGCAATATTATTAATTTCATCAATGTAAAACAATTAGTTGCAAGTTTTAATAATTGGTAGGTAAAGTTGAATTTGCAGATGGTTATAGTTACAAATCGTTTTTTATAATTCATGCAATAATAAATACACTAGATAATAATAACTAGCAATACACTAGAGTGTAAAACTTACAAAAAAGTTTTTCTATGGGACTCCAAAGGACTATGCATATTCGTTAGTTAAGCGGCAAATTTCAAAGAAACACATATTCTTAGTACCTTCCATAGACTAATAATACACAAATAAGCGCTAGGTATGTAAATTAAAACGTGTACTTTTCCTTTCTTATTCTATTGATATAATCTCAGAGTAAGAATTTAATGGAGGGATAGCTAATTTGTTTTACCCAACCCATCCGAAATTGTAACAAATCACTGTTTCCGAGTTTTTACATCGTACACCATGAGAGAGAAAGAGACAACAAATTTCTTGGACCGCTTCTATATACTGTCGCAATGATCTTAAGGTGCTGGTTAACGGCGGGACTCCACCCACATTTTTTATTATGCCACTAAACTTGGCACAACTAAACGGTTTTTTAGGTTAGATGCTATATTTTTGTTGATAAAAATACTGTGAAAAAGTGGCTATACGAATACACAAAAACGTTATGTCGATATATGATATGAATGGATGTATAAATACCGTAGCCTTAGTCTTAGCCACGCCCAGGTGCGTCGAGTCATGTTAAAATCATCAAAAACAAGTCCAAAACTGACTTCACTGCCTTGGCTTGGGCTACATCTAGCATACTCTAAGGATACAATCAATTAGGTGAACTGTTTTGTCAAATAAGATAGCTCTGTTTATATTAGATCAGTGATGCACAACACGAGGCCCGCGGCCCTTTGTACAATGTTTCTGTTTGACGTCACGTTAGTAAAAAGATTTTTTGGTGTGTTAGTGTCTATTTTTAAATTTCTCACCGAACGGATGGATAAATAGATGATTTCAGGGAGTTTTTGGAAAAAAAATTAAATACCGTTTTGCACACCGGGAAATCGTTGAAAGTAGGTTATGGGGCCCTTTTAAACAAAGGTTCTGCATAACTGTACTAGTTGTATAAATTTGATTTAATAAAATGAATTTAATAATTAAATTGTAAACAGTTATTAAAAATCCCTGGAATATCTCCGTTTGCACGGTTGAAATTCGATTCATGAGAACGAGTCGCTTTTACGATTCGTTCTTGTGTTCAACGGCTCAGCTGTGGAATGATTTTCTGGCCTCTGTATTTCCTACCTCCTTCAACATCGGCCTCTTCAAGACTCAGGTTCACTCCTTCCTTTCCTCAAGAAGACCCTCCACACAGCATCCTCAAAGATTACACAGGCCCTTATGGAAGTTATTTCCTTCGAAGCCTTCTATGTGGAGTTAATTTTTTTTTAAATAAGTATCTGACAAATTTTCATTTTTGATATTTTTTAATTTCAATTTAATAATATTATTAAGTTAAGCTATTTTTTACTATTTTGTTTGTATTATGACAGCTGGCGTTCAAAGCCACTATAAAAAAAATTACCCCACAGCAATAATATACAGGAAGGATAAATTTTCGAAACAGTGTAGTTAGGATTGTTAATTTTTTCCTGACTCGGGCGTGGCTAGGGTTTTCATGGACACACTTTTTTACATCCATTCATAGCACATGTTAACATAATGTTTTCTTTATTTGTCTAACAACTTTTTCACAGTATCAACAAAAATATCCATCTCCAATGGTCGAGTGGTAAGACGCTCGACTACGAATCTAAAGGTCGCGGGTTCAAACCCGGCGTGCGCCAATAACTTTATTTAATTAACATGTGCAATAGATCTTAATTCATATAAAAATAATAAAAAAGTATATTTGCGGCACGTTCCAGAGTGGAAGATACTCTAAGTATCGCTCTGATGAAAGACCACTATTCAGAATCGAAACGTTGCTTGAAATGGCTTTAGCCGTGTTTGGTGATCAGATCTGAATAGCCAGGTACTTTCCGACCTTCCTCTTTCCCATCTCTTTCCTCTCCTAACGACCTTCAGCCTCACAACATACCCCAATTGGGGTATGTTGTGAGGCTGACGGTAGTTAGTCTCACTGACTCTAGACGGTTGGGAGCAGTTGCGACTCTTGTGCGGTTATCACAAAAAAAACCAAAGACGGAAAACATGTTTACATACCTAAAAGTGATGCAATATTATGTGACAACTTGTATTGTCTCTTTCTCTCCTACGGTTTGCGGCGTAAAACTCGGAGAAAGTGATTTATCGTACATTTGTAAATTTGTATAGGTTGGGTAAAATTATTTAACTCTTTTTCCACATATATTCTTACTCCAAGGAAATAACGATTCGAAATTTCATTCAATTTTTATGAAAACAAAAATGTATTACTTGTATACATACAAATTCATAAATATAGATAAATAAAAATAATTTAAAACTGGTTTAAAGGATAGTGATTAAAATAAACGTAAGCGAGTTGAGTTATAATTGAAAGAGCATGATAGGCAACTACTGTTGGAGGAGGGTAAGGTGAAGAATAGAAAGATTTGTAAGAGCCAAATTATGAACGCGGTAGAGGGTAAAGGTGAGGGACCGGAATATGACGTAATAGAGTTTAATTAACTGTTAAAAGTAACGTATATTGAATATTTTCGCATATCCTTGGTCGGGCTGTTCAACTAGCAAATAATAAACGCTAAAATACGAGTGCATATCGTATGTGTATGTCTTTCAAATGCCAGTGTCGCTCCATTGGCCTTTGATATATCCATATAAGTTGGATGCCGGAACAACCTCACGTGTCAGGGTCGTAAAGAACAATATTGGTCAACGAACGACAGAGCATGGCGAGAACCTGACATTCCGTAAGCTGGGGTGAAGTGGTTCGACCTTATAGCCATACCGCTGATAGATCATTTTATTATTTTTTACATTTCTTTTGTTTTTAAAGAAAGATAAACATTCCCGGGTTACGAATAACCTGACAATATTTGAAAAACTCCTACTTCCATCATAAAAAGCGGAAGATATTGCTTGTGCAATGATGGAGGACTTAGCCAGCAGAGGAATCCGACGCGTTCTCCACTCAACAACCGACCGGTCAAATTTGTAACATTGTAAGTTTAAGTTTTGTATAGTACAAGAGTCCCAACTGCTCCTAACCAAAAGAACCAGTGAGACTGCGTCATCCCCAATTGGACGTAGTTATGCAGAAAGCATCCAACCACAAAAAGATGAAACCGAGAAAAAGGCGTTTGAAAATATGACAATACAAAAGCATTAATATGCGTAATCGGCATTTATAGAGTGAATATCAGTGTTTTTTTCTTCTTTTCTCTATGATCATTATTATGAATATGTTATTTACAATCTGTCAATGTGTTTATTTAAAAAAAATGTATTTCCTATGCTATCCTACATTAAAATGTTTTTAAACTTCAATTTAAGTAAAAAATCTGCAATCTGTTAAAAATTGAATTTACAATTTTTTTTTGTATTTGGAGCTTGGATGTTTTCAGCAGATATAAATCACGAATTTATCTATAGGAAAACATGTTAATCTCGATTTTGGAAATTGTGAGTTAGTCAATTGGGATATGTTGTGAGGCTGGAAGAAGTGGGGAAAGAAAAAAATGGGAAAGAGGAAGGTTGGGCAATACCTGGCTATTCAGATCTGGTCATCAAACACGGCTAAAGCCATTTTAAACAACGTTTCGATTCTGAATGCTGGTCTTTCACCAGGGCGATACTTAGTGTATCTACCAATCTTTGACGTGTTGGAAATATAACATACCATACATTTAAAAAAAAATTATAATTTTTTTATGACACATGATAATTAAACTAAAATATTTACGCACGCCGGGTTTGAACTGAACCCGCGACCTCTGGATTCGTAGTCGAGCGTCTTGCAACTCGACCACCACGTAGGCCGTAATGTAACCTTTTGATTTCTCTCATAAAAGATGCACGTAACAGAAAGAGAGGGCACAAAGAAGCTTTCAGTGGCAGCACCTGTAATAAAACTACCTCGATTTGAAGCATTGTCACCTTGCTGTACAATATTTGCGACCATCAACAAATATGCGTGGGTAGAGTCAAAGTTTCCATGTGCGTGTTTGAAATAAACATTGAAATATCGTTAAATGTCCCGTTTTTCAAGTGTGCAAATATCCTGTGTCATAAAACACTCGTGCTAATAAAAAAAATCGCAGAGAAAAACAACACACTACAAAAATGTAGTCTCAAAACATTACGTAATTTAAAGAAGATAAATCTAACTATTTTTTTTGCTTTTTATCTACTAATAATAATAGTGAACTTAAATAGCGCAGTTTTGTGATATTTCACCTCATGTCCGCTTCATACCAAATTATTTAAGCTAGTAAGAATAACTAACAACTAACTAACTTTGACGGCCTGCATGGTCAAGTGGTAAGACGCTCGACTACGAATCCAGAGGTCGCGGGTTCTAACCCGGCGTGCGCAAATAAATTTCATTTAATTAATATGTGTCACAACACATTTAATTGATATAAAATATAATACAGTATATTTGCGGCACGTTCCAGAGTGGTAGATACTCTTAAGTGTCGCGCTGGTGAAAGACCACCATTCAGAAATGAAACGTGGCTTGAAATGGCTTTAGCCGTGTTTGGTGACCAGGTCTGAATAGCCAGGTACTTCCCAATTTTCCCCTTCCTGGTCTCCTTCGTCTTCCCACCACCTTCAGCCTCACAACATACCCCTATTGGGAATGTCATAGTCTTACTGGCTCTAGACGGTTGGGAGCAGTTGAGACTCTTGTGCGGTATTCACGTAAACAAAAAAAAAAAAACAAAGAGAAAATAATATATAATATGTTTACAAATTAGATCTATCTGAAATCATAATCGTTTTCATAAATCATGAGAGAAATAGGTTTAGAAATGGGTATAACCTTGGAGTAAGAATATACATGGATAGGTACCTTTGCGAAACAGTGTAATCAGTATTGTTGACTTTATACTGACTCGATAGAAAGAGACAAAGATATATTAATGGATCTCGGATAGCCTATTAGTTACCGCCCACATGGAATTCGGACATTTTTTAATAAACATATTTGAACACGTTAAACAAAACAATATCAATACACCATTAAAATGATTTATAAAGTCAAAATATCACACAAAAACTAATAACAGAAGGTTTGCCTAAATAATAATGGAAACTTTTTCTTGATTTTATGTCTTTATATCATTAGACATGTGAAAATTCCAAAGTTCGGTCAAAAACATTTAAAACTGTTGACATACCTCTAAAGAGTGATTTTTTTAAATCTTTGTTTGATCTTATTTGAACATTCGCGCATAGCACATAATACCATCATTATTGATTTATTTGTATAACCACTGCAAGTTTTTCAATCAACACAAATAAAGGAAACAACCTCGAAATACGTTGACGTCATTTATGCGATACGATGATATGAAGTAAGCGCGGACGGAGAACATTCTTACACACTTAGAAGTGACGAAATATTATGTTAAGACTTTTTTTGTCTCTTTCTCTCCCATGGTACAATACGATGTAAAAACGGATTTATCGCAAATTTGTATGGGTTGGAAAAACATATTTAGTCCTCTCTTCGTGTAGATTCTTACTCCAAAAGGATGACAGTGCATGTGTAGCATATCAACAGATAAAATAAAAACAATTTACTAGAAGCTATGGGGTCTAAAAATCTAGATGAAACGTGTGAATGCACATCAATAAATTTGTTAAAGCAAAGAAAAGGAAATTATATTGAGGACAGTTAACATGCTGGTACTTAAAATCATTAATATTCAAGTATTAAAAGTAAATATTATATGATCAGTTTATTAATGTCAAAGACCACATTTTTGAAATCGTCATGAGATAAAAACTTGTGAAACTTCGCCCCCGCTAGCGGTGGGTACCCAAGTAGGCATCCTCAGTTTTTATTTGGTTTTTCCTAATAACGCCCGAATGAGGGCACTCCTACCGTAAAATTGATAATGAAATCTGATGACAAAACTAAGAAGCTGAGCCAACTAATGTTAAAGTCGTTTAGAACTGCGCAATGGTCATTTTATGGTCACGCTGTTATTAAAAAACAAACGTGACCCAAACACGGATCGCACTCTCGTATCTAGAAGTGTTCATTGCTCGTCTTAATTTTCAGAACGGACCATAAAATTATTCAAAGTTATTAACCTTAGAGTATTTAGAGTGGTATCTATCCAAGGCAGTTTAGTCAGTTTTTGATGATTTTTACCTGACTCGGCGGACCTGGGCGCGGCTAAGACTAAGGTTAGGGTATTTATACATCCATTTATAGCACATATCGGCATAATGTTTTTGTCTATTCGTTTAACAACTTTTTCACAGTATTGTTATCAACAAAAATATAGCGTATAACGTAAAAAACCGTTTAGTTGTGTCAAGTTTGGTAATAAAAAATGTGGGCGGAGTCCCGCGGTGACCCAGGAGACCAAGATCATTTTGACAGTAGATAGAAGCGGTGTATTATATTTGTTGTCTCTTTCTCTCTCGTGGTGAACGACGTGAAAACCCGGAAAAAGTGATTTATCGCAAGTTTGTATAGGTTGGGTAAAAATAATTAACTCTCTCTCCATACATTGTTACTCCAAGGTTTTAACCGTGCGGTATTATGACAGAAGGTCCAATACTCAGAGCAATATAATACAAGAGAGAGCGCTGCTATAGTCAATTTTCAGGAGGTTTGCTGGACTCGGCTAGACCTGGGCGTGGCTAAGTCTAGGGCTAGGGTATTTTTTTACATACATTCAAAACACATATCGAAGTAATGTTTTTGTTTATTCGTATAACCACTTCTTGACAGTATTTTTATAGACAAAAATATAGCATGTAACTTAATAAACCGTTGAGTTATGTCCATTTATTTCGCGTATCAAAACGTGTGGGCGGAGTCAAACGAGACGCGGGACACGAAGAACATTCTAACAATACTTTAAAGCGGTGTGATAATTTGTGAAATTTTGTTGTCTTTTTCTTTCTCGTGGTGTACGACTTAAAAACCCGAAGAAAATGATTTATCCTAAATTTGCATAGGTTGGGTAAAAAGAATTAGTTCTCTCTCCATATATTATTACGTCAAGGTCCAATATGACATACTCGACGCGCGGACAAGGTGGAAAACTGAATCATTCCCCACACATACATATTAATATGTACAAGTATATTACTAAATATACAAGGTGTGCAAATTCTGTAAATGATTCTATATGACAGTAAAATTAAAAAAGGTGAAAAACTTTTATTTTTATAGTGAATACCACAAAAGAGTCCCAACTTCTCTCAACCGTCCAGAGCCAGTGAGACTATGACATTCCCAATTGGGGTATGTTATGAGGTTGAAGGTATTGGGGAGGGGAAAGAGATGGGGAAGAGGAAGGTTGTTAAGTATCTAGGTATTCTGATCTGGTCACCAAAAACGGCTAAAGTCATTTAAAGCAACGTTTCGATTCTGAATGGTGGTCTTTCACCAGGACGATACTTAGAGTATCTACCACTACACATGCTATATATTATTTTATATGAATTAAATGTGTTATGACACATATTAATTGATTTTTTTTTGCGAACGCTGTGTTCGAATCCGCGACCTGTGGATTCGTAGTCGACCATTTTTTTTACAGTTAAGCGCACAAGAGTCCCAACTGCTTCCAACCGTCTAGAGCCAGTGAGACTATGATATTCCCAATTGGGGTATGTTATGAGGTTGAAGGTAGTGAGAGGGGGAAGGAGATGGGGAAAAGGAAGGTTGGAACGTGCCGCAAATATCGTTATATTATATGAATCAAATGCGTTATGACACATATTAATTAAATAAATTTAATTTGCGCACGCCGGTTTTGAGCTCGAGACCTCTGAATTCGCGGTGAGCGTCTAACCATTCGACCACGCAGGCCGTTAGTACAAAAGGTCAAACCTTCTTAAAATATGTAGTGTTAAGCCGATAAATTCGCCTGGAGTGAATAGTGATCTGATTTGCATCCGTGGATACAAACATTACATTGATTACCTTTAAAATACTTTCCGTGAACGTGGAATCACCTCCTAAAGCTAATACACTTTACCCTCCTACCTTGTATTACTCTGCAAAAAACAAAATACTTACAAATAATTATTTTACTCGAGAACCTCCACTCTTCTTGACCCCTGTTTCTGTGTTCCTGCTGAACTTGACTGCCTCAACAAACACTTGTCAGCAGTGTTCTTGAATGTAGTTCCATCATGAATCATCAACATCTTTAGAAATAAACTTTGCTATGTCCTAGAGATCGTGAAAGAAACAAAAAAGGTTTGTGCGTTATTTTAAGGCGCAATTCCATTATGCAAGTAACTTGCCTACTAATAAATTGTTAGTAGCTTGCACAGAGAAAACCTCAGAGCAAGAATATATATGGAGAGAGGGCTAAATATTTTTACCCAACCTATACAAATTTCACTTTCTCCTGGTTTTTACGTAAACCGTGAGAATGAAAGAGATTAGTCAAGTTATCACATTATATCACACCACTTTTCAGTGTGTAACCATGTTTTCCGTCTCCCGCATCTCCGACGACTCCGCCCACTACGTTTTACTATGCGACATAACTCAACGGTTTTTGAGGTTATATGCTATATTTTTGTTGGTAACAATAGTGTGAAAAAGTGGTTATACATAAACAAAACATTATGTCGACATGTGCTATGAATGGATGTATAAATACCCTAGCTCTAGTCCTAGCCACGCCCGATTCAAGAAAAAAAACAACAATCCTGACTACACAAGCTATCTCTCCTGGTATATTATTGCCCTGAGGTGAAAACCTAAGCTTGCAGTACCACCTGCGTGCAAGTAGAGGATTCCACTGTGCAAGTTACTTTCAACTTTCGGCTTGCCCGTACGCTAAAGCAAAATGAATCGTGCCTTTATTGTGATGGGACATACATACCTGCCAGTCATGTTTGTAAGTGTCCTTGTTTTTCATGATTATAGCATCTTAGATGTCTGTCTCGTATTATCAAGTGAAAACTATTACAAGGTATTTAATCTCAGGTAGCAGTGACGGCTCGTGAATTTTTAGTGAGCTAGAGTGCTAAATTAAACGAAAACGACGCTACCTATTGATTTTTTTAACCTGACCTTAGCGAAGAAATAAATTTTATTTTCGGCTACAACAACATTGTCACTTGACATTGATTTTGTTCCATCAGATCCAATTTCGAGGTGGCCGACCAATATTCCTCATCATAATGCTTTGAATTATATCATAGTAACATGCAATAACTCTCAAAATACAAGTTTTCAGATTTAAAAAAAAAATTGCCTTATATCAAGGGCTCAAGTAAAAAATCTTTTTTATTTTGGGTAAAATTTTTTTTTTTTTAAGTTGTGGAAATTAAGAATCGGAATTGAAATTGGAATAAGTTTAAGATTAGTGTTTTCGGGTTCACTATTTATGATAAGATAGTTATTTAACAGATTAGGACAAAGGATTAACAATATTTTAAAATGCTCAAGTCAAAATTAACTTAAACCCTTAATATCAAACCCCAAAGATATTATAAATAATCAATGTATTAGATTAACTCCTTAAACCTTTCTCGAACTGTTCTGAACACCAAAAACTCAAACTAGCTGTTGTCAACGAGATTTATCTGCCAATAGTGCATTTGACGGACTGCATGGTCGAGTAGTAAAACGCTCGACTATGAATCCAGAGGTTGCGGGTTCGAACCTGGCGTGCGCAAATATATATATTTTTTAATAAATATGGGTCATAACACATTTAATTGATATAAAATAAAATATAGTATATTTGCGGCACGTTCCACAGTGGTAGATACTCCAAGTATCGCTCTGGTGAAAGACCACCACTCAGAATTGAAACGTTGCTTAAAATTTCTGTAGCCGTGTTTAGATCTGAATAGTCAGGTCCTTCCCAACCTTCCTCTCCCTCATCTTCTTCCCCTCCCCACTACGTTCAGCCTCACAACATACCCCTATTTGGGATGCCATAATCTCACTGGCTCTAAACGCTTGGGAGCAGTTAAGACTCCTGTGCGGTATTCACGTTTTTTTTTTTAAAAATCAATTGTTGACATTTTCAACGCCGCGTCCGGCCAGTTTGGCGAGTTTATCTTTGACGCATGTTTGGAATTAACCGCGTACTGCTCTTTATGACTCCTTTATTGTTATTTGTTACTTATTTTTCATATTTTATGGGCTGTTTCTTACATTTTACAAATAGAAAAGCATCCGTAATATTGCGTAATTTGTGAAAACAAATGTTCACTCTCACCGCATAATGCATCAAATTCTCCCACTTTGGTTGTTTTCCTCTCATTTTCCCATCCCTCGTAAAGACGTTTATTTATTATCATTTTAATTTATACGTTTATGTTTTTATTTGAATTTACATAATATTTCACTACGCTCGCGTAACATTAACATCATGCGGAAAATGCGACAATTTTTTTTTTCTCCACTTCTATTTACTTTTTTCTAACCCTCTTACTTACAAACCAGGCGTAAAGTTACGCGTGGTGTAAGGTCGGAATTGCGAAAAAATGCCTTAAAACTACGGCTTATGCGTCTAATTTAATGGCCTACGTCCGGTGTAACTAAACCAACGCTGAAACGATGAATAAAAATCTAATAAGTAAGACGAAAAGTTAGTAAAAGAATTGAGCGGCTGAAAGAAAATATAAGTTATAATAATAAGTCGGTCATCCACTTCAAGATTCTAACTCGGCCTTTTCGACTGCTAGCCAATCAACATACCCACCGGGCTATTAATCATTTTTCTTCTATTCAAAGTTTCCTTTAAATTTGCAGCTATCCTAAGATTTAGAGTACAGACCTTGTTTTTCTATGTATGCATAACTTGCTCTGAAAAGTGAGTAAGTGGAAACTTGCCGAGAGCATTGAACACTATCCGCCAGACTGCTAATCGAACGTGTACCATCTCATATAAATATCGATATGTATATCTATGGCTTAACTTCAAAATATTGTATTTTCAAAAACCATTACTTCAAAGAAAAATAAATTTAAAATTTCAATGTATCGCGTTGAAATATGTAGCGGTAGGTATATCCGGTAGAGATGGTCGATATTCCTGACCCGATTAAAAGGAACCGGTTCCAAGCCGGTCACTGGAACCGTCGATATTATTTCTCTGAGAAACCGATCCTAAAAGGCAACAATAGGTTTTTGGTGGAAAGGTCCCTTTGACGAGGATCCGGTTCCATAGTTCCATTTTTTGTTGATTTGCTAGTACTTTTCGTTTTCAAATCTCTACCGACTAGAACTTTTTTTGGGGAGGAACTTGTGTCGATTTGCTAGTACTTTTTGATTTGAACATAAAAATTACCTTCGTGGAACTTTTCTGGCACCAAGAACCAGTTTCAAAAAGAACTGGATAAATAACCGGTTCCTCGCCGGTCACCGGTAACTGGAACCGCAGGTACACCTAATTTCCGATATCAACCATCCCTAATATCCGCTATATAGTTGGCATGGTTTTGGATTAGAGATGGCATATTTTAACACATACAACTTTGGTTTATCCTCAGTAGAGTTTAAAAAGGTGAAGATACTGTGAGATATTTGTCTGGGCTTTAAGGTCGCTGGGAAGGCAAAAAAGCTTAACCAACATTTGGGTAGAAATGAGTTAAATATGCAGTTTTAATCAGTTTTTTCGCTCTGCATCGAATGCTTTGACTCTTGTTTGATACTGAAGACTTTTGAGGCCTTTCAGCGATCTAAAATATATTTATTATTTGATTACATATATATGTACAGTATGTACAAATATATATATATATATATATATATATATATATATATATATATATATATATATATATATATATATATATATAAATATATATATATATATATATTTATTTATACATATATATATATATATGTATATATATATATATATATATATATATATATATATATATATATATATATATACACATATATATATATTTATATATATGTGTATATATATATATATATATATACATATATATATATATATATATATGTATAAACATATATATATATTTATATATATATGTGTGTAATGAAGACTTATGAATTTTATTGTAAAAAAAAATCAACTATAAAGTGATCTGGCCTGTGTCCACATATTTGCCTTAAACACAATACTAACTTATATTTTCCCATTTACAGATGGTACCCTCAATGCCAGCGTGCGGGGCCCTGTAGTGAAGGCGTAGGGCACCATGAGTAGCCACAACCCGGGCCCGGGGGCGCCCCCCTCGCGCCCCACGCCCCAGCGCTGCCAGCTCATCCTGCAGCGCTGCGTGGCCATCCAGCTCGCCAAGCCGGGCAACGCCCCGGATGACTTTTGGATGTATGACTCTGGATACCTGCTTTTCCAGGTGAGAAAATAGTGTACTTGTTGGCTGCGTAGTAATAAGACTAATAATTGTTTTATGCTGACTGGACTTAGATTGTATTCAAACGATAATATAAATAAATAAAAAACTACGTTGCTTAATATGGCTTTAGCCGTGATTGGTGGATGGATCTTTTTTTTCTCTACTCCTTTCAGCCTTAAAACATTTCCCGACAGAAACGCAATAGTTCTACTCTTAGAGTAACAATATAAAGAGACCGTACTAATTTGTGACAAATCGTTGACAAACTCGCAAAATATAGCTCTCTCTTTATGCTCGGTTCTATACGCATATGAGAAAAAGAGACAAACAATTGTTGAAACCAATACACGATTTGGGGCGTGCTAAATACCATGTCCGCGATATTTGATCTGTACGAGCTTCATTCACGTTTGGAGTGTCAGGCGAACGGACTGTCAAAAGTGCGTAAATAGTTAAAAACTTGAGTTATTTTTGTCCGATATCTAGCAAAACATCATGGCCATATGTGCTATACTTGGTTGCTTCCAATCGAAGTACAAAAGGACCAAAAACAAACAGTTTTCACACGTATGTACCATAAAAATCGTCTTTTTTAGTTAGATCTCAAATATTTAACATTCTAACCTACAAAACAACTAGTAACTTACACCAATATGTAATTAATCTTTGGACTATTCGTTCCAATATAATAAACTTCCGTTTGAAATGAGTTTTAGTGGATTCGTAATATTTTTAACTTAGAGATATTTACTAGCTGTCACATAAGAAACCATTATAAGGGGGAATACCCATATTGTACGGCTTCTGAAAGTATCCCGGTCTCTTTCTTTCTCATGATACTAACGCTAAATTGTTGGCAAACAGATAAAGACAGAATAGTGTTTATCTCTTAGTTATATTTATAATTTCGGTTACGTCCCCAGATTCAGGGCTATGCCAAAATTGGAATATTATTATTTATTTAATTATTTTTAGATTTCCAAAGGATGAAAAAAAGACGAGAAAAAATCTAATTTCTTTTTCTTTGATTTAACAAATATGTTAATATGAATTCATACGTTTCATCTGGATTTTTATACCCTTAGCTTCTAGTTAATTGTTTTTTTTAAATCTATTGATGTGCACATGCACTATTGTACCCATTTCTGAACCTGTTCTCTGATGATTTATGATAACGATATGCATCTAGATAGTTTTAATTTTGTATACATATTATATATTATTTTCTCCTTGTTAGTTAGAATTATTAGCTTAATTAATTAAGTATGAAGCGCACTTGACGTGAAATATCACAAAACTGTGCTATATAAGTTCACTGTTATTATTATCTGCATTCGAAATTTCCTTACAAAATAACGCGGGACGGAAAACATCCCTACAATACTTAAAAGCGGTGTCATGTTTTTGTGAATTTTTTGTGTCTCTTTCTCTCTCATGGTGTACGACGTAAAAACGCAGAGAAAGTGATTTATCGCAAATTTATATAGGTAAAAAAAAATTGATCTCTCTCCATATATTCTTACTCCAAGGTTAAGAAAATGATTTAACATCTGTTATCACCGTACATTTTTTTTTAATTTTACTTTTGTTTGTAAACTATTTTGTTGATGGAGACTGAAGTTCATTTTATAATATGTATTATAAAATGTTCTGTACTAATAATTTAATTCGTTTATATTTTTATCTATAAATAAGATTTTAATAATCTTATTGATTAATGTATATTTGAATAAACAAAAAAATATACAACATTCATTCTTTTTAATGATTTACAACTACCTACTCACAACAAAATACCTAATTTACTTAATTTGTGACAACCCTGTTAGTGATTTTACTCCGAGTTTAGGCCACACCCTTTGGTCATTGCTTGGTCAAAAAGTGCGGACAAAATTTCGCAAAGTTAGGTCTCTAGGTTACTCTAAGGTTCTACTGGTTCCGGACAGTTTTGACTCTTCTGCAGTATTTCCATAAAAAGGTAAGACCAATAGGTGTAAAAAGTTTCTTGTTATGAGGGAATATGTTTACTACAAAAGCGTAAACAGATAATTATTAAATAAAATTATTTTTAAATGTTATTATGAATACCGCACAAGAGTCCTAACTGCTCTCAACCGTCTAGAGCCAGTGAGACTATAGCATCCCTAATTGGGGTATGTTGTGAGGTTGAAGGTAGTGGGGAGGGAAAGGAGATGGGAAAGAGGAAGTTTGGGAAGTACTTAGCTATTTAGATCTGGTCACCAAACACGGCTAAAGGTATTTCAAGCAACGTTTCGATTCTGAATGGTGGTCTTTCACCAGGGCGATACTTAGTGTATCTACCACTCTGGAACGTGCCGCAAATATACTATATTATATTTTACATCAATTAAATGTGTTATGACCCATATTAATTAAATAAAATTTATTTGCGCACGCCGGGTTCGAACCTGCGACCTCTGATTTCGTAGTCGAGCGTCTTTATCCTGGGTCCAAGCTAAAACCGGTTGGCATAAGAAATGTTAGATATTAAATAGATGTCAAGATCTCAACACTCTTATTTACGAAAAATTAAGAAAAAAGAAATAAAATACACGTGTCTTAGAGATATAAAGAAGATATTTCAAAACATCAAATCTCATGACGGAAACACAGACATGAAATACAAGACACGTCATATTCATACAAATCGAACAATTAATGTGGCACGGTCTTGATTTAAGTTTCAAACCCCATAACGCATATGAAAAGGATAGCAATACTAAACAGAATGTGTGTGTACGGATGAGATAGTTAAATGAACGTCCCGCGCTACTGTTATAATCTCTCTTCCCCGACGAATTTACTAAGCGACTAGCCAAGTAGAGTACGACGTACGGAAATGGTTGTCTTCCACACACATATGTATATCTGCATTCGCTATCTCACATTATTTCAGTTGAAGAGCTCCCGTTTTCTCGTGACAGCTTGTCTGTCGAACGAATGTTTGTGTGATACTAAACGCAGTAAATCTCAGGTATGTCTCTCAGACTCGGTTTAGTACATTCACGCGCGTTGTCTGAGAAACGTATCTAGATTATTTAATTCATCTATGAGCGGAAATTACATTTGTAGCTTCAAAAACTTGTGTTGACCTAGAAATTCCAGGCAGAAGAAGCTATAATACCTAAGTATCTAATTTTCCAAAATAATCAAAATTTTGAAATATATGTTCCTACCTACTATTGTATCATATATTTTTCTATTGGAGTATGATATCTACTTGATGATATCTCGAGAGAATAAATACAGCTCGTATTTATTTTTATAGCGCAATCAATTATTTATTTATGCAAATACTTCTCGTCGGCGCGAACAACGTAACATTGGTTTAATTGAATATTTATGACTAAATACATTATGCAATCGAAACACAAAGCACAAAGGAAACCCAAATGCAGTGAATATGGGCAGGAAACATTTCCTCCGCCGAGTGCCTACTCGAAAACTGCTAATTTATGATGAGTAGGTGCCACTGGGCTTTTAAAATTAAATTACACTTCGAAGAAAAAACAAAAAAATATTTTTATAAATTGATTTTACCTTCTTCGTCGAAATATTTATTAGTGTTAGAATATTACCAATCCTCAAAGACTATGATACTAGAAAAAGACACTTAATAAATTGGTAGACGCGCCACACCCGAATATTGTAAAGATTCCAGGTTCAAATCTCGGTCACAACCTAATGTTTTTTTTTTTTAATCTTTTGCTATTCTTATATTCTTTGAAGAATACTAATATTCTTTCACTAATTCGAACATATTTCCTTCAGTGAAATAAAATTGAGAAAAAATAATAGAATTTATACTATCATGAAACAAATATGATTTTGTATGTACAAATAAAGAAATAAATTCTTACCTTGTAGCTGTTGATATATAGCAGATATTTTGTGAGCAGAAGCAACAAAGCTATCAAACAGTGAGCTCTGGCGTTATGAGACTTGCACAGTATTTTCTGGCTGGATTTTCTAGGTCAACGCAACTTTCTTAGTTCGCTATTTTGTTTCCACCACGAGCTGCTTACGTTTGTAATATACATGTAACTATCGAAAAATATGACGATGTCTCATATTTTTAAATCCTTGTTTTTTCGTTGTTCGATAAGAAAAACTCACAAGCTTTAAGAATTCGGATTAAAATTAGATATTGAAAAGATTGAATAAAAAAAACATTTATTTTTTATTCGTAAAAATCATTAACTTTGTGGCTTGCCATAAATATACACATACATTTATTTTAAACCACTTTATTTTATTACATTGATCGACCGGTTTTGGAAGAATCCTTCCATCATCAGGACGATATTAAAACCAATGTATTAAAATAATGTGGTTTAAAACAAATGTATGGGTTCTTAATACATTTATTTTGTGTCTTATTTCAAAGTTATGTATTTTACATAATTAAAAAAATTGCATTTCATGGAAATATCAGGTAAACATATTTATTTTCCCTGAATGCCGTTAAAATGTTCATCAAAATGCGAATTTTATAAAAGGGAAACCAAGATACCATGGATTATTGAGCTGAATCTACTCGTACATACTTAAACATACATAGTTAAATTACAGCAGGTATTAACATTATAGCGTCGCCGGAAAGGCTAAAGGGCTTAAGCGCCATTTCGGGAAGTTTATACCAGAGCACTTAAAAGTTTTTTATTTTCATTTTACAATAATATTCATAAGTTTTCAGTACCTGGTTGGATTTTGTCAAAAAAAGTTAACTCAGGTATATCAACGCTCTCACTGAGTAACCTGAAGCGACAAAAAGCTAAAAAAAGTCCCAAACTTATGTCGCTTGAGTCAAGCCTTCTCCCAAATGGTACATATATTTTATATGGCTGAAGAGTCATAAAAGTCTTCAGAATCAAACGAGAGTCAGAGCATTCGATGCAGAAAAAAGAACTTATCAAAACTGCATATTCAACTCATTTTTGACAAAAGTGTCACTTAAGCCCTTTTGCCTTTCCAGCGACGAAATGGTTTCCTTAGTTAGTTATACTTACAACGTTTTTTGTAGTAATGTGTGATTATTTGTGTTGGATTATTATGGGTATAAACTTGTAGAAAGCAGGTTAAAACATTCCCAGTAACCGGCCCGCGGCGCCTGATGTCGCCTGGTATAATTCCTACCGCCTTATTATTGCCATCTCGAGACCTTTAAATCCACACTTTATCGGTCGCATTAATTAATCAGCTGTTTCCAAGATATCTAACGGCCGGTCTGGTGATCAAACTAAGCAGTCGATATGTTTAAATCTAGCGCAAACGCGGTGTCATCAACTCTGACTGAGCGCATTTTTTCTCAGGAGATAACATAATATATGTCTCGAACTTAATCGCGCATGCATTACATCACATTATATAAGAACTGTCGAAATATGCCGTCATGTATGGACACAGAAACGCGTGTTAAAACATGCCTCGGGGGACACAAGCCCTGTGAATTTTAATGAATTAGCTTCCGCTATTTCTTGAACTGTTTTATGACTTCTTCGTTGTTTTTTGCAGGTCAAAATCATAATTTTGTCTTAAAGTTTGTGGTATAAAAAAGGAAACAGCATTTCATTTTGGTATTTTTACTTATTTAAGGGAATTAAAATCAATAACAAGCAAAAATTCTAACGCGGTATTGCATGGAGATTAGGGCGAGAAAGAGGCGATTATTCATATGATGAAATTGATCAATTATTGAAAATGTCTTCATTGGAAAAGCGCAGGAGAGACATTGATTTAATTTTCATTTACAAAATTATTAAATGTTTAATTGACTCACTTTCTCTGTTGCAACTTATCCGGTTCAACATTCCTTACCATAGACTTAGAAACAATAAACTGCTGTTCCTCAATCATCACAATACTAATTATGGGTATAATTCTCCAATGTCCAGAATGCCAAGACTTGTTAACTCAAGCCATGGTCTTGAAATTTTTGGTAGCAGTCTAGATGATTTTTGTCATTTTTTAGGACTCTACCAAAACTTTGACTAGACCATGGCTTGGATGTTCTCTCTTATATTTATTTTGTCCTATTTTTGTCATCGCTTCATTTATTATTATGTATGTGCTATTCTTTCTCTGTTGCTCTTTTTTTCCATTTGGTGTTTTATACGTCTTTTTTGTAATTGGACTTTAGTCCGTTAATTTATAAATAAATAAATAAGACTTAATAAAATCACAATAAGCAAACACTTGGTGGATTGGCATGATGGATTAAATAAAAATACACTTTGTTTGAATGCACTTTTATTTGGTATAAATACGTCGACTCGTTTCGATCAAACTGAATCTTCTTCGGGACTTCTTGATTGAATTAATATGTGTCATAACACATTTAATTGATATAAAATAAAATATACTATATTTGCGACACGTTCCAGTGTAGTAGATGCTCTAAGTATCTCCCTGGTGAAAGACCACCATTCAGAATTGAAACGTTGCTTGAAATGGATTTGGCCGTGTTTGGTGATCAGATCTGAATAGCCAGGTACTTCCCAACCTTTCCCTTCCTCATCTCCTTCCCCTCTCCACTACCTTCAGCCTCACAACATACCCCTATCGGAGATGCCATAGTCTCATTGGCTCTAGACGGTTGGGAGCAGTTGAGACACTTGTGTGGTATTCACGTAAAAAAGAAGTTATTAACTGATTAATCTTTTAAATTATTTCCTCACGGTGACGATCTTAAAGATGGTTTGAAATTTAAATTTAATGATAATTTGAAGACTCAATATTTTTCAGTAATTATTGTTAATTTATTTTGTTGATAAATAAACATGTATGTTTAACTGTAACTAAATCATTAATCTCTTTTAAAATCATGCGAATACTCGGTAAAAAAAAGTGTCGTTAAACTAGATTTAACTAATGTGGCGAACGGTTAAGTTTTGCTTAATGCCTTAGGTTGAGATATTTCAAATTTTATTCACATTTGACACGGTCACAATTCATCGATTAGCGCCATTTTCTTTTTTCGACAGTTGAATGGTTCCCGTCAAACGCCGATTGTCGTTCTGTTTTAGTTTTTGAACAGTTTGTGAACAGCTGAAATTGATAACGGTTGTGTTGTTATGCTTCGTCGGCCGATCACAATTTGTTCAAAAGCTGTGGACGGGCCTAGAATCGATATTTAACGGGGACCATTCAACTGTCGCACAAATGAAAAAAACGCTAATCGTTGAATTGTGACAATGTCAAATGTGACGAAAGTTTTAAAAACCTTACCTTAGTAACCATAGTAACAAATACAATATAATTATTTCCGAGGTATTCCCCCAACTCCAAGATCATAGTTATTCTTTTTTTTCTAGTACTTGTAGATTTGCGTTTTGATATTCATAATAACTATGACCTCACCTTGGCACCTACGTACATAAAAACATATTTTTATTTTATTTAATATATTCCAAAATTCCCCTAAATGTATACATGCACTTACACGTGTGGGTTTGTAAATACAATACAATAAAGCGTTTTCATTACTTTTCACAAAATTTCCAGTGTGAAGGTATTACCTACATGTATTTTTAATATTTGTCCCAACTGCTCTAACCCATTGGAGCCAGTGGTACAATCTTGAAGTAACAATATGTGGAGGGAGAGCTTATTATTTTTACCCAACCTACACAAACTTGCGAAAAATCACTTTCTCCGGGCTTTTACGGCGTAAACGATGAGAGAGAAAGAGACAGCAAATTTCTTGGACCGCTTCTATATACTGTCGCAACGATCTTAAGGTGCTGGTTAACGACGGGACTCCGCCCACATTTTTTATTATGCCACTAAACTTGACACAACTAAACGGTTTTTTAGGTTAGATGCTATATTTTTGTTGATAAAAATACTGTGAAAAAGTGGCTTTACGAATACACAAAAACATTATGTCGATATGTGATATGAATGGACGTATAAATACCGTAGCCTTAGTCTTAGCCACGCCCGGGTGCACCGAGTCATGTTAAAATCAACAAGTCCAAAACTGACTTCACTGCCTTGGCTTGGGCTACCTCTAGTATACTCTAAGGGTACAATGGCATCCCTAAATACGGTATGTTGTGAGGTTAAAGGTAGTGAAGAGGTAAAGAAGATGGGGAAGAGGAAGGTTGAGAGGTATCTGGTTGTTCAGATCTGGTCACCAAACACGGCTAAAGCCATTTCAAGCAACGTTTCTATTTTGAATGGTTGTCTTTAACCAGGGCGATACTTGGTATCTGCCATTCTGGAACGAGCCGCAAATATAATTTATATAATTTTATATTAATTAAATGTGAAATAACAATATGTATTTGACCGGTTAGTAGCTGAGTGGACCAACGCGTCAGGGTGTCGTGGGTTCAATTCCTCTGCTAGCTAAGTCCTCCTTCATTGTCCAAGCAACATCTTCCGCTTAGTATGATGGCAGTAGGAGTTTTCCAAATATTGTCAGGTTATTCGCAACCCATAAGAATGTTTGTTTTTTTAAAAAAAAATGTATAAATATATATATTTTATAACTTGTGCTCGTTGTGATTTGAACTCCGCGACCTCTGAATACGTAGTGACCACGGGGACCGACGTAAACTTATAATTTAGTATATTATTATTTCCTTTTCACAGTTTTAGACACACGGATTAAATAATGTGACGTTGTTTGTTCCAGGGCTTCCTGTCGGCCAACTCGCAGTGCTGGTGGGTGTCCTCGCTGGGGGCCGCGTGCCGGGGCCTGCGCTACGCGGGCTACGTGGCCCCCGGCCTGCTGCTCGTGTCCGGAGGACCCCTGCGCCCTCGAGGTCATCCGCAGCGCCTACTCCCGCAGCGTGCTAAAGCCGCCCCCCAGTTACCTGATCTGCGGGCTCGGTGAGATTCCACTCCATATTAATTCATGTTCTAACTAACCTGTGGGTCCGTAGGACTCGGAAATACTATTTATTTTTTAATAAATAAATAAAAATTCAGATATTATAACTTTATTCACTACATTCAACATTCGCGCGCTTTCTGAAATAGTTCCAGCTGTTTTATTTATTTATATATATACGCCCTCATGGGCTTTTACATAACATAAGATATAAAATAGCAGTGACATAAAAAATAACAATGACATAAAAAATAAGAATGATTAGCACCCATAAACATGATGAAATTGATAGAAATATTATCATGCAAATTAACAGTAGCATTTTTTGAAAGAGGTATGCTATTATAGTTTTCTTGTAACTTGTAACTAGATTCAGTGCAGTTGAATATATCTACTATTTCAGCGATAGAATTACTCACTGCATGCAATCTAGGTACAAGCGAGTAGTTAAATGACTCAGTCCTGATATTGTTGTTACATTTAAAAATAATTTTGGATCGAGTGGATCTGTTAGGTACATAGAAGGTAATTAAGCTAAGTAAATCAGGGCTGTCTATAATACCATTTACAATTAAAAAAAAAAATTACCCTGGGTCTGTCAGACCCCACCAGGTGTGCGGAGGGTTAAAAACAATTCACTGTACAAAATTAACAGTGTAGTGTAAAAACGGTTAGGCTTACACAAATCGCCTATTTCTTACAGCTAACCTGATGTAAATTAAAACAAAGTAAAGTTAAATACCTAGCAATTATATTGTTGTAAAATTTGACAAACCGTTAAGGTATAATTGCATACTCGGGATACACTTAACTAACCATCACGTTGTCCCGCCGCAGGTGTAGGCAGAGCGAATGAACCGCTATACAGCTCTGTCTTCGCACACACTCCTTGCTTCATTCGCATTCATACATCGTCTCTTCTCTCTTCTGGTATTCTGACCTTATCATGGCCCGACTCGAGTATTCGATTCACTTGATCGTGCCATGTCTTCCTCGCATCATATATTCTTCTCACTTCCTTTTTTGTTCACCCGCTCTAATTGCCGAAAACCATCTAATCGTCCCTTTCTTGATCCTATTCATTACGCCTACATCAGCCTTGCATTATTTCCCTATATCCACATTTTTAACTCGGTCAAACATTGTTTTACTGCGCATACGTCTCAGGGATCTCATTTCTACAGCATTCATTCTACTTTCATCCATCCTCTGCCAGTTCCATGCCTCACTGTCATACATCAGGGTTGGTATAAGCACTCCATTGTGGACTGCTAGCTTCGTTTATTTTGAAACAATTTAATTTGCGCCAACAGCGTCCAGTCTTCCATTAATGGAGTTTCCTACTTTCACCCTTCTTTCAATATCCTTATCAGCCTAACCACACGAACACTTTCATATTATCTATCATAACATACTTCCTACTTAACTCTGTCCGCACAATATAGATAGGTACTCTTATATCCAACTTTAGTTCACATTACACTTTAATTCCCCATCCACACAATAAAGGTCAAATCTCCAAATAATTATTCTATTTTGCCTTAAATTTTGTATTGTGTAATTTTTATAAGCCTCCATTAAATGCACGCACGCTTTTTATTACTCTGAATGGTACAAAAAGGTTTTAAAAACGATAATTTTGAATGGTTGTCAAATGTGCAAATTTGCTGCTCTTATTTTATTATTTAGACGTTCATTTATTATGTATCATTAACTCATGTTTACTGTTATGTTTTCTAATAACTCCTCTACTAGCACTATGTAACCAAAATATAACATTATGTTGCCAGTTTTTTCTTAATATAATATTTATTATACTTGTAAATTTATGATACATTTCTAGCTTTAACGGTTTGTCAGTGTACCGTAAGATTCTAAATAAATATTCCAATAAACCCACGCAAATTCCCCAAACAGGATTTTTCGCAGAGCTCATGCAAATTCTCAAAGCATTAAAAGTTCAGGAATTTCTTACAAAATCGAGGAACATGCTTTGAACTGTCTAAAAATCAATTCGACTTCTCGCAAAATGGCATGCCCGAGAATTATTCTCAAGCACAACCTCGGCTGCCCATCTCGGCGCACATACGAGCACGAGTGTATAGTCTCATTATGAAAGAGAAAGAGGCCTCTTTGACCCGATGCTCAATACGCCATGTGGTGAGGTTGTGGGTATGCGGTGTATTTATTCCATTGTGTTGGTGTATTCTAGTTGTATTCGAATGCTTGCTACTTTTAGATCTGTCAAAATTATAAATAATTATCTTTTATCATATACAATCGCGTACTCCTCTGTTTATACGCAATAGGAAATAAATTGAAAGTTTTGCTGATTCATAATAGATGAGACCGTATCTTCTCAAACAATATATCAAGGTATCGACGCTGGAAAGGAAAAGGGCTTAAGTGACACTTTGGTCAAAAATGAGTTAAATATGCTAATTTTTTTTTTCAAAATCCAATCAGTTACTGAAGACTTAAGAATTTTATTGTAAAACAAACAAAAAACTTTAAAGTGCTCCGGCGTAAACTTTCCAAAATGGCGCTTTAGCCCTTTTGCCTTTCAACTAAAATTGCCAATTCGATGTAGATAGAAGATATTTCTCCTTTGTTTATCTGAGATTCGTTCAGTATCATAAAAACCTCAAAAGATTATGTTATTATTTTTTGTTTTTGAGATCTTTACCCATTTTTTAAATGGGGTCTATTTTTCTAATAGTGGTTTTTTACATGAAATAATCTATGTATATTATTGAGTTCTCAAATTTAAACACTGTATAATTAGGTGTCATAAAATTACGTTTTATTATTTGTATATTCTTGGAAGTAACAGTATCTATGAATGTAGGTACCATATTAATGTCTACCTTGCATTGAGTTTATTTTTAGTACCTATAAAATATATCACCCATTTCTTAGATATACTCAAAATAACATTTCTAAATATCTAGAAACATCAAATCCATTTTTCACGTCTGCCTTGATGTTGTACACAGCAAGGCCATCTGAAACGTTGGCTCAAGGAGAAGGAACGCAACAGGGTATAAATGTATATATGTAACCCAAAAAATAATCACGATTAAATCCATTTTGCGAAAAATGATCGTAATTTTGGGTGCCATATAAAAATTACAACTGCAGCTTTTGCATTTTTTTATGAGTAATTTATCTGGCTGTCTGAAAACATTATATAACAGAAAACATCTTAAAAGCTAGGGTCCCTTCTCTTTGAGATCTTCAAATTGATGTTTTAAAGTTATAAACAACGGTAATAATGTAATGTTTTTATATGCACTAAAGTAAATTAGTACTCAATGGAAACGAAATGGTTGGTGCTGCAGATTTTATTTCTGACGAAACCGTATTTAAGTGGCTTCACACTTCACACCTGCCACAAGCCTAATAATAAACGCATTTAATTCATGTACCCTTTAATTAAGAAAGCGTTTACCTGTCAGCGTTCCTCTTGCAATTCTACGAATATATTTTTGTACGTGAGTGTGCATACTAGCGTCTTGCATGAATTGTTGACAAATCAACTGGAAGTTGTGTGTTAAAATAAAGATTTAAGTAAATTACATAAATAGTATGCAGGTAATCATGTCATTCTGTCCTAGTTTGGAGTAAATCATACTTGTTTTCTTCACTTTTTTATCTGCTTTTGCCAATCAGACTAACGATCGCTACGATAAACGTTTCTCGTATGTAACCAACGTAACTGTAAGCAAATTGGACGTAGTTATGCAGAAAGCGTCCAACCCACAATTTGCCAAAATCGAGTTTTACATGTTTTCCTTTAGATAATTGGGGATTTCTATGTGTTGAAAACATCCAAGCTGTAAGCAAATCGGACGTAGTTATGCAGAAAGCGTCCAACCCACAATTTGCAAAAATCGAGCTTAACATGTTTTCCTTTAGATAATTGGGGATTTCTATCTGTTGAAAACATCCAAGCTGTAAGCAAATCGGACGTAGTTATGCGGAAAGCGTCCAACCCACAATTTGCCAAAATCGAGTTTTACATGTTTTCCTTTAGATAATTGGGGATTTCTATCTGTTGAAAACATTCAAGCAATAGATTTTTGGTAATTAATTTTTGATACACATTGCAGATATTTGACTTAAATTAAAGTTTAAAAACATTCAAATGTTGGATAACATAGGAAGGACATTTCTTTAAAAATAAATACATTGATAAATGCATTATAAATTACCTATTTATAATAATTCTCATAAAGAACAAAAAAAACACTGATATTCGCTTTGGAAATGCCGATTACGCATATTAATGCTTTTGTATCGTCATATTTTCAAACGCCTTTTTCTCGGTTTCATCATTTTGGGGTTGGATGCTCTCTGCAATCCGTCCAATTAATCCTCCGCTACGTGTTGAACTGCCAATGTAACGTCTGCGAAGATGTTTGCAGGGCAAAATCAATGACGTTATATATATATATATAGACACGTTTTAGCGCTCTCAAAGTGGCAAGCAATAATCACGCTAGTTGGTGTGATCGGTGTTTAAGCCGATTTAGTACTAAACGGTCACGCGTCGCTTGAGGTCGTTTCAAAGCAAGTATGGAACGCGGTCCGAATTCAGATCTGTTTCGTTCATACACATATATTCTATGAATGTCTATCTTTGTCATACTTGACCGATATTTGAATGATGAATTTACTGGTAACGTGTGTGTTTTGCTCGCCTCATTTTGTGTTATTATTCTAAGGCTATAACGTGTCTATATATGTAACGTCATTATATGAACAATTTCATGCATTCTGGCATATGAAAGAAACACGTATTCGCAATAAAAAATATTATTTATTATTAATTTAAAACTAGATTGCAAATATATCCAATAATCATTATCTCACACAGCTGTTATTAATTAGTTTAACGACAATACACTTCAATGCATACGCTGTTCCAAACCACCTTGCCATAATATTTGCCTGCGACCAGTACACGTGACGTACTGGTTATGTTTATTAGTGTGAAAGCTGTTCCACCTGCTGTGGTCATTTATACTGCTGCAGCGAGCAGCCAATACGTCGAAAGGCTGAAGTGGGCTAAGAACTTGCCTCTCGGCTGGGAGTCCTTTCCAAGCCATACAAACCATCGACGGAAGTTACAAAAGCCAGTTATAAACCTGCGATTGATCAAAATATAAGTTCACAAACAAAATTTCTCGGAAAAAACTTTTAACTCTTTCAATATTGTCTCCGTCATTTTTTTTTTCATTTCCTAGATTCTTATTTATCATTAAGTGATGAATCATAGTTACTGACTCTAATTCTTGTTCCTTATAGTAATAGAACGGCGCTATGCGCCTTACCTTGTCACGTCATGTGGGTGGAAAAATGCATTTACGTCACTGTTTAATTTAAATTCAGGAGTTCACGTAGGGAAAAAATATGTTTCTAAAAACCCTACAAAAATTGCATGAAATTACCGGATCATCAGAGCGTCCTCTCCTTCTCGACACAACACTATGGCGTATATACATAAGTCTGTATGTGTTGAGTGGGGATCGGGAAGGTGTTCGGCTATGGCCTATGTTTAGGAATTCCATCGCATTCGCCGTGGTAATAGGAAAAACCATAGAAAACCCTATACAGGTGGAAGCGGCAATATGTCTCCGTCATCTTCATCTTATTTTCTGGGGCCCTTTATATCGAAGGTCGACTTTAATCAGGGCAATCTCCGCCCTGCGGGTTGCAACCAACCTAACATATCAATCACGTAGATTTCGCAGCGTAGAGAGTTGCGACCTCCAGTACGTCTTCCATAATTATTTCCTGGATTATCAGTTGGGTAATCTTATGTCTGCCGCTCCTCGACCCCGTAAATCGAAAAATACGAAGTTTCGCTCATTTTTTTGGTTCTGGTGGACCATTTGTGTATAACCTCGAGGTATTGTAGGTATATTATTTTTTTTATTTATAAACTAACAGACTATTGTCCGATTACAAAAAAAATACGTAACACAAAATGATAAAAAAGAGCGACAGAGAAAGAGCAGCACATACGTAATAATGGACCAATGATAAAAATAAGACAAAATATACACAAGAAAAGACATTTAAATCAAAGCCAAAGTCAAGTCAAAGTTTTGGTAGTCGTAAAGAATGACAAAAATCATTTAGACTGGTACCAAAAATTTCAAGACCATGGCTTGAGTTAACAAGTTTCGACATTCTGGACAGTGGAGAGTGATACCCATAATTAGTAGAGTGATTATTGAGGAACAGCAATTCATTGTTTCTAAGTCTAAGAAATTTTTAAAAAAATCAAAAAAATTCTCTATCTATCTAACGAAAGAGGACAAAAAGTTAATAAAATGATTTACTTAGGACTTATTTGTTTGTACCTACTTTATAAAAATATAATATATATAATATAACAGTGGATTTCAAAGCATTTTTTTGCTTAATCCTATTTTTTTTAATTTTCTATCGTTTCCCGTCTCAGAACAGACATCATCTAGTGAGACAAGTAAAATAGATGTATTTGTAACAGCATATTCAATGTCAATAAACACCCGGGTTTAAATTAAGTTAGCAAATATATTGTGTATGAATCATGTGTAGTCTGTATTTTCTCAAACTTGATGAAAATTTGTGTATTTTATGTAATTTTTTTTAATTAAGAGAACAAATAAAAGCGTCAGTTTTCACACTGTACGAGTACCTTCCTTGTTACAAGGTTGTGGTATCTGGACAACAGGCGTATTATATTACTTCAAAAAACTATGAAGACATCCGACCTTTAAAAGCGGCCTAAATTCGTTGAAAATATCGTAGGACAATCGCCTTTACATCCATGTGTACATAGATAAATAAAAAAACCTCACGCATAACTCATGTTCGTTAAAAATATAACAACGACCTTTATTTATTTTTTTAGTAAAGATAATATTTCGTTCTGTGGGATTTTTTAAAACTTAAAAAAATATAATTCTTTTTTATCGATGCTGTCATTTTGATAATGCTTGTGATTCGTGTATAGGTTGTTTAGACATTTATTGACTTGGAAACATTAATGTTAACAGCCTTATTTGCTAAAATAACGGGAGGAAAAAATTGTAGTTTTTGTATAATTAAATAAACAAATCATTATTTTATAGCTCATGTCGAAACCAAATGCCATTAAGATGCCTGCCTGCCTCATTAAATAATTTGCCGGGTTTTTATAATTCTTAACATTAAATTCTGATTAACATTGACCGATGGCATACTTCTGCGATGCCTTATTTTAGTAAAGCGATTTTTTCCCACATAAGGAAATAATATTATTTTCTTTAAGTCATTAAAGTACTTTTCAAAGTTGTGACATATAGAGGACAGCAATCAAAGTGTTTGACTTTATTCAGGAGACTTTGCTTCCTTTCCCATGGAGAAATAAAATAAAAATAAAAAGTACGCCCCCCCACTATTTAATTTTAGCAGCCACCTCTGGTCTGGAGCCCCAAAATACCTGAAAAAAACACTAGACTCTGGACGAAAATGGGCAATCAGTTTGATAGATTGTCCTATTTTAATAAACTGATTGCAATATTTGGAGCACAGATGTCAGGTAGGAGTATTGTCCTTGTTCTACCGGTATTTCAATAGAAGATGCTTCGAGGAATTTGCGTTATTGATCCCTTCGGCTCCAGTGCACAGCTGAGAAAGTCGCGTAAACTTTTAACATACATGAGAACAGGTCGCTTTTACGACTCGTTCTTGTGTTCAGCAGCTCGGTTGCGTAATGATTCGGCATTTTTGTTACCTCCCTCCTAAAACATGGGCCTCTTTAAGACCCAGGACCATTCCTTCCGTTCTTCAAAAAGAACCTCCACACAGCACCTCTACAGATGACTTTCAGTGTGGATTTAATGTTCAAAAAAATAAAATAATCGACATTCCATAACTGAGCAATTACATAAATATTGAGAATTTGATAGATTTGTTGAATCAACATTATTTAAAATTTATTTCGATGACGCAACTTGATATGCATGTCGATGTATCTAATCAAAAACGTTTTTTTATTATGTTGAGTATATTATTATCTTTAAAAAAACATGAAAATCATTTTAAAAATAACATATTTTTTGATAAGTACATAACTAACCTTGAAGATTTTAAATTAATTAAAATCGTATTTTATTTTTGGCTCCTGTATTGTATTTCTACGGTGTTCCAACCGACGAGTCTCTTGAAGTTGTCTCAACTTGTCCGGTTTAGTAATCATTACAAATATACCTAAGTACCTACCAATAAAAAATGAAAATCTTTATGTTGACCTTCGTTTATCTATTTTAAAAAAATAGCTATTCTATCTGATTCGGGTATTTTTATTTATTAATTTTGTTAAAATAATGAGTTACAGAGTTTCTATAAGAAGGTACTTATACACTGCGTTCAGTGTGGTACAGCGAATTTTCAGAATGTTCACGCAATTCTAAGAAAAAAAAAATCTATTGAAGTTTTTCAATCAGAAATTCTACATTCCGAAGAAATTTTCATGTATTTTGTTTGAAAGTTGTCCAAAACTTTGTGTTGTGGCCGTAGCTTTACAACAGATCAATCGTTCATCACGTCGTTGTTAAAATCTGGTGGGAGTTGGTACCCGCCCGTTCGCATAGGTAGATATTAGATATGGGCATACCCAATCAGTCGTTACTCTGGTTATGTTACGGTCGGTTAAACAGAGTTCGCATTTAGCGAGCTAATATCTTATGATTACCCCCTGCAGCGGAGAGGTATAGTATACACTATAAGGGATCGGTTACACGTTACTATACACAAATACATATATTTTTATACGTTATATATATATAAATATATACATATATATATATTTTTTTTTTTTTTTTTAAATCAGCCTTAATAAAAATATATTTTCAACATTTTCTCTTTAGTTTTTCATCTATAATCACCTCCCGAATATCGCGCTACCACCCTGAAACAAAGTTTATAGTTACATAGATTCACACCTAATGCCTACAACCTACAAGTGCATGCATTTGTAATGCACAGTTTTACTACCTATATAGCACTGATGTCAAAATAACCATTATCTACTCCGTGCTTGTAGCAATAACAATTGCAATCCTTAAGCAATTGACGTGAGAATAAAGCACAGGTTCAATTGATAAAGTTGTACACAAGTTGCATTTTTGCAATATGCAAGTTTGTACGTGCAATTGTATACAGGATGTAACTTTAATAAGTCTGGCCAGTACGAAACCAAACCATTATTAAATCTAGCCAAGAATTCGACCACTATGACATTGTTACGAAACAGTCAGGTGCAGTGATCAATAATTAGATCACATCTACAAAGCAGTAACAAAACAGTGATGTTTTACTTTAAGTTGTAAAAGATAGGCCGGTTTGTTATTTATTTATGTATTATTACATTTACTGCTGGGGTACGCCTTGTTTATTTTATTTCAAAGCATGAGTCTCCAACCATTTTGCTACCACGGCCCACATTGAGTGAAAAATAATTACAATTAATTTACATATATAATATAAATTTGTTTATGTTTATTATATAGGTAAAACTAGTAGGGATTTTTTAATATATTTTTATGAAATTAATAACACATCACAATCTGGTTCGATGGATGAGGTTATACTTCTAGATTCTAAAGGAGCTTTGTCAGAATCTTTTATTTTAATTTTATACTTCTGCTTCACCAAACGGCGCCTAGCGCAGGTTAAATTTTTGACCATTTTCTACGTCTAACAAAATAACTTATTGTGTTATTGTAATAATAGGTATTTTCGCTGTATTTCATTTGGAGCATCACTTTTGCACAAAATGCCGTCACTGTTAACCACTCGTTTTTGGCAGGTTTCCCTTCAGAAAATAACTAAATATATACAGACTCAACAAACTACATGTCTTGTTCAATTAAAATTGCAGAGTAATATCGTCGCCAAAAAAGCAAAAGGGCTGATACGCCACTTCGGGAAGTTTCTACCAGAGCACTTTAAAGTTTTTTCGTTTTATAATAATATTCAAAAGTCGTCAGTACCTGGTTGGATTTTAAAAAAGTTGTCTCAGGTAACTCAATGCTCTCACTAAGTTACCTGAAGTGACAAAAAGCCAAAAAAAGATCCAAACTTGTGTCGCTTGAGTCAAGCCTTCTCCTAAATGTTACATATATTTTAGATGGCTGAATGGCCACAAAAGTCTTCAGAATCAAACGAGTCGCAGCATTCGATGCAGAAAAAAACTGATCAATACTGCAGGTTTGACTTATTTTTGACCAAATTGTCGCTTAAGCCTTTTTGCCTTTCCAGCGACGATATTATGATTCGTGTTTTGTTTAAAAAAACAATGCCTTGGCAATTCGTCGCCTGGATTGCTCCAATTGCGCCTGCATAGGACCAACCCTGGCTTCATCCCGGAAAAGAGTTTCTCGTGAGAAGTTGATTGTGATGATAGAGATTTTTTTCAAGTATTTGGATGTCTTATAAAAATCCTGCAAAAAAACTCTTTTTAAATTCGCAACCACAAAGTCAAAAAACGAAGGACCGCGCGGAGCTCGCATGGACGGGGGGTGGCGGGAGATCGCGACGACCTATCCATCGGAAGAATTTACTGTGACTGAACAAAATGGCCGACAAACACGCGGGACCAAACAAACTCACCGTTAGGATCCCCCCTACACGCAAGGTGCGCCAACTTCCAAACGAAAAAAATCCCCCGGTCTCAGGAGCCCTTGTAATCTTACTTTCTAGGTGACCCTCGTAATATATTTAAGTCGATTTAAACAGAATCATAAATATACTCAAATGGTTCCAAGGGCCGCTGGTTGGATCCACCTACTACTAACAGAGGTATTAAAAAGACAATAAAGCAAAAATAAAATCGAACGGATGTCGAGTTTTTCTGTTTGAGGCAATTACATTAATAACAACTCAATAAATGAGTAACCTGCCCACGCCGGCCTCCTTCGCTCATTATTTTGGCGTAGTCTGTGTGCCTCGCCTCGTAATCCGATAATTGATTTGAACTTTTTTCATTCAGAACGTTCGCCCCAAAGTTTTTTCTTAAAAGGTTTTTTCTAGTTCATTTTCTCTGGCTCATCTTGAATTCGAGCATGGCGCAACTGAATCATTTAAATTTTTAATTGATATCGCTCGGATGAGAAATAAAATTATCGAAAGATTTTTTTCAGTAGACACTGAGAGTTTTATATTATAATGTGTACTTATATCTAAATGTGTTTGTAGGTGTTTTTAAATCCCCATTAGCGATTTTCTTCATTGAGCTATAAATAATTTCGTTTGTTAGTATCAGTATCCTTAAATGTATTAGTGTAAACTTTTGCCAACTGCTAATTTGGAATTGATACTAGTCTAATTTAAAATATAATATTTTTCAAATCCCTACCTACCTAATAAAGTATACCCACCTATAATGTATTTAAGCTGACATTATTCTATATTTGAAAATAATGGATTAAACTTTTTTAAAAAAATCTTGACAAGTCAAGGTACATCCGTATCATTGCATAAATAATCGTAAATAATTGTTACTCATCCAAGAATAAATTATAATTTTACAACTACTATGCTTAGATTTGCAATTTATTTTGTGTACTAAATTAAGTCAAACTAAATGTTCGACGACCTCCGTAGTCGAGCGGTAAAGATTCTCCACTACGAACCGAAAGGTCGCGGGTTCAAATCACAACGTGTACAAATAAATTTTATTTAATTAAACTGTTTTATGTCACATTTGATTGATATAAAAATCATATATATTACCTATATTTGCGGCACGTAACAGAGTGGTAGATACTCTCAGTATCGCCCTGGTGAAATATCACCATTCAAAATGAAAACGTTGCTTAAAATAGCTTTGGCCAAGTTTGGTGACCAGATTTGAATAGTCAAGTACTATCAAACCTTCCTCTTTCCTTTCTTTTTCCCATCCACACTCCCTTAAGCCTCACAACATACCCCACTTGGGGATACCATAGTTCCACTGGCTCCGGACACTGGCTCTTGTGCGGTATTCACATAAAAAATTAAATAAAAGCTATCTAATAATAAAGTCAATTTTTCCGCAGAGGTAGGCAAAGAGTATAGACTTAACACAACTCTGTCTCGAGACACACACTTGCTTCATTCACATTCATTCATCGTCTCATACATCAACTCTTTATGTTTTACCGACTTTTGATATGACCGGACGAAATTTTACTCAAATTTTCTTTTTACTCTCCTTTCTCCGTCCATTCGTTCTGCATTTTTAAGCCATCTAGGCGTCTCCATCTTAGTTTACTTCATTTCACCATAAATTATTTTTTGGATCTCCTCATACTCGTAATACACCTCATGAAAAATCATGCATCAATCAATCTAAGTTAGTGTAATCTAGGTTAGTGTAATCTAAGTTAGTGTAATCTAAGTTAGTGTAATCTAAGTTAGTGTAATCTAAGTAAGTGTAATCTAAGTTAGTGTAATCTAAATTAGTGTAATCTAAGTTAGTGTAATCTAAGTTAGTGTAATTTAAGTTACTGTAATCTAAGTTAGTGTAATCTAAGTTAGTGTAATCTAAGTTAGTGTAATTTAAGTTAGTGTTATCTAAGTTAGTGTTATCTAAGTTAGTGTAATCTAAGTGTATTGCTTTCTTAATCTTGTGCATTGCGCTTACATTATCCTTGCCTTAAAGTATATGGAGTTGGTATCTATCCAAGGTAGTGTGGTCAGTTTTTGATGATTTTTACCGGACTCTGCGGACCTGGGCGTGGCTAAGACTAAGGTTAGGGTATTTATACATCCATTCATATCACATATCGACATAATGTTTTTATTTTATTCGTATTACCACTTATTCACAGTATTGTTTTCAACAAAAATAAAGCACATAACTTAAAAAACCGTTTAGTTGTGTCAAGTTTAGTGGCATTACAAAAAATATGGGCGGAGTCCCGCGGTGACCCAGGAGCCCAAGATCACTGTGACAGTAGTGGTGTATTATATTTGTTGTCTCTTTTTCTCTCATGGTGTACGACGTAAAAACCCGGAGAAAGTGATTTATCGCAAGTTTGAACAGGTTAGTTAAAAATAATTAGCTCTCTCTCCATACATTGTTACTCAAAGATCCTTGCATAGTTTTCAGATCAGAAAATTTGCAATACAATCACACATGGTTTTATCCCACGTTCAATGATATAACTTTTGCTGCGTTCAGTTTGCTTTCGTCTTTATTGAAAACGTTCGTTCATTGATTCAAGGTAGATGTTATAAAATAATATTGTGCACGATAATAATGAAAATATATCCGTCGCAATGTAAATAATGTAAAATATCGTATATCTTACAGTAATGATGTAATAACACCTTTAACGTAGGACGCTACCAACGCAACACCTTGGGGAGATAATTAACGAGCCACTATACCTTTAAATATTGCGAATTGTCTTTACACTTGCTTATTTGTCACAAAAATATAATATAACTAGAATAAAAACACAGAATGTAACTTGACTTGCCAAGAAAAAATATTGGTTGCTTTAATCCACCCATTTCAAATATAGAAAAATGTCTGCTAAAATAAATCATAGGTTAGGTACTTTATTAAGAAGGTAGAAATTTGAAAAGATTATTTTTTTAATTAAACGCCAGTTTTTAATTTGAAAAGTTCATACTCGAACGTACGTACATACGTACTCACAAGGAAATCAGATTATTTAATGTTATTTTTTATATGAATGCCCACAAGTCTACCAAAGAGTCTCAACTGCTCCCAACCGTCTAGAGCCAGTGAGACTATGGCATCCCTAATAGGGGTATGTTGTGAGGCTGAAGGTAGTGGGGAGGGAAGGAGATAGGGAAGACGAAGGTTGAGAAGTACCTGGATATTCAGATCAGGTCACCAAACCGAGTTCCCTGTCCGAAAGCATTTACTACTTTATACAATTTGATTTCAGATTTATACTTAAGATTACAACATATTCGTATATTAGCAGACGGCCTCCATGGTCGAGTGGTAAGACGCTCGACCACGAATCCAAAGGTCGCGCGTTCAAACCCGGCGTGGGCCAATAAATTTAATTTAATTCATATGTGTCATAACGCATTTGATTCATATAAAAATAAAAATAAAAAAGCATATTTGCGGCACGTTCCAGAGTGGTAGATACTCTAAGTATCGCCCTGGTGAAAGACCACCATTCAGAATTGAAACGTTGGTTGAAATGGTTTTAACCGTGTTTGGTGACAAGGTCTGAATAGCCAGGCTTCCAACCTTCTTCTTCCCCATCTCCATCCCTTCCACTACTTTCAGTCTCACAACATACCCTGATTACATATATACACAGTCTCACTGGCTCTAGACGGTTGTGAGCAGGAACTCTCTTGTGGTATTTACTATAAATATAAAATATATAAAAAATTAAAAGATCTTCGAGAAGAATTCAAACAAACGTTGAAATGTGTACAGCAATTTCCGTTCAATTTTTCACACTAGCTTTTTTCACCTCTAGTAACTGAGTTAATCATTTTCGGGTTTTTTTTTTCAAATAAAGCTTTTCTATAAAGAGTCAATACACGAATACACGTTTTTATCTTATGTTCACTTATTGTTCCCGTGAAAAATTACGGGAGGTAACTTGACTTGCCAAGAAAAAGTATTTGTTCCGTTTCAAAATATAGAATAATGTCTGCTAAAATGCATAGTAGGTAAGTACTTTATTATGTAGGTAGGATTTTAAAAAGATTCTTTTTTTAAATTTAATATTTTCAATTGACATCAGTTCCAAATTTGAAAGGTTCTCACTCGTACGGTCGTACGTACTCGCAAAGGTAATAATTATTTATTGTTAAAATACTTAGGCTGTTCGATCGTGTGATTCAGTACGTCTAATCTAAAAAAAGCAACGGATATCGCCATAAACACCAGTTGGACGTGTTTAGAGTTTTACGATATGTTTAAACGATCACTTTCCAGTTTTTATGTTGCATTTTAATTGTGCTGTGTCCAACAAACTAATTAATTAAGGCGAGAAACCCATCAAACTCTAAATTGGTCTAAATAAACACTTCAACGGCACTTGCTCACAAGCAAATTATGCGTTTTTATTCTAACGATACATTATCAGTAAGCTACCTCCTGCCCAAAATAATTTAACCAGTCTCAACATTAGTAGAAAACCATTTCACCGAAGGGGTACGCAGAGAAGCTGGAAAACCACACAACTATTTTATTGCCCTTGGTTAATTCCATAGAGTTGGTAGAGTAGTATCAGTCCAAGGCAGTGGAATCAGTTTTTGACTTGTTTTTGATGATTTTAAAATGACTCGGCGCACCTGGGCGTGGCTAAGACTGAGGCTGGTATTTATACATCCATTCATATTTTTGTTTTTGTTGATTTTAATTCGTATAGCCACAATTACACAGTATTTTTATCAACGAAAATATAGTATAACCTAAAAAACAGTTTAGTTGTGTCAAGTTTAGTGGCATAAAAAAAATGTGGACGGAGTCTCGCGGTGAACCAGGACCTTAAGATCATCTTTACAGTATATAAAAGCGGTCTATGAAATTTTTTGTCTCTTTCTCTCTCATGGTGTACGACGTAAAAACCCTGGAGAAAGTAATTTATCGCAAGTTTGTGTGGGTTGGGTAAAAATAATTAGCTCTCCCTCCATGTATTGTTACTTCAAGGTTAATTCACATTCTTCCACTTTCCTCTCCTGTTATTTTGACTTTCCCTACCACGAAACATCGATATAGATTTTATCGACAATGTTGATAATTAGATCCGAGAACGTGGGATAAAACAATATATATGACTGTATTGCGAATTTTCAGATCTAAATACTATGCAAAAGCTATGTAAACTCAACGAAAAAGATTAAAAAAGCACCACATAAACTGAATGCAATATATATGATTTTCCTGAGGTGTATTACAAATCAGGAGATTCAAAAAGATTTCAAGGCGTAGTGAATAAAACTAAGAAACAGACGCTTAGACGGTTTGAACGTTTGATGGAGAAAAGGCAGTTAAGAAAAAATATAACTTTACTTGAGTCTAGGGCAATAGCACAAAATATCGATATGGATTTTATCGACAGTGTCGATAATTTGCAATCGTTCCTGAGCCCGATTGCAGATCGCCAACGAACAAAAGACAACTCACGTCGATTAAGCATGCTTAATTTAGTCGATGTGAACTGTCGTTTGTTCGTTGACGATCTGCAGTCGGACTCGGGAACGACTCCAAACGACAAATTCCAACATTGTCGATAAAATCGTTATCGATGTTTCTTGCTAGGGCCCCTGGAGTCCCCCAATTTTTCACTTGCGCGTCGTATGTATTCTTTCGACACTTCTTTCTCTGTCTATCCGCATTTTTAAATTTGCAGTATTCAGTTACTTCATAATTATATATTTATATATATATATATATATATATATATTTGACGGCCTCCATGGTCGAGTAGTAAGACGCTCGATTACGAATCCAAAGGCCGAGGGTTCAAACCCGGCGTGCGCCAATAACTTTTATTCAATAAACATGTGTCATAACACATTTAATTCATATAAAAATAATAAAAAGTATATTTGCGGCACGTTCCAAAGTGGTAGATACTCAAGCATCGCCCTGGTGAAAGACCACCATTCAGAATCGAAACATTGCTTGAAATAGCTTTAGCCGAGTTTGGTGACCAGATTTTAAAAGCTAGGTACTTCCCAACCTTCCTCTTCCCAATCTCCTTCCCCTCCCCACTATCTTCAGCGTCACAACATACGCTATTTTCGGGTATGCCATACTCTCACTGGCTCTAGACGGTTGGGAGCAGTAGAGACTTTTGTGCGGTATTCATATTTTTTTTTTTTTCTAACATCGTTTCACGCTTTTATTTATGTCATAATTTCAATAAGCCGATAATATTAGTAGAAACGTTTTATCCAAACATTGATTCTATTTTAGCTATGACATTTGTGACAACATTAGTTAGCAACTATATCAATATTTAAATTAAACCCATCTACATGATAATGAGCGTAATTAATGACGTTGTGTTGTTGTGAGGTGACTAATGGTGACTTTTTGAATGAACAGGTGACATTGACGACTGCATTGTGACCCCCGCTTACCAAGGCCAGTTCACGCCCCTTCCCGAGGCCCTATGTGACGTCATCATGGACATAACTGCACAGGTAAGTCGATTTTTTTTAATTTAATCTGATAGTATTAATACCCTAAGCCGTCTTCTGTACACGATTCGTTAACGCTAATGTCTACAAAAACAATACTGGTAATTATCACTCACACGTTAAAAAGTTTATAAGTTTAATCCGATTACGCAATTTTGCGATTTACTCACCATGTCCCTTTTGACGTGTGTATCAAGATTAAACTCGTAGTTAATTACCGCACAAGAGTCCCAACTGCTCCCAACCATCTAGAGCAGTGCTCCGCAACCTTTACTCACCTACGACACACCAAAATTCTTCCTTAGAATTCCGCGGCACACCAAAAGCTAAAATATATAGGCATTAAATTAATACACAAATTTCACAATAAATTTTTTTTTTTTATTTGAAAAGTACGCATACATAAAACAATAACATATTTATTTTTACGCAATCTTAATTATTATTATAACATAATAATTAATCGATGTGATACCTGCGCTTGTTTCAATGAATACAAAAGTTTTATATTCGGCTAGATTTTTGACAGCGCAACCCGAAGCTCTTGGTCAAGACCTTTTAAGCATGAACCCTTATCAATTTTTAATTAATACAAGAGTTGAAAACTTTGCTCACATAAATATGTCAATGAAAATGGAAGTAGTGTTAAGATTGCTTCGTCGGAAATGCGAGGATATTCGAGGGTAACTCGTGCAAATAAGGGTTATTTTTCTTTGTCTATGACTAATTTGGTGCGGCCATGGTATTTACAAAGCACATTGCGCAGTTTTCAACAGTTGGCACCAGGCGCTGGGGGACCATTGACAAATTATTCAGTTATAATAATTATTCTATACTACATTTTGAAAATAAACAATATTATGAAAAATAATTTGTCATTGTGTATTAAATACATAATGAAAAATTGTAAAATGTCAAATACACTGAATTTAACCGCGGCACACCTGTATCCGGCTCACGGCACACCAGTGTGCCACGGCACACCGGTTGCGGAGCACTGATCTAGAGCCATAGAGACAATGGCATTCCTAAATGGGGTATGTTGTGAGGTTTAACGTAGTGGTGATGAGGAAGGATATGGGAACAAGATGAAGGTTGGGAAGTACCTAGCTATTAAGATCTGGTCATCAAACACGGCTAAAGCCATTTCAAGCAAAGTTTCAATTCTGAATGGTGGTCTTTCACCGGGGCGATATTTAGAGCATCTACCACTGTGGAACGTGCCGCAAATATACTGTATTGTAAAACTAAGGAACTATAATGAATAAACGTAGTAGGTAATTTTCAAATGATGGTCTTTAAGGTTAGGTAGATCACTTTATTTACGAATTAAAACACGCTGAAGTAAGTAATCACCAAAACCAGAGGTGTGTTCCGTCACAAAGCGTAAACCGCAGTGTCCGCGGGCAAATTCATCATTTTCCCGCCGGAAACATCTTCCTCTGCTAGGCTGTTAGGTGCACCCCGTTGCTGGCCATGTAAATACATGTTAAAATACGCCTAAATAAGGGTTATACTTTAATATTTTATGTTAATTAAATGGGTTTTATTTACTTAACTTCATGTTTTTCACAATAAATAAATCGCAATATTAAATAAAAAATATTTAAGCACGCCGGGTTTGAACCCGCGACCTCTGGATTCGTGGTCGAGCGTCTTACCACTCGACCACACAGGCCGTTTGATTGACTATACCCTTTTAAATTATATCACCTCTAAATTTAGTGGGGAGGTTCCAGCAATTGAAATAGAAGTTCCATTTACCATTCTACCAACACGCGATATTACATCTGGCATGCCGAATTATTGCAAATAATTCAACATTAAGCGCAAACCGATATTAATCCAGTTTTTATATGTGACATACTTAATACATGAGTCAAAAATATGTCTATCACTCTAAACTACATATAGTATCAATTCTAATGACATATCGCATTTTTAATATAAGTCATTGCGTAATGAACTTTTTACTGGTGGCAAATAACATTTTAAATGCCTGACGCAGTTTAAAAATATAGCCAAAAAAATGGCACCTAAACCGCGAACAGTATTTATTTAAATGTGAATTTTTTTTCCCTCTTGTCTTAATTTCAAACGATTCGACGGCCTGCATGGTCGAGTGGTAAGACGCTCGAATTCGAATCTAGAAGTTCAGGTTCAAGCCTGGTTTGCTCAAACAAATTTGATTTAATTAATATATGTCATAGCGTATTTAATTGATATAAAATAATATATACTTTGTTTGCAGCACGTTCCAGAGCGATAGATACTCCAAGTATCACCCTGGTGAAAGACAACCATTCAGAAACAAAACGTTGCTTGAAATGGCTTTAGCTGTGTTTGGTAACCAGATCTGAATATCCAGGTTCTTCCCACCCTTCCCCTTCCTCATCTCCTTCCCCTTTCTACTACCTTTAGCCTCACAACATACCCCAATTGGAAATGCCATAGTCACACTGGCTCTAGACGGTTGGGAGCAGTTGAGACTCTTGTGCGGTATTCACTGAAAATTTTAATTTACATTTTCTCCCTTGTTATGTTACCTTTTCAAGAATTTTCTTTTATTAATGAACAACGTTATACATCATTGCTGTTTCTATTTGAATTTAAATGCTTTAATGTTAATCTCCTTACCGGAAGGAATGAGTTTACTTTGAAATCTTGCAAGTGTGCTTTGTTAAACAATATATTACGCAATTAATTAAATAAATAATCGCTCCGCAGACATTTTTTAGTTAATATACTATATTGGTTTAGCCCATATTTAGTGCTTTTTCCACATTTTTTTGCTGTCCAAAGAAGCGAAGCTAGCCGTTCACAGGGGAGTGCTTATACCAACTCTGATGTTTGGCAGAGGCATGGAACTGGCAGAGGAAGGACGAAAGTAGACTGAATCCTGTGTGAATGAGATCCCTGAGGCGTATGAGCGTAAAACCATTATGACCGTGTTGAAAATGTGGATATCCGATAAGAATGTAAGGCTGATATAAGCTTAATGAATAGGATAAATAAACGGACGCTTAGATGGTTCGGTAGAGCGAATGAACGAAGAAAGGAGTGTGAAAAGAATATATGACGTGAAAGTGAATGGAAGAAGAAGTCGGGGACGCCCGAGAAAGACACGGCACGACCAAGTGAATCAAATACTTGAATCGGGCCATGTGAAGAGTCAGAATAATAGAAGAGTTTGTATGAGACGATGTATGAATGTGAATGAGCAAGGAGTGTTGTATGATGGTCCGTCTTCTCTGCACACCTCTGCGGAGAAACGTCGTGATGGTTAGTTAGTCAGTTAAAATCTTAGAGTACATAAAGTGGTACCTATCCAAGGCAGTGTAATCAGTTTTTGATGATTTTTGCCGGACTCGGCAGACCTGGGCGTGGCTAGGACTAAGGACTTGGGTATTTTTGCATCCATTCATAGCACATGTCGACATAATGTTTTTGTTTACTGGTATAACCACTTTTTCACAGTATTGTTATCAACAAAAATATAGCATATAACCTTAAAAACCGTTTAGTTGTGTCGAGTTTAGTAGCATATGAAAACATGTGGGCGGAGTCCCCGGAGACGCGGGAGACCAAGATCATCCTTACAGTATATAAAAGGCGTTGTGTTATTTTTGTTTTCTCTTTCTCTCTCATGGTGTACGACGTAAAAACCAGTGATTTATCGCAAGTTTGTATAGGTTGGGTAAAAATAATTAGCTCTCTCTCCATACATTGCTTCTCCAAGGTGTTTTGTATCAAAACTTGGCTTATTTCGATATTGCTGTAAACGCAAATTCAGCCCTGAATCCAACCCACGAAAGATCACGTCACGACAGTTCTAGATTAGTTTAGAGTGTCATAGATGGCTCCACTTCCCCAAAAAAACGTTTTCTAAGAACTCTGACTATTATCTGGCTAACACGATGATGGAATTGCTGATGTTATTAGACCATAGCTAAAAATACCTCGCGAATCGCCAGCATTAAATTCGCGTACCTGTCGGTGACATAACAAACCATCGGTTACTTTATTTTACCTTGTGCTTGGATAATCCTGTACCTGAATCGACGTGCATGACCCACATGATGCAAGTCGGTAATATTAAAAGCCGCAATATGTGCAACATGACAAAATATTATCCAAGTAATAAAAGTGTATTCGACGGTGTGTGATAAAGTATTGATTTTATCCACGTGCGTTTATTCAAAAGTTTGTTGCTGAAATTCAATCCGCCCTCGTGGAATTCCCCTCGAGGGTCCAATTACCATATTTTTTACTTGGCAAAAAAAAGCGATCAACCGATTACATTGATATTATGTTGGTGCGACCATCTTGGGAAAATATTGATTTAATCGACACTAAAATTCCTGGCGTTATAATTAGTATTTTTTTAATCCTTAAATTGCATTTTTTTATTATAATTAGATTTTTATAGTGAATACCGTACAAGAGTCCCAACTGCTCCCAACCGTATAGAGCCAGTGAGACTATGGCATCCCCAATTGGGGTATGTTGTGAGGCTGAAAGTAGTGGGGAGGAGAAGGAGATGGGGAAGAGGAAGGTTGGGAAGTACCTGGCTATACATATCTGGTTACCAAACACGGCTAAAGACATTTCAAGCAACGCTTCTTTTCTGTATCTACCACTCTGGAACGTGCCGCAAATATGCTGTACATTAATTAATATGAATTAAATGTGTTATGACACATATTAATTAAATCAAATTTATTTGCGCAAACCAGTTTGAACCTGCGACCTCTGGATTCGTAGTCGAGCGTCTTACCACTGACCTTACTTGAAATAGCTTTAGCCGTGATTGGTGACCAGATTCGAAAACTCAGATACTTTTAAGCCTTCTTCTTCCCCATCTCCATCCCCCCTACCTTTATTTAGCTTTACGACATATCCATATTAAGGATGCCATAGTCCCATTGGTTCCAGACGGTTGGAATCAAATTAATCATTATTGTGTGAGTTTTTTCACAGATTTCTTGACAACGATACAACCGTTTTTTTTATACTACTCGCGAAAACTGTTGACCTCAAATTTTCAATTCGGTTTAACGATTGGCAGTTGGACAATGTCACTCGACACTAGTAATGTATCAACGTATACCTAGCCGCTGGAAATAACAGATAGATATCGTCAACGTCCAACGTTATTGATAAAAATTTGCGTCAGCAGTTGGTTATCAATAGCTTCATACGAATATTATTCAACGCAACGCAGTCTTAATACTCACTTAGTTTGTATCTATTTTTTAGCGTTAGCGCCAAATAAACAAAATGCGTAGGAGTGTATACTTCGTGAACGATATAATGCGTAATTTGGAATGATCTTTTGGTTGTTAACCTCCCTACTAGACGTCTTTGTGGATTTTCCTATCCGAAACGGCCGATACGTAGCGCCTAGCGTCAAGTGAATCTACCGATGGCAAGTAATATATAGCTGTTATAAAGTAACACCGCCAACGGCACCAACGATCCAACTGTTTCAACTCTTCCAAGGGGGATTATTATTATTAAAATCAATATTGTCGCGTCTACATCGGCGTTATTTCTAACGGTTATATTCAACAGTTGACAATTGCCAACGATAACGTCGGTGGCGTTGTTTCGAATTATCGTCAACGCCCAGTACCACTTGACACGTCCACCGAGTGAATAAAAACAACATTTAGACAACTTGTCCATTCAATGAGCACGTCGCAATTAGGTCTGTTTATGCTGTGAGGTATATAAGTGTGAAGGTTGTGGTTTAAATGATATTTGCTTTCGTTTCCAGGGTCAGTCTGCCACCATGGAGAACATCAGATTGCAGCTGGCTACGAAGTTCCCCAGCATGCAGAGCCCCTCGGCCGACGTGGTGTACGATACCTTGGCCCAACTGTCCCAACAGGGGCACCTCTACCAGACGTCGAGGGGGTACTTCATCGTCACACCAGAGTCAGTTCATTTGATTATCTCATTTACTTTTTAATTCTGTTTTATTTACTGACTATATTTGAAACACGTGTAAGATATTTTTTTAATGATTCAATGATACCAAATGTTTAACTTTATTCCACTATTTTTTATTACGACTGGACCGGTTTCACCTTAAAAGGTGCCATTTAAATATAACTTCTATAAAATACACTAAGCAACCGAGATGGAAAAATCGAAGAGTAAATTCAAAAATAGCAAACTATTAAAAATAAAGCTGACATATTTCAGCTTTATAGTTAAGGATCAGCACTCAATAATGACGCTAAACGTTACTTTGTCGCATTCTAATACAAGCAATACTACAAATGATTTATCTGCATATTTTGCATGGGTAGTTAGAAAAATGTCTGAGGTTTCCAGTGAATACATTTTTTTAACTGTAATCCTATAAATTCTACGAAAAACATATTAAAATGTCCGTAAAAGGTTCAGTTTTAAAACCAGCAAAGGCATTTTTCAACGTCTTACCTAAAATTTCAGTATGTATTTCATACAAGAGTTCAAAAGATTACTGTTTAAGAAATTGTATTTACTGGAAACCTTAGACACTTTTCAACTACCCGTATAGAACTAATGAAAATAATAATTTGTAGTTTTGCTAATACTAGAAAGTCAAAAAGTGTGTGTTTTTGGGTGCTGTATTTATTTTGACTCCGTAATTACGGTGCGGGTTACTATACGACCTTGAAGTGTGCACCAAGCCTTAGATATTCAACGGATAGAACATATTTTTTAACTCATAGTATGTAACTCGGAAAATAGGTACTTCAATTAATTCCAGTCAAGTTATCAAAAAGTTAATTTCTCCCTTCATCTACAATCATCTTGCGATGCAAGATGCAAGCATTAGGGGAGAGGGACCTAGCCTTGGACACTTTACAAAAACCTTAAAATGATGCACATTTTCAAAGTATTTATCAATAAAATGTAATATATCAGTAGAAAAAAACAATATATTCATATAAACGACAAAAGAAGACAAACATTTTTTTTTAAATTAACACCGAAATCAATGTTTTAAACTAGTATCATTTTTTCGGTTATGAAAAAGTGTAAGGTGGTCCGGACACATAAAAAATGTTAATGTTCAATTAATTTTCTCGTCTGACAAACGTCGCAAAGATAAAAATCGTCTGCTGGGTTTATATCCACACATTCTTCATGTGCCCAGTCTTAAAAACCACGGCATTGTATCCAGTATTCATCAAAGTGATAATATATCGTGAGATGTGATTTTTCACTAAATAACATATTCCTGCGTGGCATCTAAATTGAGCAGTCGACTGTTGGCGAAAGGTCCCAAGTTCAAGACCCGATCGCGGGAATAACCTTTGTCTCGTGTGATTTTCAAATACGTGCATTTGAAAATTTTTAAAATTGTTTCCATTTTTAAAGTTGAGAGTATTTACGTCCGTACTAGTGTGAACTTTTAAAATTTGCAACTGACCGAAGTGTTAAAAAAATCATTAATTTAACAGAGAATGTTTTCACATAATTTTTTTACCTGATAATGTACTTAACTATAATGTATTTTAGCAGACCTTATTCTATATTTAAAATGGGAAAAAAACCATGTATGACCGCGTTACAAATGTGGATATCCGGAAAAAATGCAAGGCTGACGTAAGCGTAATGAATAGGATCAAGAAACGCTTAGAAGGTTTGGGCACGTAGAGCGAATAAACGAAGAAAAAGTGTAAACAGAATATATGTAACTAGTTTAGTCTTGACACACACGTCAAAAGGGACATGGTGTGTAAATCATGAAGTAGCGCAATCGGAATAAAATTTTAAACTTTTTTACGTATGAGCAAAAATTACCACGGCGATCTAACGAATCGTGTACAGAAGACGGCTTAGCGTATTAATACTATCAGATATATGAGGAAGATATGGCACTATCAACTGAATCAAATATTTGAGTCGGGCCATCTGAAGAGTCTGAATAACAGAAGAGTACGTATGAATATAAATGAAGCAAGAATGTGTGCCAAGATGGAGATATATGGCGGTCTGTCCTCTCTGCATACCCCTGCAGAAACGGCGTGAAGGTTAGTTAAATAGGTGGAATAATAAAGCAACTAATATTTTTTGTCGGCAAGTCAAGTTACATGCCTTGATTTTACACGGGTAACAACTAGTATTTACATGATAACATATCACTTCTCCATACAAATAATAATATTGTCGGTAAGTTTACTTATATTATTAGGGAAATATCAGGATGACGAACATTTCTATTGCTATTTGTACAATGTTTGTTTGTTCGTCTCACTAAAGAATTTTAAAACTTTGATGTTTGAGTACAGGTTTTCCCCTTAGAAAAAAATCACAGTTGGTATCTTATATGAAATATAATATGTGTATAGATATAAGGATTGGGGGATTTCTGTAGCGAACAGATTGTTTTTCATATCCATTCATTGCATAAGACAAGAAGTGTAAAGGTCAAAGACATATCTCATCTCATATTTCTTTCACAACTATTAATATTATATTTTCTAATATAGGCAGTCATATTTGTGTTGGTATGCAAAGCTCTAACCCGACCATAGTTATACAACTAGACAGTGTCTTAGATAAACTATCATTTTTTATTTACTGATCTTTTGACTTCTTGCAAAGCCTAAAATTAATATTAAAATTGGCCTACTAAAGTTTGTATGCTTTATTTTTGCATTAATTATTATTGAAACAATATTAATAATTTTTAACGAAATAAGAAACAGAAAATAAAGAGATTGGGCTGCGACCGAGACTTGAACCGAAAGATCTTGAACATTAGTAACTTCTAGATAGTTTTTTTTATATGACACCTATCAAAAGCTCCGCTCTCTGTACTGACGTACTATGGACAAAAGCTTTTTATAGTCACTCGTTGAGGGAAGTTGTGAGGTGGGTTAAGGAATGGGCTGGGCTGAACCAGATTGAACAATAGAGGAAAGTCGAAAGTATCCGCCAAGTTTCTCGCTGGTGCACTCAATTTAATATTATTAAGAAATGAAAAAATAACTTTGAATACAGGACCACGGATATTATTTTATTTTTTATGACCGACCGCTTCGCTTAGCCTTAAGCATCCTCAGGGTACAGAAATAAAATAAGCAAAAATACAAAGTGTGCGGTTATATATACATACAGGGGGATAACAAAATATTAAATAAAATAACGAAACAATGAGAAAACAATAGAATAACATTTAAATTATAACAAAGGAACAATGACGGCCTGCATGGTCGAGTGGTAAGACGCTCGACTACGAATCCAGAGGTCGCGGGTTCGAACCTGGCGTGCGCAATTTTTATTTATTCAATTAATATGTGTCATAACACATTTAATTGATATAAAATAATATAAAGTATATTTGCGGCACGTTCCCGAGTGATAGATACTCTAAGTATCGCCCTGGTGAAAGACCACCATTCAGAATTGAACCGTTGCTTGAAATGGCTTTGGCCGTGTTTGGTGACCAGATCTGAATAGCCAGGTACTTTCCCAACCTTTCCCTTCCTCATCTCCTTCCTCTCCCCACTACCTTCAGCCTCACAACATGCCCCTATCGGGGATGCCATAGTCTTACTGGCTCTAGACGATTGGGAGCAGTTGAAACTCTTGTGCGGTATTCACGTAAAAAAAAAAGAGAAAGAAACAGATAATATGAATTGAAAGAGACAAAATGTCAATTATATTTTAATAATTAATAAAAAATTTATTAAGTGATACAAAAATGGTTTTAAAAAAAAGAAAATCTGCATTGTAAGTATTTTTACACTTCAAAATAATTATTTTACTAAATAAGTAGTTAAATATCACAAGGGTGGGCAGAAGGATATACTGCCACACAAATTTGTCTTGGCACATACTCCTTGATTGATATTCATACCATATCAATAAGTTTTCTTGCGGAACAATATCGGCACTGAGCGGAACCGGACGTTGGTGTGAATCAGCCTTAATAGCCAATATTATAGTTCCTTCGAACAGCCTTTTTCCTTTGTCCATTGGAGATGGCGACCAAACTGTTAACTTCGAAATCGGCCCACCGTCAATGAGGTTGATCAATTATTTTGGTGCCCCAGCCCAGATTAAATGTATTCATTAACTTCATACAATTTAAAGGTTATCTGAGGATCTTGCGGCCTACAAACTTGGCTCACGACCTTAAATTCAATTAACAGGTACCGTAATATACCATAGTATTCAATGCCGTGCCTTATTAGAGCAGATGCCTGGCGTGATTTAATTTGGAAAATTCCACCGACACATGCGCTTTCACTCGTGCCGCAAAACAATATTCCATCAGCGAGTTCAAACATTCATTGCGTCAATCAACAATAACCATAAGATGAAAAGGCAATCAATAATCCGCTGCGATTGCTTCTCTCAGTGTTTGCTGACCCATAACCAATCTGGCACCTGAGAATGCAGAATGTGGTTCGTTTTCAGTTCGAAACCATAAACAATTTCGTTTCAATCTCTCCTTGGGCGACCTTTATACCTGTGGGAGCGCTATTCGCGATTTCGGAAACGACGGTTGGCAACACGTAGGTACACATCGCGAACAAGCACGCCAATATTTCAATACAAAAGCAATGTTGAGAAATGCCAGATTACTTCACACTATTATTTATACCTTAAAACCGACGCTAAACTTCAGAGCAGCGAGATCAGGGGCGAATTTAACTATTCGGAGGCTTAGAGTACATAGAGTAGTATCTATTCAAGCCAGTGAAGTCAGTTTTTGACTTGTTTTTGATGATTTTAATCTGACTCGGCGCACCTGGGCGTGGCTAAGACTAAGGCTACGGTATTTATACATCCATTCATATCACATATCGACATAGTGTTTTTGTTTATTCGTATAGCCACTTTTTCACAGTATTTTTATCAACAAAAATATAGCATATAACCTAAAAACCGTTTAGTTGTGTCAAGTTTAGTGGCATAATAAAAAATGTGGGCGGAGTCCCGCGGTGAACCAGGAGCTTAAGATCATTGCGACAGTATATAGAAGCGGTCTATGAAATTTGTTGTCTCTTTCTCTCTCATGGTGTACGACGTAAAAACCTGGAGAAAGTGATTTATCGCAAGTTTGTGTAGGTTGGGTAAAAATTAATTAGCTCTCCCTCCATATATTGTTACTTCTAGATTCGGAGGCCTACTCACATCACCAATGGAGGCTCCCCGTAGATTTAAAATTATTAGCATTGTATGTATTGGTGCAAATGTATACACTTCCGCAGGCCCGGCCCTAAGTTAAACGCTTAGAGCATAGTAACCTTCTTTTGCCCACCGCCCACTTTGAGATATATATTTTTTCTAGAGGCCCCCCCCATTTTTTTTAAATTACCATCTGTCGCTATCGCGGTTCCAGTTACCGGTGACCACCGAGGAACCGGTTATTTATCCAGTTCTTTTTGGAACCGGTTCCTCGTGTTTTTAAAAGTACTAGCAAATCGACAAAAGTTCCTCGCCAAAAAAAAGTACTAGTCGGTAGAGATTTGAAAGCGAAAAGAACTGGAACCGGTTCCTTGCCCGGCTATTTTTCCAACGCCCCTGTAATTTTCTCTGGGTCTTCTACTGCCCCCCTGGAAGTCTCAAACGCCCATAAGGGGGCGCTATCGCCCACGTTAAGAACCTTTGGCTTAGATGAATTAAATAATATAGATATGCTAATGAGACAACGAGCGTGAATGTACTAAACCGAGTCCGAGAGACATGCCTGAAATTTACTGCGTTTAGTATCACACAAACATTCGTTCGACAGAAAAGCTGTGACGGAAAACGGGAGCTCTTCAACCGAAATAATGTGAGATAGCAAATGCAGATATACATAGGTGTGTGGAAGACAACCGTTTCCGTACGTCGTACTGTACTTGGCTAGTCGCTCAGTAAGTTCGTCGGGGGAAGAGAGATTATAACAGTAACGCTGGACTCATCCGTACACACACATTCTGTTTAGTATTGCTTTGAAACTTATATCGAGACCGTGCCCCATTTATCGTTCGATTTGTATGAATATGACGTGTCTTGTATTTTATGTCTATGGTTAAACGGCGCCTGGCGCAGGTAAAATTTTCGTTCGAGCAGAAGATTGGTACCAACTCGTATCAAGTATAGATCGACAGGCGCGGGTTGTTATTCCGCGCCGTTAGGCCGGAAACTTACGGGCAGGGCCGGCCATGTGCAGGCTTTTTATCATCATTATTTGGGGGGCCTTTGTCACCGCGGTGCCCCCGTGTGCGCATTTAGATAGCCTACCTCTGGATCCGCCCCTGAGTGGGCAGCAAATAAAAACTGTATAAAGGGTCAAGCGTGGAAGCTGAGTTAACTGACTATTAAATATACTTCAGGTCACGATATTATCGGAATGAGTACATTTATTAGTGATAAAAAGCTTTTTTTTTCCATCTGAATAGATTTGTATTGTTTAGCGGTCCTGGTCCGTGTAATTTTAGATTTTTCTTAGGAAATCATGCAAACCTGATCAAGTTTCATAAGTTGGGTAGGTAGGTACCTAATAAAAAAACAATAAACATTTTGTAATTTAAAAAAATGTAAATATCAAAAGATAAGTTATTGAAATTGTGTAAGTTTGGATAAACGTTTTTTACTGTCGATTTTTGTAATTTATAATATCATTGATATCCTGTTTTTTGCAGTCGAATGGAATGACCACATTTATGTGGTTCACCATGAGTGGTAGATACTCTAAGTTTCGCCCTGGTGAAAGACCACCATTCAGAGTTGAAACATTGCTTGAAATGTATTTATCCATGTTTGGTGACCAGATCTGAATAGCCAGGTACTTCCCAACCTTTCTCTTCCTCATCTCCTTCCCCTCCCCACTGCCTTCAGCCGCACAACATACCCCAATTAGGGATGCCATAGTCCCACTGGCTCCAGACGGTTGGGAGCAGTTGGGATTCTTGTGCGGTGTTCACTTTAAAAAATAAAAATAAAGTATGTTTTAATACAAGTACCTACTTACGTACGAGTAAGGAACAGAACTGAAATAAATAGTGTTTCCTTTTAAAAATATCAAGTTGTCAATTAATTGATTAGTAATTTGTTGACCCTAAGATGTATGGAAATGTTTGACACACTTGCTACTACTGCCACACATGCAACCGGTAGTCAGAAACCTTCTACAGCTTGGCACGGATAACTTTACAGGCGGGGACGTCGTCAGTGAAGACTTTGGGATTACAAAAAATCTATCGATTTCAAAAACAGCTCGTTCATTTATTATCCCATCCTTTGGCCGCCTAATAAGTTATACATGTCAAGATGTAACTGCAATCTGGCCAGAGAGTGTAGATCTGTTTATATGTTTACAAGATTTTATTTAAAAGGCGTACATAACGAATGACAACTAACTGTGTGTTTGTTTATTTTATCAACAGGCGTCGCCGCTGTCGCCGTTCCCGCTCGCAGCCCGAGCGCCGACCGACGCGCTCCGTAGGGCCCGAGGAGCCCGAGGAAGGGGGCTCGGGGGCCCCCGCGGCCGGGGGAGAGCGCGCGGGGCTCCTGCTCACGGCGCAGGAGGCACTTCACTCGCTGTATGGAGAGATCTCCACTATAAGAGATGGAGCCCTTACGCACCAGTGCATACAGACCAATCTTGCAGACGTCATTTCTGGTGGTAAGAATAGTTTTTGTTCGTCGAGTTGTGATTTTATGAATACCTTGTACCCAATTGTGTAATTTAATTTCTAGTAATGCCAGTACCTAACCAAAAATCCCTTAAAACATATTAATTATCATTTTTTGTTGCAGGCAACCCCAATGATAAGATCTTGTATGGGCGTGCCGACAAGCGCCGCAGCGCTTCTCTCCCTGCAGGGCGCAGTCCTGACCGGCAAGGAAGGCGCGGCTGGGGGGGCTCCGTGCGCCACCTGCCCCCCTCGGGCACCCCCACAATCACTGACCCAGCTGATGCCCCCGTTCTTGACTCCTCACCCAGTACGTTAACTACAAAAAAAGTTTTTCGAAAATGTTGGTGTTTACATTTAGGTTTTGACAGAGGGCACTGAAAAATAAATTGCGCCAGGCGCCGTTTGGCCCAGGACCGAGCCTGATGCTATATCTCATGCTTTATTCCTTGGACAGTAGCCCAATTCCTTATTTTGAAGCTCAAAAGGGTTGTCATTGAGTGTTTGGCAACCTCTCCTGGTCCCCATGGATCCCCAGGTATCTAGCCTACAAATGGGGTGATTGGGAGATAAAAAGCATTATCATTATAATAAATATTGTACATGGAATCTTTGGTTTTTATTTTGTAGCAATCTTTTTTTTTCTTCTGCTCAGTAATTGTATAAATTAAATTAAGTATTTACCTAGCAGACCATAAAAATTGTATTTAATTAAAAGAATCCCCCATAAATCGATGCAATTTCCTGTTTCTGTAACCTGTTTTTATTAATTTTCAGAAAAGGGATCTCTGCTGTCTCGCCTCTTCAGAAGAAGCGGCCGAAACAAGCAGCCACGTGGGAGCATCAAATCTTTCTCTGCACAGTTTCCCCCAGCCGAATGGTTCAACTCCAGAGCGGTACACCTGCACTGTGTTGCCACTCAGACCGTTTCGAAGGTGAGCACTTTATTTATAAACAAAAAGAATTGAAGTTAATAGGTACCTAATGTACCTACTTACTTTAGAATTTTCCAGTAACCTAAAAAATTTACTCATTTTTTTATATTAACTTTTTCTCTCCTTCCAGGAATCTTTGCAGAGCCTTCCATCTTATATATCGACTTACTACGATGGGTCAGAAATTTCACAAAGGTCAATGACGCTATCACGCCATCGAAGACATCTTTCTACGGAATCTAATCTTCTTCCTTCTTCCAGTCTTCCTCGTTCAGCGTTGTCCGCTAGTTTTACGGACAAACACACGTCCGATAGTTCTCCCACACACAGAAATGGAACGTTAAAGTTGCGTGAAAGCCCTTGCGGTAGTTTAAAAAGGCAAAAATATTTTCAGACAACAAATGCTATGTCAACAAGCGGGCCTTCTAGCCTTGAAAGCAATCACAGAGGATCGATGAAAACATTGAAGAATGATTCTAAGAGTGGCTCTTCTTCTCTGGAAAGTCAATCCATGACCAACAGGTACCCGAGAAGTCAAACCAACAGCAGTGGACACTCGACCCTGGAATCACATTACTCCGATCGCACATTGCAACCCTCCCCTAGTCACTGCAACTCTCAATTCGGTACAATAGGACTGAGCCGGGCTCAATCTCTAGTCAAAGTACAAAGCCTTCAAAGCTCTCCCCAAAAAGCTTGCATAAAAAAAGGAAACCCATACCCGATGAAGATTCACATAAGATCAATAGTACCTCAACACCTTTATCATCTCCCAAAATTAACTCTTCTCCGGCAAAAAACTCGCCAATCAGTAGTTCTCCTGGAAACAATATTAAAGCTGACCCTATCAAATGTGACCTGTCTTCCACTGCCGTATCAGCTAATTCTAATTCCAATAACTCTATCACTCTCAAGCTGACTACTAATACGACAACACAAAATGGAACCGGCACCAACACTAAAGTCTACGTACAAAACTCACCCGCGAGGTCAGTGATCACTTTTGAAAATGGGAATGTGACAGAATCATCGAAGGGAAATAATATATTTATTTTCAACGATGACCGATATTCAATGACAAAGCCTACTTCTGAAGAAGAAAACCCCCAGAAGAACCCTGTAAATGTATTCATGGAGACAACACTGGATAACTTTCCCACTCAAAAGTCGGAAAACTGTAACCCAGAACCATATTACCCCAATAATGAAGCCGTCAAAGTTCAAGAAACAAAATTCAACAAGAATGTTATAAACGATAAATCAATGAATAACAACCGGAAACTCTCCCTACAGTTAGGAAATAATCAATCCAACGGATTGAGTTATAAAAATCAACTGAAAAATCCAGCAGAAACAGTATCCAGTCCGGGGACACCGGCCATTCACAACAACAGCCTTGGGTTTGATGGGACTGGCAACAGCGACCCCTCCACTCCCACCAAGAGTTACGACAACGTGGTGGATTCCATCACCAACATGAGATATTATGAAAAAAACAACTTGGCATCTGCTAACAGCCACCACGAATTGCAGAAACTCAATTCAAATGGGGATTTAAAAAGTGTGGACCTACTGATGAAGGCAGTAGCTATGCAGACAAACAATCGACAAAGTTTATATCACAGTAGAATGAGTTCCGATTCAATCACCAGCATTTTATCAAAGTCCTCGGACAATAAGGGTACAGTCATTGGTTCAGAACCAAATTTGGTCTTCAAAAATCAAGACATCCAAAACAGCCCGCTTAACGACAATAATTACGCTTCAAATGAAAAGTTGAATAGCGAAGAAAGAAACAAAAAACAGAAAAGGTATAGTTTGAGTCAAGACATAAAAAACAGAAATCCCGAGTTCTATAACTTTCCGAGCCTCAGTGACTTGAGCTTTAATTTTACGAGTTTAGCAGCTCAGAAAATTCTTAAAGGAGTCAGCATCAATAGCGTGGACACGCTCAATGAACTCAATATTGCAGCTAATAACGGGTCCGATAAACAAAAAAATTGCGAAGTTACTGTGTGCACCGACTTCGGCCTTGTATAATAAACTAACAAATATATTATTATTTTGTCATAAAATTAATTACTAAAACATATCACTCATATTATATCAGTTCGCATAAAAGTTTATTGGTATTTAAAATTTTATTGTCTGGCACAAACCATTGTTTATTTGTTAATCATTTCTTTGCTACTAACTTCTTTAAAGTCAGCTTCAAAGAAAACAAAGGGTTATCAACTGTTGTAAAATACCTACTTTCAAGGGAACCAGAACATACACATTTATTAAAAATACAGTACAAAGTAGAATACTCTTTTTTTAACTGAGTATCCAAACAAAGTATGTATGTATAGGTCAAAGAAGAATGTGTTATTGTTTGTTTTAATAATAATTGGACCCCTCAGGATCAAAGAAACGTATCTCAAATGTATCTCATTTCAAAGTTACGTCTCCCAGATATTAACGAGTTTGTTTTTCCTGCAGGTACATTTATTCTAAAAGGTTATTTGTATGTTTAGTTAAGATTTTAGATGTTTCTTTGCTTTAAAATATATCATTCAAAAATTAAACGGCCATTTAATCAAATCGCTAAAATGATATACGTTTCAAAGATTCAAAGGGGCCAAAATATAAATATTATGCAAGTGCAATACATTTGTTTCTCAATTTTTTTCATGAATTTTTTGCGTTTTTCAAATACCCATATATTTATCAATGCTTGACTACTTATACATAAATGAAATTCTACTTTATATAAAAACATGAATGTTAATGCTTGGATATTTTGCCAACTTTGTAGAGAATATTTTATCACTATGGTAAGTAATTATTATTATTTTATGGAGTTTGTGTTGTAACAGAAAGTACAAGTAGAATTTAGTGTGTACATGTAAAAATGACAGTGAATTTGCCCATGTGATCCAAGCAAATATATATATATATATATATATATATGTATTTAGCTTTCAAATACTACTAAATATTAGGGATATAACGATACAGGTACTGATATATTAGCTAAAATGACAACAATTTGTTTTTTTTGCTTTGATTTTATGATTAGTCAAATTGATTTTTTTTCCTTCCAATTCATTTCTAAATTAAATCAAAATATCGTTTATCTTTTTATTAAAACTTAGCTTCATATTATATTGTATACTTCATGTTTTATAAGCAATACAGATTAATTGTTTTAATCGATTGAGTCTATAGTATCTAGTATCTGTATTGTTTGGGCAAAAACAAGTATAATTACAATCCTACTAAATATCACCAGGTATTTGATTTTGTTAACATTCAAAATATTGTGTACAATATTAACTATGTTTTTCCAAACTATTTAAAAATAAATTGTATGGAGGTTTGTATATACTAACAACGTTTACAGATTGTAACTAACAATTTTTAATTTATATTATTGCAATAAAAGTTTATGTTTATTAATGTAAATTTTGCAAATATTACAACGACATAAAATAATCTAATGTTGAAATTGTGTTTCAATCAAACATTCATTCCCTACCCAAAATAAAACTTTATTCCAACATTGGAAAAAAATTCTCTTCACCTATCTGTTGAAGATGTTGATAAAAAGAGATTAATCCACATCATCACGAATTCAGTGTGTTGATCTCTTTTGAAGGGTTTTAATACACTAGTAAAATGCAGGACCTCGTAAAAAATATGCTTAAAGTAATATGACTGAAATATTCATTAATGACGAAAAAAGGCTTACATTTATGTATTATGAATATAATCCAATTTCTAGTCATTAATGTCATTATACTGTGTGTTTCAAATTTATAAGACGATAAGTGTTCTGACTCCTGTAGTACAAAAAGGAAATCTTTAGTAAAGGATGGTCCAATAAGTGTGGTCACTACTTCCCAGCAAATATTTTAATTATAATTTATGCATTTATTTAAAAAGTTTAAAAAAACACATAATATCACAGGATATTTATCAATGTATGTATTATTAATAATAATAATAATTGGCTGATTTTTATTTCATTTTCACTCAAAATAAAACAAACCATTTGTAAAAAAATCCCATATATTTTAACAAATCCAGGCATACACAAATCCTGAATGATATATACAGTTTATATCATAATATTATATTATATGCACACAAATAAAAAATAAACATGGAAAAATGAGTACATTGTTAGAAATTTCTTTCAAAACATTAAAAACTGCAATCCTTTATAAAATGATCATATTTAAGTTGCATGTTTAAAAAACAATGTGGGTGTTGAATAAGTTATTCGCAAGCCACAGCATTTTGTTATAGGGTTAAACTGCAGTCATACTAACCAGTCAACATAAATTATCAATAATAAATTAATTCATTGCACAATGCTACCGAGAGATAGCCTGTAATGAAATCAGGAATAATTACATATTCTCAAACAATTTAATTTTGTAACAAATAAACCGTAATTACTGATGCCACATTACATTATGTGCTTTTCTGGAAAACCATGCTAAATAACATAGTTAAGACTGTGGTGCAAAAGCAATTTAATATGCAATAATAATAAAAAAGCAGATATGTATAGGTATCGCAAGCAGACTTAACCCGGACACAGTACTTACACAGATGCATTACTGGCATACAACATGGTTCAAACTTGTTATTCAACATCATAAAAGAAAATTCCAGTGAAATTGAAAAAAGCTTCAACTTAACCTCTTGGCAAGTATGTACGAACCTTGTCGTTCAAACGAACGAAGTCTCGAAGGAGTATGAACGACAAGGTTCATTCGCACCCTTAAGTCAATCTTGTTTAATTTAAAAAAAAAAACTAAATATTTTATGTGCATAGAGAAAAATTCTATACACATATATAATAATACATAATCTAATGTATGTAAATAAAATTAAAATATACCACGGTAAAAACTTTTTGAATATTATATTTTTGAACGTATACACATGTCCCTTTCTCGCTAAAAGCAATAAGCAGGCGTAAACAAGACAAAAGGATGTTTCTCAGTAATGTTTGAGAAGAACATTATCGTCGAAAGGGAATATTTATGCACCAATTTACATAATCCTAAGTTTGTGTTGTTGTGGTCAACTCTAATTGCGTGACCTACAGGTAATAGTATAATATACATACAAGTATTTATTTATTATAAATGCCATATAAAATTACAGCAAGGACAAGGACATAGAGTATTTTGAGATTTCGGTATTTTTTACTGGTATTAATCTTAGGTTTTAATCAGGAACACTCAATGGTTGTGTGCTCCATAAGGTCGAGGACTTGCGAGGGTTCCGTTTCCGTCTCATTGATGATGTGGTTCAGCCAGTCCTGGGTGGGGTTTAGCTTGTTATTTATTATTTCGCATTTTGACTTGGTCTCATCGCAGATCACGAGGAAGTCATTGTTGACGCTGTTTGTGTTGCGTACATTCTTCTCATTGAAATCTTTATCCTTGTTAGAATTAACCGAGCTATCGCTTGATGAATCGTCACTGACTTGAGAGGCGTATTCAGAATTTTTAAACTTATGTTCTACTTCACTGACAGGTATATTAACATAGCACACACATTGGTTATTTTGCGTTATTTGTTTAATTGCGTTGTGGTTTATTATGGTTTCTAGGGAGTCGTCAGAGTCCTGCTCCGGACAGATGTCGTCGAGGCATTTGTAGGAATACATGTGATCTTCTTGGGGATTAATGTACTCCTCCATTGTGAATATATTGCTATCAATGTTCAATTTGGCAAAATCTATTATGCCGAAATTATGTATTTCGGTAAATAGACTAGTCTCGTTACCATAAGATATACTAATATTTTGTAGACAATTTCTATCGACTGATAATAGTGTACCGTTGCCACACTGTTTCCAAATTGCGTCGATCTGTCGAATGGTTTGTAGTTCTCGGGCTTTAAGTGCGGAATAGACTTTCGCAAAAGTTTGCCGTACTTCCAATTTCAGCTGTAATCAAGAAATTAATAGTTATTTACCACGTTTGAGTTGAAAGAAAACAGTAAGTTTAATTGTTTTGAGTTATTATATGTTTGATACTAACACTTTCTAACGTCAATACATCGCCCTCCATGTTTACCATAAACAATCCATTTATTTTTTTGACATTTGTGTCGAGTGTTGCCAACTAATGTTCAAAATATGTGTACAAAAAATATGCACTGAGACCGTGATCGCCAACACAAATAAAACCAAAAAGGCTTCGGGCTGCAATAATTTGACTTATTTGTAAATGGAGTTTATTTTTTGTTGTTAACACTACTAGAAAGTAACAATGGTATATTGTAAAAGTATACACTTATTATTAACGCATGTGTACGTATTTCGTAAAGGAAGCGACAAAAACATGAATGTATTTATTTCCACTTTCCACTAAGTTTGTAATTTTCGTCAAAAAATGGACGATTTTGTAAAAAAAAATTGTAAGTTTCAAACCACCGTAAGTTTTCAGTAAAGCATTTTAAAAAGTTCACCTCTAACATTTTAACGACCTCCGTGACCCAGCAATTAAAATTCCCGGCTACAGATCTAAAAGTTTCGGGTTCGAATCCCAGCGCGCCCAAGTAAATTTTATTTAATTCGTATGTTTTTTTCAAATTTAATTCATTAATAATAAATAGTATGTAGGGGCATATTTCAGAGTGGTAAATATTTCAATATCACCTTGATGAAAGACCACCATTCAGAATCAATACATTTCTTGAAATAGTATTGACTGTCTTTAGCAACCAGATCTGAATAGTCAGGAATCAATCCAAACCCCTTCTCCATACTCTCCCCATTTCATTTGGCTTTACAACATTCCAATTGGTGATGCTATAGTTTCACTAGCTCCAAGCAGTTTGGGCTCTTGAGCGGTCAAATAATATAAAATTAACCACATTGCTTTGCTTCAATTGCATTTATTATTTTATTCTCTCTCTGGATTGTAGGTTTTTTCTTAATGGTTAGTAGTTTTATATTTTTACAAATAGCTCAAATATTGAAGCATTCGTATGTGGCTGGCATATTTTGTGACGTCAAGATACGAATGAATGTTAACACACCTCTGAGCACAAATCGCACAGGAAAACGCCTGTTTTCTCGGACAAGTCGGAATATTCCAAGGTTCTGCGCATGCGGTTTACCTTTCTAGTATATTATTTTTCAGTGATAGTTATTGATTTTCTGTTTGACAGCGAAGTTAGTGGAAATGTTCGCATTCATGTTTACACTATACTAGCTCAATTGTGTTTATTAGATAATTTGAAAATGCATTAATATCGTGCGTTTATACATTTAAATTATATATATAACCGTTTGATAACAGAGTGCGCTCAAAATGTCCGAAGTTCGCCAGCGACGGGTTGAAGGTGAAACTGAGGAAAAGGTAGAGACTGCAGGAGAATCTGACAATGTAAGTATTAATTATTTTTTAACCCACGTTTATAAGACAGATTAACATATTTGGAAACAATGTAATGACGCTCGAATGAGCCTACTCCAACACATTAGATATAAACGTCATCAGCTGTTTTTGTTATTTGTGTAGTTTGCAAATAAATATTAATTATTATAAGTGTGTCTATCTGATGGGACCTGCCAGGTAAGTATTTTTCTGTATATTTTCTTATTTTAACTAGGAATTAATAAATAAGATCTGTACAGCGCCCTTGAGGTGATTTTTCACAAAAACAGCGCTTTACAAATCGTCCAAATATTATTATTATATTGGGATTATGGTGCACTGGTATTGGTTGTACTTAAAAGCACTGATTTATTGAAATTATTTTTAGGTGGATTCTGAGGAAGAGAAGTCCCCAGAGGATAAGTATGTTGACGAAATGTCAAAAAATCTCCCTCAAGGAACCGACAAATCTCCTGAAGTCTTGGACGGCGCTTTATCTGGTCTTCCAGCCAAGTATGTTATTAAATTATCTTTCCATTAATAACAATGAGTTCTTTTAAACAGTAGAACAAACCTGATTTTTGTATCATTTAAGAATATAAACGACACCATAAAAAAATTATAAAAAGTTCAATTTGTATACAATGCTGGCCTAGTTGAATATTTCGCCTTGAAAATTTTACAACCACAAGAATTAAGCACTTCTTTATTATGTTTAGTGTGTCGATGAATAATTTAATTTATGTTTATTGCAGAAAAGTATACCTAAAAATAATATTCTTGATTTGCCAATCGGATTACAATAATGTGTTTTTCATAATTTATTCTTGATGAATACATTAATAAAACTGGTTTTGTTCATAATTGAATACGTAAATTGCAGTTCAAAGTTGCTTGGCTGCTCCCCCCTTTACCTGCCTATGTTACCTCTAGTCTGCAGTTACCCTTCATATTTCTTACCTCAGGGAATTATAGCGTGTATCGATGTTGCATAACCTTAATCCATCATGAAATGAAGTGCCTTATCTAACATAACCATAATATGGCATGTTTTGTACTGATAAGTATGACCAGTGGTGGCTCGTGACTTCTGGAGTGTGCAGATAAAAATAAGATTTATTTAAATATTATGTTGTAGTCGATTTATAAATATTTTTACTTTGAAAGTGATTTTTTATTTGAATTTTCAGCAATCTGCTATTTGAAAATCTACAGTAAAGAAATTAAATTTAAAAAATACCTATTTGTCTACGGCGAGTATACAGTCAAATTTGTTTATAATAACACTCATGTTGTTAGAATGTTAGGTTAGTAAAATTTACAAAAAAAATATTTGATTAGCCTTTAACTGTGCACGAAGTCACTCTATGCAGAAATAGCGATTATAAAGATCTTGTAAGTTTCGATTTTTTCAATCTTAGCTCTCAAAATCACAAAAAACGTCACAAGCCACCACTAATAATTATTGTGTCTAGACATAAAAATAGTTCATCAAATAAGTAAATAATGTATAATTCTATTTTTAATTTACCTCACTATGAAAAACAACACATTGATGTTTACATATATTTTTGTACTTTATTTTTTTTCCTCTTTTCTTGATAAAACTTCTTTTCTGTTTTATTAAATTCATATTATTGTCCTATGCTTCTACATCAATATTTTGATCTGAATTTTAATGAATGAAATATTCTTCTAAATTTTAAAGTTTTCTGTTAAATTTGAGTTATTTTGGGCTGCAGTGAGCAGGGTGAAGATTACCCTGATGATAGCCAACCTCTGTTAGGAAAGGGCACCAATAAGAATGATATTATCTATGTTCATTTTATTTGCAGATGGAGAAATTGGGTTGTGCGGGGGATCTTCACCTGGCTGATGATTGGAGGATTCTGTCTCTTGATCTACGGAGGTCCCCTCGCTCTGATGTTTGTGGTAATTTACGTTTATTTATTTTTTAATTAAAATTTTGTGTACTGCCCATTTATAAGAGCAGACAGCGTAAAAAATATATAAGGTTTTTTTTACTCACTTCAATTGATTATATCTCATTCCAAATTCTAAAACATGAAAGGTTATCTATTGCATTGTATGCTATGTGCATTCAACTGTCATCAATTTTTGACTAAATGTCGGTGATAGCACTGACAACTTTAATTTCCTTATCTTCAAGGATAGCTATATCATATTACCCAACTTATTTTAAGTTTATTAGATTGATACGGATTGTAAACCGATTAATTTAAGTATTTAATAGTACTATTACATGTATATTATGTCTTGATATCATCTTATCTTGTCACTTAAGTAATATAAAATAAATGTGGTGTCTTTCTGAATTTAGTGAATCAAATATATTTCATTGTCATAATATTTTAAAAAATTTTGTGCGATATTCACAAGAGCTCACCTGTTTCTACAGCGTAAAGCTAAGGCAACTATATCACCACCCCTCGTGAGGCAGGTTAAGAAAGAGGCCATAGGAAGGGCTGGTCTTGAAGAGGTTTTGATTAAATGATGCAGGGAAGGCGACTGCTTTGCAAAAGATTATGTCGAAATACAACGCATTCTCATGCTACCAACATCAACTGTGAACGGGTGTTCTGCACCAAATATTTTATTTTACATGTCGTTAAAGTATTTAGTTATTTCTTTAATCAAAATCTGTCAACCCGTTAATTCTCTTGGTTATTTCCCGAGGAATTTAGTGCATGTAATATAACAATTTATAACGTCTAGATAAGCGTTATCAATTATCACAATCTGGGTGGCTGGTAATGCATAGTTAGAATAACCACTCAAATTATCAAAACTGTCGCTCGTCAATAACAGATTATTTATAATTAATATAGATTTCTTTCGGCTATTTTGTGAGAAATTCATAAAATAGGACAGAATGCAGTAGTCGCTGATAAGAAGTTGTCAAGACAAGTGAAGCTAGCAGTCCTAAACAGAGTGTTAATACCAACTCTGATGTATAGCTATGAGACTTGATACTTGCAGAGGAAGGATGAAAGTAGACTGAATGCTCTAGAAATAAGATCCCTGAGGCGTATCTGTGGTAGAACTATGTATGACCATATAACAAGTGTGAGTGATTCGGAAATAATGAAAGGCTAAGCATGCTAAAAGATGTAAGTGCAATTAACAAGATTAAGAAAGGGACATTTTTGGTAGTTTATGAATGTGTATGTTACAAAAACATATGACGTGAAAACGGATGAAAGGAAAAGTCAGGGATGCCTGAAGAAGATATAGCATGATCAAGTGAATCAAATATGTACTTGAGTTGGATCCTATCAAAGGTCACCACAGCAAAAGAGTATGTTTGAATGAAGCAAGGAGTATGTGGCAGTCCATCTGGTTTGCTTATCCCTGCGGGGAAATATTGTGATGTTTAGTTAGTTAGTTGCGAGGAATTAAGTGTACATAATACGTTTTTTTATACCATCTAGATAAGTGTTATCATAATCTGGGTAGCTTATAATAGGTAGAAAGACCACTTAAATGGCTGTTACAATGCGTGACCTCGTTGAATCTGTTCAACTGCACGCTTATTACCGGCGCACTCGGGGGGCTTCCTTGTTTCTATTGAACCAGTATAAGTGGGACTCGTGCGCTTGTTAGCTGTCACATGCCATCATTGATTGGTACAATTTGTGCTTGTATGCATGTGTGGCAAACTAACACACACATCCAATCATTATGAAATAATCTGCCAGAAAGATGATAACAGTGACACTGATCCTTTATAATTTATATCAGATATTTCCAACAGTTATATTTAGGTTTAAGTTAAGACACTTCTTGACAGGTTTTATTATTATTATTTATCCGAGCAGAACTGAACAGCGGCGCTACAAAAATAAGTTGATTGACATGTAATTTAACAAAATGATAACCTTGAAAAATATTTCAATGCTAGATTTTAGACCTTTATAACCTATAACACTCCAAAAATTTTTGTATTAGCCAAAAAAAAAATTTAATTTATTTTTTATCGGCTGTTCATATTTTTCTGACATTGAATCGATTTGATTTGGAATATCTGAAGTTGAACTAAGAATGTTTTATTTATTTATTTTTATTTATTTTATTAACGCCTTAAAGACTTTCACATTAAATACATTTTAGTTAAATAAAGGAGTACAATAAATGAGAAGAATATAACATAAAAGCAAGAGTTTAAAAAAAAAGTTAGTATGTAAAACGCAAGTATGTAAATATAGCGTAGGTTTTACAATTAGTCATATTATGATAGTATATTTCACAGAAGAGTAATACGTATATAATACATAGCATGATAAATTTTAAAAAAGTTAGTAAGTAAATTATAAGTATGTTATTGCAGCGTAATGTAATTACAATTAATTATATTATTTTACGAGTAAGCTGAAGATTTGCAGTTACATCACGCATAGAATTATGTATTTCCACCTTGTTCCAGAGTGGTAGATACTCTTAGTATCATCGTGGTGAGGTACCACCATTCAGAATAGAAATATTGGTGGAAAAGGCTTTAGCTAGGTTTAGTGACCAGGTCTGAATAGCCAGATACTTCTGCTTCCCCTCCCTCAGGATGCAAACAACCTGACAATATTTTAATTCTCCTTACATAAATAATTTAGTCAATTGTAGCTTGCGCTATGATGGAAAACTTAGCTTGCAAAGGATAAAATCTGCTACGCCTGAGTGTGAACCCAACGCTTTGAACTACTTGGCCACAAACCGGTCTCAACCTCACAACTTTCTTCAAATAGGGTTTTCATAGTTACACCGGCTCTGGTCAGTTGGAGTTCTAGTGTGGCAGCACAATTACGATAAAAATTGAAGTAATGTTATCTAGTAAATGGATAGTTGTCTTTCAAAGATTAACTAATTTACATCAGCATTTATTTATTATATTGGTGTATTTCCAGACCCTGATGGTCCAAGTGAAATGCTTCGAGGAGATCATCAACATCGGCTATGCGGTGTACAAGATCCACGGTCTGCCCTGGTTCCGCTCCCTCTCCTGGTACTTTCTGCTCACCTCAAACTACTTCTTTTACGGAGAAAACCTCGTCGCCTATTACGGAGTGGTCATCAGCAAAACGGTAAGATTTTCCTTATTTATTCGAGGTGTTTATTTTTACTCTTACTTTTTATTCACCAATAAATTTGAATATGATTTGAGATTTTCACGACGCAAGATGTTCCTGCCAATATGAGACATATATTGTTACCTTTCTTTCTGTTACATGCTTTGTTTATGAGAAAGATGAAAAGGTTACAATGGAATCATCGTTGCTACATAAATAAACGTGTTTTTCTAAACTCTACACATCTGCCCTGATGATGGACACTGCAAGGCAGCCCGAAACTTTGGTTCAAGAAGGAGTAGGAAGCGTGCCATGCCTCAATATCCCGAAACTCAATCAACAGAAAACCAATAAGTTTGTTTACATTTGATGAATACGCAACATAAAATTTATTTATTTTTCATGGGTGTTATAAATGTTTATGAAGAAATATATCACGATTGTAATCAAAATGAGATCAATAAAAGATTATTTTTTGCAATGCTCAAACTACTTCTTTTACGGTTTAATCAAAACAACGATGAACTTCCTATTGAAATTTTCTGAACTGAATGTTTTGTCTACAGGAATATCTACGCATGCTGGTGAAGTACCATCGCTTCTTGTCCTTCTCCCTGTACTGCATCGGCTTTGTGTGGTTTGTGCTGAGCCTCGTGAAGAAGTATTACATGAAGCAGTTCAGTCTCTTCGCCTGGACCCACGTCGCCCTTCTGATTGTCGTCACCCAGAGCTACTTCATCCTCCAAAATATATTTCAAGGTCAATAATGATTTTATCAACCATTTCAATCCATTAAAGTGTATCTGCCCAGTGTCAAAAAATACATCGGTATCAATATTAATTTGAATTTTTATCATAAAATAATATTTTTTTGACTGAGCTGCCCAAGGAGAATTTTACATTTGACCTTAATTTCCACCAAACAAAATAAACTAATGTATACAAATTTATTCCATTTTGAAATGTAATTTATTCTAGCTTCATGTGGATTCCAAGTCACTACATAATAATTTTCATGACAAAATCAATGTAAAAATATTGACAATGAACTGTTGATACTTTCAATTTTATTTAACAGGAGTGTTGAATTGATTAACCTTAAAAATATGCATTACCCTTCGACCTTCAGGGCCGAGCGGTAAGACCCTCTGCTACGAATCCAAAGGTCACGAAAATGAAAATAAAACGCCTAAAAAATAATTCAAATTTAAAAAATTACGCTAATAGTTTAAAAAAAAAACTGTGTAAAATTATTCTTAAAAGTATCGGGTTTTTAGGCTAAGGCAGTTAAGCCGTGCTAAATATGGCAATGATTCTCAAAATATATGCCAGAATAAATGATATTTTCTCTGCGCTGATAAAATTATTTTGTATTTTTTTCCAAGTTTTATGTATTTTGCAGGTCTGATTTGGTTCATCGTTCCGGTCTCCATGATAGTATGCAATGATGTGATGGCTTATGTGTTTGGATTTTTCTTCGGGAAAACTCCCCTGATCAAGCTTAGCCCTAAAAAGACCTGGGAAGGATTTATCGGTGGCGGAATATCCACAGTTGTATTCGGATTGTTTGTAAGTAATCACTCGTCAAAATGTTTCTAAAATATGAAAATAATAAAAGCAGCTTCGTTAAACGAAATTTTTGAAACTCTTTTCAACTATAAAATTTAAATACCAGCTCTAGTTCTTATCTCTCCGTGCACCACGTAATTTTTTTAATCAGAATTACCAACCTTCAAAAACTTGACGCTTTTTTTCAGATCTCCTATTTCATGTCGAGATACGCATATTTCGTCTGCCCGATTGAATACTCGGAGACCATGGACAAGATGACCATCGACTGTGAACCTTCCTACCTGTTCCAACTGCAAGAGTATGTTCTTCCCGAGTCCTTGGGAAGTCTCATGAAAGTTGTAAGTCACATCTTGCCGTGGAACGGTACTTAAACTATGCAAAACGATTCCAAACATAGTTCAATTCTTTGTATAATAAGGTTATTTATCAGCCCAGATCTGGTCACTTCTCGTGTTTAACACCTTTTTAAATCTTCACAAATATAAAATGTTTCTATAATAGCATGAAATGTCCTCCACACAATGAGTTTACCTGCGTTGTGGAGAGCAAAAAAAAAACTGTTTAGGAAAATAATTTATTCACAAAATTACACACTTTTTAGAAGGCGTTTACAACCTCATTATTTAAAAAAAAATTAAATACACACAGGAGAAAACCTTAGGGACTATGATATCTTTGGTAATACTGTGCTGAGGGTTTATTTTGATTTAGTTTTTCATTTAGCTTTTTTATTTTGAGTTCGTTAATGGTTCATGTAATTTTATATTCACGAGAATAATACTATGATTTCAGTTTGGCTTCAAGGAATCCTTCATGCTATACCCCTTCATGATCCACTCCCTGTCGCTGAGTGTGTTCAGCAGCGTTATCGGTCCATTTGGAGGCTTCTTTGCATCTGGTTTCAAACGCGCCTTCAAAATAAAGGTGAGATATTTTGGTGGCTATTTTGAGATAAACATAGTGTCTGATTATGTGGGACTGTCTGGAAGTGTTTGTAGATTGTTTCTTGCGTTTTTCTTTATTCTATATAATTTTGTAGAAAGTAGCTCCTACTACTTTGTGTTTGAAAAGTGTGGATACAAACTAATTGTTTGTTTTTTCATTAGGACTTTGGTGACATTATTCCCGGACATGGCGGCATTATGGATCGTTTCGACTGTCAATTCTTGATGGCAACATTCGTTAATGTCTACATTTCAAGCTTCATCAAGATTGCAACTCCCCAAACGCTCTTGCAACAAGTAAGATTATTTTTAACACAAATGCTAATATTATAATATAGACACATTTATGTGGTCTTATGTCAATATTATTATTAAGACAATTGCAAAAAATGGTAATTTAGTGATTCTTATGTCAATTCATTATGTTCTCTGTCGACTTTTGTTTAATTTTTTCTAAGATCTTTCTATTCTATCTTATACACAAAAATTGTTCATCAAACCAAAAAAAACTATCAACCATATTTTATTTTTCGATTTATAGGACAAATGAAACTGTTCATCCGAAAATATTTTTTTTGCATCATCATATTTTGAGCTTAATACCACAGCTTGAAGTTATAAATATTATAAAATGGTTGATATTGTGTTTTTTTTTTTTCATTTTAGGTTTTTGCTTTGAAACCAGAGCAGCAATTGGAACTGTTCTATAGTCTCCAGGAAACTCTTGTGAAGAGGAACATCCTCGATATACAATAAATAATCTATATTATTTATTTAACTAATGGCCGATATCCTTACCTGAAAATTTGTTTGTTAGTCAATTTTTGATATTATTGTTAGTCCTAGTTCTCTGTCTGTTTTCGTTATGCTATAATTTTGTGTCTATTTGTCTCGTTTGTCGTATGGTTCCTTTAACTTCATCACGATATATAACTGACCCTTGTGAGCCCATTTCAAATATTTTTTTATTTTTCAAATATGGGAAGCAAAGTAAATTTATATTTTGAATGTGTGTGTGAATTGACTTTTGGTAGTTTAGGGAAAAATGTTCAGAGGCCGTTTAGTTTTAGTTTAATCTGAACATATTCACTCCAAGAATATTTTCATAGTCTTAACATTTTATCTTACTTACTGAATTATTTAATTCATTCCCACTTGTCTTGGTCTGTTCACAATCAATACCCAATACACACCATTATTACAAGTTGCTATTTATCTACATTAATGTTATTTGGATGTAGGGCATCAGACATTCCTGAATTACCGGCCAATGTTTATCTTTAAGCACCACGGTAGACAGATTTTAGCACCTGTATATTAATTATAGTGTACCCTGATAACTACGAGTATAATGATTATTTCCTTGTATTGATGTAGCATAACTTCCATGTGAGACTAGTTGTAACTATACCTGGATGTAATCTGTCACCTGTAGGTTCATGTTCTAGAGTCTTGTGTCCATTTTATGACTATGGTTATGATAACTGCAGATATTTCAAATCATTGAAATGATAATATTTTCCAAATAATCTCAGCAATTTAGTTGCTGAAATAATGTGAATGAGAGTGCATTTATTTGGACCAGATAGATTTTTACAGTTACCACTAGTTGCTGTGTTGACCCATCACATAAACATAATAAAGACGAAATTATAATATTATCATACCGTGTATTGATAGTAATTTTTTCTATAAATTTATCTATAATTTTTGTGGCCATATTGGAGTTTAGTCTTAGTAGTTTAAAACTAATGTTAGAATCACCGTGCAATATTTTACCTGAGCTTCACATAAGACCTCTTGTTCAGGATTCTTGTTTATATTGATAGGAGTCATTATTTTAAGTTGTTCATCCAATTTTTAACTTGAATTATCGATGACATGCCAAAAAGATGAATGTGAATTTCCCCTGTAATTTTAACGTTTTAATGAAATCAATATTTTTGTACGTTAGGTTTTTGTTGCAGAGAGGTCATTACGGGTAGTATTTGTCACTTGGGAGGTGCAATATGAATATTTCTTGGAAATCAATTCTAGTTATATCACAGATTTCTTATTTAATACAAAATACCACTTAATATATATTTTTGAAATGGGACAAAACAACTGAGGAACAGATTGATAGAAATGGTTTTAAAAAACCAAGGCAGTCTCGGTATGTGAATATATACTGACCTTATCAACTGTACTGGCTTCATCTTTTAACAGGTGTTGAATTTATTCTTCCATAATTATCAGCAGTATTCAATGCCCATCAGAAGCCAATCAATCGTATTTCTGTAGCACAATCTGCTCAGGAATAATGTGAAAGTTGTGAAAAAAGTTAAATGTTTGTCTATCAATCATTTTTCTTTCTTATAAATCCTGTAATAATTTGTTTATTATTTGTTTTTTCATTCTTGTTTGTTAATTTTTGTGTTAGTCTTCATTAAATAAAATTTAGTTATTATGTTATTAACACAAATGGAATAGGCGTGTATTCTTTCCACAACAGCAAAGTATTTATGTACCTCTTGTGAATATTTATTTATTTAAATAATTGTTTTATCTGTATAATTTTGAATCGTCCCTGACTGCTGTATTTTCTGTAACACGCTGTGTACAAGATGTGTACATAATATTGTGATTGTTTGGTAGTTATTTTTTATTCTTTGCATCAAACTGTATTGTCAATCAAAGAAGATAAGTTGTAAATCTGTTAGCGTTTAATTGTTTATGTTGAGGGTTTTCTTTTACCCTTACTTAAGTACTGTGGGCATACTACAAGTCTGTTGGAGTCTTTGTTATTCTAAATGCGATTTTTATTTATTGTTTAGATAAAAGATCTATTATCTGCGAATATGTTTCAGATTATAATTACTCGCATAGAATTCTTCTTCAATTTAACATATACTTTAAATCTGTTGTTAAACATTCAAAATTATTTTGTTGAAACTAATTTGAATCTCATATTATATCATGAAACAGACACTCTTTTTTTATTGTGAACACATCCGAGAAATTTGAAGATTAATTTTAAAAATATAATTTTACAATAAAATTACTTATGTGTACAATGTTTGGTTTATAATATTGTATTATGTATACTTTAATTTAAATAACATGTACTGTCCGAGTTATATTTTGCATCACCACTATAATCTTTATCGATAAGATTTTATTGTAAAGAATATTCTCTGATAAAATGAAAAAGAATTTGATAATATAATTTTATAAAATAAGGACATCAATATTCATAGAGATGCTGTTTTCGATTCTTGTATTGGGAATGTAAAGAACTCCCGGACAATTTGTGGTCACAATGTCAGAATAATGTTAACTAAAATGGTTTTATTGGAGTATTTACTTCGTTCTTGTTATTTTTGTGTTCAATTAAACCAAATTTATGCTAGTTATCATCTTGTTGATTTTATACAAAATGATTAGTTGGTTTGTTATTGCTGCTCTTTTTTAATGATTCGTAGTTTATTTAAGTTAAGGTAGGCATAATTAATTATAGTGGAATCTCCTCGGGTGCTCGCATCGTGAGGAGATCGTCGCCCCCACTAAACAGTGTAAAATGATAAATGTTTCCTCCTAGAGTGATTGATCGGTGGAGATGAGTAGTCTTGGTGTTTAAATTACTTTAAATAGTAAATAAATACTATTTGAAATTCGTGAGTTTTTAATATTTTTAGTTTTTGAGAAAAAGGGAAATTAGTTATGTGCCATTCTGCACAGGTGACAAAGTTATTAAGACTAGGTAATGGCGTTACCCATTTGGGTACTAAAAGATACGACAGTATGTATGTGGGTACTAAAAGATACAACAGTACCTATGTGAGTACTAAAAGATACAACAGTACCTATGTGAGTACTAAAAGATACAACAGTACTTATGTGGGTGCTAAAAGATACGGCAGTACCTAACATATGTAGGTACTAAGAGAAACGACAGTACCTATGTGAGTACTAACAGATACGAAAGTACCTATGTGGGTACTAAAAGGTACAACAGTACCTACCTGGGTACTAAAAGATACAAAAGTACCTATGTGGATACCAAAAGAAATACGGTATTTAATCGGAAAGTGAGTATTATTTAAAGGCTTGGCGACGTATTTTGGATGTGCGTAGGAATGTCATAAATTGAATAGTTCTTCCCGGTGGAAAGTTTATTTAAACCGACTGCGTATTTCCGTTGAAGAGACTCCGATTAGAATGTTTAATGATAGTTTTGCTTTCTTAATACTATTAGTATGTTGTATCTGTGATTCTTCTCGCTTGTCTTACTTAGAATCTTCACACATTTGTTTGAATAACAGTAATGCACTTGAACTCGGCGTTTTCCACAAAAAACATATATTTCAGACTCGCAACAACTTGCTTGAAGTTTATTTTGCGCCTTTAATTTTATAATCCGATATGCTAATTATTACTACATAATTATTGTTATTTGTCTGACCAGAATATAATAAAAATGTTTCATAATATAATTATTTTATTTTTTGCGTGATGTATGCTCATTATAATTTAGTTTATTTTACTATCGCAAAAAAAAACAAGCTGATGAACTAAACTTAAAAATATATAAATTAATAGGTATCAATATTTTGAAAATATGTAGTAAAACACATCCATAATATCCATCTAAGTAAAGACATTGTTTTAAATTAAAATAATAACAATTACTTTATATAGCGCAATTTGGTGACATTTCACAGTGCACTTGACTCTAATACAGGGGTAACCTTATTCTTTACGCGGTCAATAATCAGTTCAAAATATTGTTTGTGGGCTGCTTTCGCCAATCGAAACACATACATAGGGGAACACATACATTTCCCTAGATATTATAAGACCCGGGAGGCAAAGCCGGATCTGTTATACATTAATTCTAAAAGCAAAAGGGCTTAAGCGACACTTTGGTCAAAAATGAGATAAATATGCAGTTTTGATCAGTTTTTCTTTCTCCATCGAATGCTTTGACTATCGTTTGATTCTGAAGACTTTTGTGGGCTTTTGGCCATCTAAAATATATTTACTATTTGGGAGAAGGCTTGACTCAAGCAACAAGTTTAGGACTTTTTTAGCTTTTTGTCACTTCAGGTAACTCAGTGAGGGCATTGAGTTAATTTTTTTTCTCAAAATCCATCCAGGTTCTGAAGACTTTAAAATGCTCAGATGTAAACTTCTCAAAATGGCGCTTCAGACCTTTTGCCTTTCCAGCGACGGTATATATTTTTACAATACTTATACTTGAATTTGGCTGCTGATATGGAAATTTGTTAATAATGCTAGAAATTACTATAAACTATACCTAGCTAAAATTACTTAAATTTACAGGCCGTATGAAATGATCGATGGTAATTTATTGGTATTAAAGTTTGTGTAGGTATTTGATTTCACATAATACTTGCCTGAAGTTGTTTGTTAGTAATTCTAACGTAATTGTTATAAATATACAAAAGAATGAACAAAAATCTAAATAATATAATGCAAGCAATGATAGAAATAACAAAAGACATTTTATAATAAACATGCTTTTGATTACCATTAAGGACATTATTAAAAAAAATATGCAAACGGACAAAACCAAACCTAAATAATTTAAAGAAGTTTGAAAAACATGGTTTATTAATCACATAAAGTTACGTTTTATTAGTTAAACAATAAGATTTTATGAATAAAGTGGTTTTAATTCTGCAAATAATGCATTACTGCTAGTGAGGAAAAGGAAAAGTTTACATTCCCTGAGTGTGGTAGCTGACCCACGTCTCCTTCACCTTGGTGAAAATAGAATTTATTTTCCCCAGGAAGCCCTTGTCCTTGCCAGGGATCGTCAAACTGTGGGTTAGATTTTTTTTAAACTTTAAGCTTTATGTATTTTGTGCCAACTTGACAATTCAGTCTCTTTCATAATATTTTATTGCTTTGGAACAGATTTTTTACAGGTCCTAAAAATTACAATGTTTCTTAATTCTAACATCTATGTAAATATTTTTTTTATATTTATTTTTTTCAAAGAAAGCAACACTTTGTGGTTTGATATTACTATTTAAATAATAATATATTTAGTTTTAAACCACTTTATCAATATACAAATATGTCAACTAGTTTCCGTTGAACCCAACCTTCTTCAGGACAAGACAGTAAAATACAGACTAACCTAATTACATTTGAGCTTTGTAAAATAAGGAAAGAGACAGCATATCAGAGGGGGGGCAGAGCAATAGATAATGGGGAGGTGGAAGGATAGGGGTTACATGAGGAGAAATGGCACAACTTTATCTGATGATGATACTCTGCCCCCCCCCCCTCTGATATGCTATCTCTATTTTATATATGTATATTAATAAAGTGGTTTTAAACAAAATATATTCTAATTTAAACTAACATATTATTACATACTTGCTACCTAAATTGATTCCCCATTTATTTGTACCGAAAATTCATTCATAAGCATAATTACTCTTGTATTGCTATGCTGTGTCAGAATATCTTCTGCCATGTGGTAGTTATATAGTAGGCAGAAGTGTGCACTCCATTAAGGCACATAAGCACTGCCTACCCTGCCATACTCGCATAAAAAATGTATAATATTGGATCAAATAATATTTTTTAAATTATTGCATAAAATAAATCTACACTTTAAAAAATATGCGCGAAGTTCAGCTTATCGCACCGCCGCGAGAGCTCTACCGACCATTCTACTATAACGTGTCAAAAGCAGCAACTACGTAAACGCCGCCAACGTCAGAGTAGATTATTCTATGTTCACTAGACTACACCAAATATGTGCGCGCGTTCAACTGGCTAGTTTGAATTAGTATCTTTGTAAGTGTCTAGGCAGTGCTTATACAGAACAAATACAATAGCAATCAGTGATCTGTTGGTTCCTATCTCTATTATCAATTAATCCACCGTTTTCCTACTACCTACCCTGATCAAAAACTCTGCACGCAACTGCCAGTAGGTATTTTCGCGATTTTCCATAAACTCTTTTCATATAGTGGAATAATCTAGAAATTTCTCTTTCAGAAAGGTGATACTTAACTTTGTTCAATTTTTTCATATAAAAAGTTCAACAATATAAACACCAACCGGAAACTCTTCTGGAAGCTGATAAGAATAGGCACCTTTATATTTATAAAAATGTGATATTGACATTGCAAATGTTTTTTGTCACGTCACGGAACTGTTTTTGTGAATTGCGGGTAGTAAACAATGTGCATTATTGAAACATTTCCTCCTTTCAAAGGTACAAATAATAAATTAAAATAAAGGAGAGCAAGGTCTAATGTCTACATAACAGATATAAAAAAAAAACTGTCAGTTTTGATCTAATAGCGATCGAAATTAATACAGGTAGGTAGGTACCTACCTACACAGGGGCGGCATGTGCCGACGATGAATATTACAATCTTCTGACTAATCTGTCCAAGAAAACTTGCTAGGGTAAGCTGCAATACAAGTGTGAATACATTATGGCCCAGTCAACATTACTTTCTTACTAGTCATACGAGTATGCCTTTTCTAAGAAACAAATTGTTTTCAATGATTAAAATACAAGTAGATAGTAAACGAAAAAAAATATAGCATGCCAAGCATTTTTGACTAAGTAGTTGGGAACTTCAAAATATTAGTTGTTCCAAATTATGGATTTATTCAAATTTATTTAAAAAACATTACAAATCCATTAATCTTTGAATAAATAAAATATAAAAACTAGTTTCATATAATAGAAATAACCACTCAGAACGAAAAACAAATACCTACTTATGTTTGAAAAAATACATGGCAGCGGTAATTCTTGTCGTTTAAATTCAAGCTGAGTAAAATTTAAAAAATCCATGGCGTATGTAGCGATTTGATTCAACAAATGCTCTCTCCATTGGTATGTATCGTAGTAGTATTGTTTAGTTGTCTTTAACATAACATAACATACATTTCTCTGTTCCATTTCATCCAGTTCAACATTCCTTGCCGCAGACTCAGAAACAATAAATTGCTGTTCCTCAATCATCACTCTACTAATGATGGGTATAATTCTCCAATGTCCAGAATGTCAAGACTTGTTAACTCAAGCCATGGTCTTGAAATTTTTGGTAGCAGTCTAAATGATTTTTGTCATTCTTTACGACTCTACCAAATTTTTGACTTGACCTTGGCTTGATTTGAGTATTCTTTCTTATGTATATGTTGTCCTATTTTTGTCATTGCTTCATTTAATATTATGTATGTGCTGTTCTTTCTCTGTTGCATTTTTTCCCATTTCGTGTTTTGTATTTTTTTCTAATAGGGCTTTAGTCCGTTAGTTTGTAAATAAATAAAATAGTGAATGCTCTCCATCTGATAGTATTAATACGATAAGCGTGTGTCGTACATGGTTCGATTAATCGCCGCGTGGGGCGCTAACGTCTTCAAAAATATCTAGTGATCGATGATTCTTTCAACTACCTATGAATCCTTGAAGTAACAATATATGGAGAGAGAGCTAATTCTTTTACTCAACCTATACAAATTTGGGATAAATCACTTTCTCCGGGTTTTTACGTCGTACACTATGAGAAAGAAAAAAACAACAAAATCTCCCAAATTATCACACCGCTTTAAAGTATTGTTATAATGTTCTTCGTGTCTCGCGTCTCCGTTGACTCCGCCCACACGTTTTGATACGCGAAATAAATTAACATAACTCAACGGTTTATTAGGTTACATGCAAATTTTTTATTTATAACAATACAGTGAAAAGGTGGTTATACGAATAACTAAAAACATTATGTCGACATGTGCTATGAATGGATGTATAAATACCCTAGCCCTAGTCCTAGTCACGCCCAGGTCTAGCCGAGTCCGGCAAACCTCATAAAAACTGACTACAGCAGCGCTCTCTCTTGCATATTATTGCTCTGAGTACGAATCAATCTAAAATTTTATTGAGGTCTTACTCAAAACGGACATGAGCACTTTATTCCATTTTTAACGCAAAATTTAATACATATTCTTTGATCCATTTTTTTCAAAAGTAAAAAATCGAAGAACACACAAAAACGTGACTAACCTTCCTAGTTGTCAAAAACAAACCACTAATTCAAAATGGCTGATAATGCTAACATATGATAAACATATGTGTACCAACATAACAAAAACAAAAACGATAATCGAATGTACACAGCCCGCGAAAATTCAAAATTCACCTTTTCTTTTGAACAGGCCATGTATAAGTTGAAACATTATAAAGTCAAAAATAAAATTTAAAAATACCTACTTGTAAACTTGAATGTACAAATAACTAATATAAAATAAAATAAAATAAAACCAAAAAAAATAAATCTACTGCATTTGGAGCTTGGATGTTTTCAGCAGATTGAAATCTGGTATTTATCTACAGGGAAACATATAAAACTCGATTTTGTCGAATTGTGGGTTGGACACTTTCTGCATAACTACGTCCAATTATAATGTCGCACCAGGCCAATCAAAGTTTTCCACTTCTGGCTGTTAAATTCTTTGTTCCAAGGTTAGTGCAGAACATTTCGCCTGGTCATGACATATGACACCCGTGATATTAATATTTCAGTTATCAGTTTTTGCAATCTCATTGATCGTGCAACTCAACGTTGGAAGCCAAATCCTAGTACCGCTATATCCTCAGAGCAATAATATACAAGAGAGAGCGCTGCTGTAGTCAGTTTTGATGAGGTTTGCCGGACTCGGCTAGACCTGGGCCAAGGTATTTATACATCCATTCATAGCACATGTCGACATAATGTTTTTGTTTATTCGTATAAACGCTTTTTCACAGTATTGTTATAAACAAAAATATAGCATATAACCAAAAAAAAACGTTGAGTTATGTCAATTTATGTCGAATATCAAAACGTGGGGGCGGAGTCAACGGAGACGCGGGACACGAAAAACACTCTTACAATTTTTTTTACTTAATTAGTTACTTTGTACATTTAAGTTTGCAAGTATCTAATTATTTCATTTTTTTTTACTAATAATATTTTAACTTAAACACTACTTATTATTTTGGTTTACATGCATTTTAAATCATTTTTATAGGCTTTTTTAAATTTATTGATAGGCATAATTTTGATGGTTTCCGGCAGCGCATTATACGATTTCATTCCTTTATATAGTAAGCTGTTTTGGGTGTTGGCTTTATTCTTTTCTGGTAGTCTAATTTCTTTGCATGCCTTTGTATTATACTTGTGAATATCAACATTGTAGATAATTTTGTCAGAAAAATACTCTGGTAACAAGTTGTTCTTCATTTTATGTATAAACATCAATGTGTTCAATGTCAGCATCTGTTTAACTGTCAGCCAATTTAGTTCCTCTGACATTTTAGCTACTTTTGAGTACCTATTTCTTTAAAGCAGTGCGATAATTTGGGAAATTTTGTTGTCTCTTTCTTTCTCATGGTGTACGACGTAAAAACCCGGAGAAAGTGATTTATCCCAAGTTTGTATAGATTGGGTTAAAAGAATTAGCTCTCTCTCCATACATTGTTACTCCAAGGCTATATCCCTCCCGCTGCTATGACATTACGCTCACGTACCTACAAGGTGTATGCACCTATGTAGGTACGCACCTAGTCTAAATTTTTATCGGAAATTTCTTCGAGTGTAATTAATATTTGAGTAGGCATGTCCGTTTCTCCATTGTCTAGTGGTGTCAAAAATCTTCCAATACAATCATAAGGAAGTTATACAAATCATTTCGTCCAACATGTAGGTAGTGCTATATGCTAAACCATTAGGTTTGAAACATGTGAATATCTATCAAATTATTTTTGCTTTTTTTTTCACGAATGTAAGATATTCATAAATTAGTTCCTGGGTTACGAATAACTTGACAATATTTGAAAAACTCCTACTAAAATCATAATGACGTCCGTGGTCGAGTGGTAAGCCGCTCGACTACGAATCCAGAGGTCGCGGGTTAAAACCGGCGTGCGCAAATACTTTTCATTTAATTAATATGTGTCATAACACATTTGATTCATAAAAAATATTATATAGTATATTTGCGGCACGTTACAGAGTAGTAGATACACTAAGTATTGCCCTGGTGAAAGAACATCATTCAGAATTGAAACGTTGCTTGAAATGGCTCTAACCGTGTTTGGTGACCAGATCTGAATAGCCAGGTACTTTCCAACCTTCCTCTTCCTCATCACCTTCGCCTCCCCACTACCTCACAACATACTCCAATTGGGTATGTCTTAGTTCCACTGGCTCTAGATGGTTGGGAGCAGTTGGGACTAATGTGCGGTATTTACTGTAAAAAAAAAAAAAACTTTCAATGTTGCTTGTGCAATGATGGAGGACTTAGCTAGCTTAGAATTGGGAACCCGACGCATTTATCAACTAGGTTACTAACCGGTTGCGTTCACGTTTCCTTAAATATATTTAATTTAAAAAAAATCCACTTTGAAAACATATCGCCAGCAAATAAAAGTTTATTTATGAAGACGAAAGGAAAATCTCGTCTTGAACAAAGGGTTTTCGGAAAAACGCTAGATGGCAGCACTGCCAATATTATTAACTCAGAGCAATAATATACAGGAGGAATAGCTATGCGAAACAGTGTAGTCAGGATTGTTGATTTTTTCCTGACTCGTGCGTGGCTAGGGTTTTCATGGACCCGTCTTTTTACATATATTCATAGCAAATGTCGATATAATGTTTTGTTTATTTGTATAACCGCCTTTTCATACTATTGTTGTCAACAAAAATATAGGATATAACCTCAAAAACCGTGATTTCGCATCATAAAACGTGGTGGGCGGAGTCGCCGGAGACGCGGGAGACGGAAGACATGCTTATATACCTGAAAGTGGTGCGACATTATGTGACAACTTGTCTTGTCTCTTTCTCTTTCACGGTTTACGACGTAAAAACTCGGAGAAAGTGGTCTATCGTAAATTTGTATAGATTGGGTAAAAATATTTAGCTCTTTCTCCATATAAATATTCTTACTACAAGATTATTAATTACTGAAAAATATTCACAGTAAAAGGACATCAATTTTCCATTGAATGTTCATTACATCGCGTCGCTTCTCGGGAAGTGTAAAATATCTACAAACGATTTAATTAACCGTTCAACTCGCACACACCCATTCGAAATATGCATGCGGATCTACTCAAACTGGATCGGAAATCCTTCAGAATTTCTGAATCAGAATAAAAATCGGTAGGCGTCTTTTTAATTTCAGGGATATCCACCAGGGCCGGTTCAGTGCAGGCGCAATTGGAGTCGTCTGCTCCAGGCGGCGAATTTTTTTTTGCCAGGGCGCTGTTTTCTTTTGACAATAACACAACTCATCCAGATCGACATTCCTTGCCGTAGACTTAGTAACAATGAATTGCTGTTCCTCAATCATCACTATACTAATTATGGGTATCATTCTCCGCTGTCCAGAATGTCGAGACTTGTTAACTCAAGGCATGGTCTTGAAATTTTTGGAACCAGTCTAAATGATTTTTTGTCATTCTTTACGACTCTGCCAAAACCATTTATGTGTTATTATTTCTCTGTTGCTTTTTTGTCCCATTTCGTGTTATGTATTTTTTTGTAATTGGCAAATGGTCCGTTAGTTTGTAAATAAATACACCAATCATAATATTACTCTGCAATTTAACAAAACAAAACATTAACACAAATTCGTTGAATCTGTTTGTTTATATTTAGTTATTTTCCAGAAGGAAAATCTGCCAAAAACGAGTGGTTAACACAGACATAAAATACAAGACACGTCATATTCATACAAATTAAACGGTAAATTTGGCACGCTCTGATATCTGTTTGAAAACTTATAACGCATGAAAAGGATAGCCATACCAAGCAGAATATGTGTGTATGAATGAGATAGCTATATGAACGTCCCGCGTTACATTTTACGCGTTACAAGCCTTCTCTTCCCTAACGAACTTACGAGTTAAGTAGCATGCGACGTACTCGTGTACTGTCGCTAGGTTGTCTTCCACACACTTATGTATTTCTGCATTCGCTATCTCACTTATACCATTTAAATGTGAATAATTGTATTAATTGAAATAATAAGTGATTTGTGTGTACTTCGCATGAAAAGAAACTCCATGAGATTTGTTTTTTGTTCCCGAATGATTTTTACACTTGTCAAAAGCACAGGAAGGCATTTTATCTCAGAAAAGAGCTTACAGCGATGCGTTTGTGGCAGCTGGTGACAGCTTGTTTGTCAAACGAATGTTTGTGCGAGACTAAACGCAGTGAATCTCAGGTATGCCACGTTGGCTTAATTTCGCGCAGTCACGCGCGTTGTCTCAGTAACGTATCTACATTATTTAATTCATCTAAAGGTTAACAGCGATGACAATATGTGTAAAAGTTATACTTTTTGTATACACATGTATAATACTCGTGGGTTTACGTGGAATATAGTGAAGTTACCTATTAATGCAATTACACAATAAACTATTTTATTAGACGTAGAGAGTGGTAGATACTCTAAGTATCGCCCTGGTGAAAGACCACCGTTCAGAATTGAAACTTTGCTTGAAATGGCTTTAGCCGTGTTTGGTGACCAGATCTGATTAGCCAGGTATTTCCCAAACTTCCTCTTCCCTACCTCCTTCTCCTCCCCAGTACCTTCAGCCTCACAACATACCCTATTTGGGTATGCCATAGTCTCACTGGCTCTAGACGGTTGGGAGCAGTTGAGACTCTTGTGCGGTATTCATTTAAAAAAAAAAAAAAAGGAAAAATTTTTCGAAAATGTTGGTGTTTAATCTAGGTTTTGACAAAGGGTGCCGAAAATATCCCCTTCGCCAGGGGCTGTTTGGCTCAGGGCTGGCATAGCTTTGCGAAATAGTGTAGTAAGGATTGTTGATTTTTTCTTAACTCGGGCGTGGCTAGAGTTTTTGTGGACACACCTTTCTACATCCATTTATAGCATATGTCGACATAATGTTTTGTTTATTTTTAAAACCACTTTTTCACAGTATTGCTATCAACAAAAATATAGGATATAATCTCAAAAACCGTTGAGTTATTTCTCATAACAAAACGCAGTGGGCGGAGTCGCCGGAGACGCGGGAGACGGAGAACATGCTTACATACCTAAAAGTGGTGCGAAATTATGTTGTCTCTTTCTCTCTTACAGTCTCTCTCCATATATATTCTTACTCCAAGCTTGTGATTTGCTAGTGTTTTCAGCTGTCGCTTCTTTCGGTCTTATCAGTCACATCGACATCTCCGCTATGATGTACAGCGATATTGTTAATCCAAGTGTACAATTAATTATTATGAGTATACAGTACACTGTAGGTGGCAGAGTGTCACAAGTCCATTGTAGGAACATCGCCAATCATTGTACACCGTTGCACAGCATACCAGGAACCGAGGACTATATTGTCGAATACGTGAGGCCTGCCAGCTGTTCTAAGAACGCTAACCAAACTGCCGTTAACTGTTAAAAGTTCACTTGATGTTATCAACCGACACTGCTAAACTCTCGGCGTACCCACAGTGCTCAAATCCAGCAGGTTTCCGGAAACCATTGTCATAAAAAACCCGGAAACCTGCTGTTAAATGTCTTCTGATAAGCATCTGAGAATTGTAATGCAAGGATTATACTACAACATAGTTTAAACAATATCCTGACGTTTAAATAACTTGATAAAATAATATACGAGGCCTGTTCAAAAGAAAAGGTGAATTTAGAATTTTCGCGGGCGAAATAATTCGATTATCGTTTTTTTTGTTGTTGTTATGTTGGTACACATATGTTTATCATATGTTAGCATTATCAGCCATTTTGGATTAGTGGTTTGTTTTTGACAACTGGAAAGGTTTGTCACGTTTTTGTGTGTTCTTCGATTTTTTTACTTTTGAAAACAATGGATCAAAGAATATGTATTAAATTTTGCGTTAAAAATGAAATAAAGTGCGCCAACGCCCTTAAAATGTTGACTGTGGCATTCAGCGAGTCTACTTTGTCTCAAAAAAGTGTTTATAAATGGTACAAGCGCTTTCCAGAAGGCCGAGAAGATGTTAATGACGATGAGCGTCCTGGAGTTGTGGAAAAACAAATCATGGATTTTATTCTTTGATTCATTTTTTTCAAAAGTAAAAAGATCGAAGAACACACAAAAACGTGACTAACCTTTCCAGTTGTCAAAAACAAACCACTAATCCAAAATGGCTGATAATGCTAACATATGATAAACATATGTGTACCAACATAACAACAACAAAACAATCGATAATCGAATGTACACAGCCCGCGAAAATTCAAAATTCACCTTTTCTTTTGACAGGCCATGTATACTTAATATAATCTATAAAAGTGACAATTTATTTATTTTAAGATCTTTCGGTTGGAAACCACCTGATGCACTTATCAACACGTAATCGCTTTTTAATTTAGGTTTTGAGGTTATAAATCATTGGACATCACACTTACTTTGATTTAGATTTTATAACAATGTTAGTTTGATGCCCAACTGCGGCACCAACCGATAACGTACGACCATTAGATCTCACTTTCGCTTTTATCGGGGGCACCTTCAATAGGAAAACGTATAGGCGAAGAGTCAAAAGTGAGTTAGCTTTGTTATTGTGTCCGGTGTGCGGAGTACACCTGTGGAATAGGGTGGACCGTCAATGTGTGAAGGATTTTTTAAATTAAAATATCGTTCTCTCTGCAGTCTTAAAATTTGCGTATGACTGACTATCCAGATCATAACCTCACTTCTTAGTTTCAGCTTCGTTGTTAATTTTGATTCCATACAAATATGAAACAATTTGATCGATTTTGCAAGAAATGCTTTTTTTAAATGCGGATACATTGATTTTTTTTTGCTTAATGTGTTCAAATATGTTTATTGAAAATGTCCGAACTCCATGTGGGCGGTAACTAATAGGCTATCCAACAACCTTTGAACAACAGACGCTCGACTACGAATCCAGAGGTCGCGGGTTCGTACCCGGCGTGCGCAAATAATTTTTATTTAATTAATATGTGTCATAACACATTTAATTGATATAAAATAAAATACAGTATATTTGCGGCACGTTCCAGAGTAGTAGATACTATTTAGTTTCGCCCTGGTGAAAGACCACCATTCAGAATTGAAACGTTGTTTGAAATGGCTTTAACCGTGTTTACTACTACTACTTAGGTACTTCCCAACCTTCCCCTTCCTCATCTCCTACCTCTAACTACTACCTTCAGCCTCACAACATACTTCTATTGGGGATGCCATAGTCTCACTGGCTCTGGACGGTTGGGAGCAGTTGAGACTCTTGTGCGGTATTCATGTAAAAAATATATTTGTCTCTTTCTACCGAGTCAGTGTAAAGTCAACCGACCTGACTACACTGTTTCGCAAAGGTACCTCTCCATATATGTTTACTCCAAGGTCCACCCTAATGTACACGAAAGTCGTGCGGAGTGCCCAGGGCGGCGTGGGTGGGTTAACATCGCTCCGTTAGGATTATCCGCACTCCGACATTGGTGACATCGCGCTACGCATTTATTTCACAGTCCGCGCGCGTTTCCTATTCGTACGTCTGTCGCTGGGGTTCACCTTGTTTATTTCCAACTTTATTGCGCTAAGGCGGAAAAAGCGAACACCGTTTAGGACCGTATTAGTACAGAGTTTAACTTCGTGATTATCACGCCCGATTCGTCCTCGTTCTGGTAGACATAGTAAACTTGAAAAAAACTCTTTTTTTAATAAAGAATTTGAGTCCATTTTATTTTTTCATATTCACTATCAAACCAGTATTTTTTAAATGTTTTTAAAGTTCGTTTTCATGGTTAAATTAATTCTCAAAGTTTGAATGTTTTCAATTCAAAACCCTTTTTCAACATTACATCAAAAAACACAGGCTGTCGGTCACTACGCCTCTGCGTAGGTACCAATCCAAAAATTTTCAATTAGATTATTACTACTAAGTAGCAGTAATAACTTGTACTCGTATTCCCATCGCAAATTAAGGGCTCGCATGTAGAGAAAAATAATTTTAGTTTAAAAAAAACACTTTTCTTAGATTATTTATCTGTAAAATGTATAGTACCTATATAACTTTTAATTAAGCTTAATTAAACATTATAACAATAAAACCTCTTAAAGATTTAGTTTTTGGGTCAAACACGATATTATACTTATCTAAATAACAGCTCTTTTATTATTTTTTATATTTAAAAAATAATTTGCATTTCTCTAGAGGCGAACCCTTGCTTTGCGATATTGAATCCGGGTCCTGGTAGTTCAAATCTCACAATATTCTTTAGAAGATCAAGTCACAAAGAAACGATATATTGAATTCTCAATTGAGGGCATAAATATGTACTTATTGACTGTTTGAACATTTTCGGAAATTAAACTCTGTCTCGATTTCGTATTTAATTATGAATAAAATCGTCAATTTTCCCACGTTGGGTATGAGTTTCCGGATACTATATAAACAGGTTATTATTTATTACTTAAAAAACAAAAACACAATCTGTTAAAAATGTGTTAAACAACAATATAGTATGCTGGGGATGACCAGTGCCATTGTCCATTACGGCCGCTCAATCTACTCGTCTACGTTTCGGGGGTTTTCCCTGCGGACAAATTTTCTCACCCGGTCAGCTATGATATGCCTGACTTTTTGCTCAAATTTCGAATAAACAAGCGGTCCAATGTCACGTCCGAGTCGCGCGGGGCGGAGATGCGCGTGACGCGTGACTGGCCCGCGTATCTGCCAGAGGAGCCGGGTGTAAAGAAAGCGATGGCGGCCAGGCGGCGGGTGGTGGCGGTGTCTGGCGGCCACTGGACGTGGTACAGCCCGGCCTCAGCCTCTCGGAGGCTCAGTCGGCCGTCAGAGCCTTCGCCGCGAGTTTCCTCCGCCCGGCTGCCGAGTGCTGAGATTTTACAGACGCAAAACCGCCACCCAAAGTGACGTTTGATTAAAACATCGCGAGATTTACCCACGTGTTTAGTGAACAAAAACAGAACACCGTTGACCGACCAATCTCACGGCTCTATCGAAGCTTTGTGATGATGAAAATGACAAATTAAAATACCATAAGTTTTATTTGTCGATTTGAAACAAAATTATAAATTAAATTTACCGGCATGGCCGATATATTTTACCGCCCAGTGATATTTATCGTTATAACGGTAATTGCATGCATTTCTATTCGTTACATTACTACATTATTGAGATATCATAGTCTGACCAGCCTCCGCTTGCAGCCGCCGATTGAGTTCAGATGAGGAATACAATGCATTGTCAAAAGTGTAGTGTGGGAGATACGAAGCATTTTTTTTGTTTTTATGTAATTACTTTCAATGAATGGTTGTTTGATGTTCCAGTGTGATTAATACCAAATGTGTGAAACAGTGCTTTGTTATTACAGATCATTGTTTTCTGAAAAAAAAACCGGTTGGAAAATCAATTTTCTTACATTTTCGTGTGGGAATCCGGTGCCTTATACGGTACTTACCTGTATTACCAGGAAAGAGCTATTTCATAATAGCTGCAATCATTTAAACAACAAAATAATATATTTGATTTTGAAGTTTTCAAATACAGATTGAATACAAATAAATGATTGTATTTAGGCACACCCCTTCAACGAAAATAAATGTAAATATTTTAATAACAGCAACAAAAAACTATCAAAGTTCACTATGAATTGTAAAATAAAATAAAAACATTATGTTATAATCCATTTTTGTAGCAATTTATCTCAGAACTCGGAATGTATTATTGAAAAATAATACGTTATAGATTTTCAAAAGTATGTTGATCTTTCCGTACCTGAAAGTAAAAATATGGTAAAGCGAACAATCCAAAGGGGGTGACGTTTGATTTTGCTTATTAAAGCGTTTTCATGGCATAATCGTAGGTAATTTGTTTTCGGTTATACTTAGAGAAAAGTATATTGATAATATTTCAGTAATCTTTATCTAAGATAGAGGTAGGTTATGTGATAATGTTTTTTTATTGCAAAAAGAAAGCAAAGGGTTCAAAGATAATTCTAAACTACGCTAGCAAATTAAGAATAATTTAAATTTCTTTTATGAGGAATATTGAAAGTGAATTTGTTTCAAAACAACATTTTATCTGATAAACTTTCGTTCTGACATAATTCATGAAACGAAAACGCGTTTTATTTCCATAATCTTATTAAAATTAACGTTTGTGTAACAATCATTGAATGGGAAGGCATAGATAACGTAATTAAATTGCTAGATAAATCAAATTGAAGACCCGGAGCATTGCGAGATTAATTTAAAGCAAATTAGTTAATTCCTTTATTACTTTAATACCGACATACATTTTTCTCACCAATGATAATAATTTGTATTATATTTTACTAAAAATAATTGGCTTGAATACGAGATTTGTAAATGAAAAATTATTTAATTCTTAAGGTTGCACGATTACGTTAGCCAAAAAAGAATTAAGAATTAAAAAATAATTTAATAATAGTAAGGTATGTTCTTTTTACAAAGGCTTTCCAAGAAAGCAAGTAGGTTAAGTAAGTTAAAACGGGTAATTTGTTTAAATGTAAAATTTAAAACAGGCTAAATGAATGCTCCAAGGTTCTCCATATCCGTTTGAGTCATAGGCCCGAATAATCTGAACCGAGGTCTGCGCGTAGCCATTGCCAATGCAGCAAGTGCAGGGCCGGCAGCTGTGGGCTGTCAGCGAGTTCAGGTTCGGAGCCCATCCATTGGTCAGTCGAGTCTGAGGTTGAGGTGTTTCAAACATTCGTCACATTTGACAACGTCACATTTGACATCGTCACATTTGACATTAGACATTCGACATCGTCATATTTGACATTAGACGTTTTAAATTCGACATCGTCACATTTGTCAATTGTCATCGTCATATTTGACAATTGTCATCGTCACATTTGACATTTGGCATCGTCACATTTGAAATTTGACATCGTCACATTTGACATTTGTAATTCGACATCATCACATTTTACATCGTCACATTTGTCATTTGGCATCGTCACATTTGAAATTCAACATCGTCAACACATTTGACATTAGACATTTGAAATTCGACATCATCACATTTGACATTTGGCATAGTCACATTTGACATCGTTACATTTGACATTAGACATTTGACATTCGATATCGTCACATTTGACATTAGACATCGTCACATTTTACATTTGACATCCTCACATTTGAAATTATTCATTTGACATTCGACAACGTCACATTTTATATATGACATCGTCACATTTGACATTCGACAGCGTCACATTTGACATTAGACATTTGATATTCGATATAGTCACATTTGACATCGTCACATTTGAAATAGTCACATTTGACATCGTCAAATTTTACATTTGTAATCGTCACATTTGACATAGTCACATTCGACATCAACACATTTGACATTCGACATCGTCACATTTGACATCGTCACATTTTACAGTTGACATCGACACATTTGATATAGTCACATTTGACATCCGACATCGTCTTATTTGACATTTGACATCCGACATCGTCACATTTGACATTTGAAATCGTCACAATTTATTGATTAGCGCCATTTTAACATTTTAAGGTCCCCTGTAAGCGTCATCAGCTGTAATCAGCTGAAAGTTATATCAACATGACCGTTATGCATTTTAGCTGATCGCAATTTGTTCAAAAGCTGAAACGACGTTTAGCTAAATTTAAAATGGCGCTAATCGTTAAATGTCAGATGTCAAATGTAACGAAATTTTGAAAGACCCCAACCTAATTTACTTACACAGGAAAAGTACTTTGAATTCTAAACTAAACAGGAACCTTCCTGATTTCATTCACACCTTAAAAGTGTTGAATAGCATGATTAAAAAATCGTCAGAAATAATACATTGGGTTATGTAAAAAGATAATTTAATAAAATTCTAAGAGTATGACAATTTTTTTTCCATAGTCCGGCGTAGAAAAGTTTAATTTATCTTTTCATGAGCCTGTACAAAAGTTGATTATGATATTTTTAATGATGCCTGAAAAATGATTCGAGCTTCGCGTTTTACACAATTTTTCAAGTTTTTTTAAGTGGTAAATTTAGCTCTTCTACTTCTGATATCGAGAAAATTTAGAAATTTTCTCAATAATAAAACCCGCTTTACGTTCTGGAAAATTTTTGGTACATTTAAAACTAAACAATATCGCGACCTGCGGAAGGAGTAGGAATGTGACCATTCCAGAATTTCAAGGTAATTTTTGAAATTGCATCGCCTTAATCCGCATAAACATTTCCCAAAATATTCAGCCACAACGGAAAAAGGGCTAAAGCGCCATTTGAGAAAATTTACAGCAGAGCACTTTAAAGTCTTCAGTACCTGGTTGGATTTAAAAAAAAGTTAATTCAGGTAACTAAATGCTCTCACCGAGTTACCTGAAGCGACAAAAAGCTAAAAAAAAGTTCCAAACTTGTGTCGCTTCAGTCAAGCCTTCTCCCAAATGGTAAATATATTTTAGATGGCTGAAGGGTCACAAAAATTTTCAGAATCAAACGCGAGTCAGCATTAGATGCAGAAAAAAAACTGCATATTTAACTCATTTTCGATCAAAGTGTCGTTTAAGCTCTTTTGTCTTTTCAGCGACAAAATGGCATTTAGATAGGTGCTACGTATCACTATCTGTATATTAGTTTTCGATGTATTCGTGATTAGAGATTATTCGACATCGGGTTATGTGCATTTGCACATTTGAGCCTTTTCGTTTGATGTATGTTTCGTGTATTTCTGAGCCAATTTTCGTCATTGTAAATTTCAGGCATTTTATTTCTTCAGACATATTTTCCTCATTAAGTCCTGCGGGATTAGCGCATTAAAAGCACTTTAAAAGTGAGTTTAACGTAATCCCGGCGACTTTACGGTCATTGGACCGCCTGATTTTATTGTTTGTATCTGTAGACAATCAATAAATCCTCGGAAATGCGAAAAACTACCCAGTTGTAAACCAATATTCCTATTTACGTTTTACACTTCCCTCCCATAAAAATCAAAAATGCGAAAAATTGTATCAATTTCTAGATTTTTTATTTCTAAATCCATATATTGTATATTTTATACTCGTATTTCGGGATTCTTAGTGAATATTTTGGCAATTATCAGTTAGTATATTCCGATGTCTAGTGATCATTTTTATTCGCCATGTCATTCTTGTTTTAGAAATTTTTTTTTCGCTATCGCGTGTCTGTGACATTTTCTTGGTGCGCTATTCTAGGTAATTTTCATTTCGCTGTCAATAGTTTTCACAAATCTCAAATTTCGCTCTGCGGAGTGATTTCTTTCCCCGCATCTTTGCTGTCTGTTACGATGTATTGGGAAGTCAGAACAAGAAGACGCCATAATATTATTTGTTTTATGGCGTACTATTACCTAACGAGAACGTTCAAGAAAGGGTACGTTCAATTAATTCAATAGAGGAGGAAGGCTTGTTATGTGATTCAAAGCCTTGGGTAATTTCGATAGACGTGATGACAGATGTTCTATTGTGTTCAATAATGGTCGACCGTTTTGATGACTTAACTCTGGAGTACGAATTCGGCGGGAGGTACTTACCACTTAGACTCGGTGAGATGTTTCTGTTACCTACCGGATTGTGGGTAATCAAAAATGATTTTTCTGTTACCTACCGGATCATGGTTAGTTCAAAATGGTCTATGAGCAGCCAGGCGTAGCAAACGCTTAAATATTCAAATCAGACGCTCTGAACACGTTTCCAGATTAAGGTCTAAACACGTAAATGAAAATTATAGCTATAATGAAATGAATCTCATTGATGGGATGTAAGAGTTTGCAAGTTCGGCTGCCCACACTTAGGCCGCCCCAACTGCAGTACGGATATTGGAATATGTACATGAAGTAGGCCACTAGTCACTAGTCACTACTAGGTGGGACAAATTTCGCATTGCGATTCTATGAATGGCCGTGATGCCGTGGGCGTTATTCGAGAGGAATTTTTACTATACACAATGAATACGTATTCCTCCATGTGCGAATTATCTGCGAGTCTGCAGTAGTATAGCTTACCCATTCAAATAAAAAATATACTTACTAACATAACACATCACTAATTATTTACTGTTACTGGGCAGACAGAGAATGCCGTAGTGTTAAAGAAAAGTTTCAGGGTTTTAATTGGACAAGGGAAGCTTGAATTCAGAGTTCCCCGAATATATCTGAAGAGGCAGCACAGTTTCTCTAGGTGGTACATTAGGACGCATGTAGCACTGGCTAATCAAAAAAATAGTCAAGAAGGGAGACTGAGAGTTATGATACCAACCCTAATGTATGCCATTGAGGTGTAAAACGGGTAGAGATATAATAGACAGAATGCAGTAGAAATTAAATTAACCCACCACCTTCGTTGATGATTTAAACATGTAAAGAAGATGGACGGAGGAAAAAGCGAGAAGATAAGGTAAAATTGTTGAGGATAGGAGTGATAGAAATGACACGATCGAGAAAATCAAATACTTGGGTCTGGCTTTGTGAAGATTCATAAAAACAGAAGGGTGATATGAATGTAAATAAGGCAAGCAGTGTATGTCAGAAGGGGCTTGCAACGCCGAGAGTATGGATAATGCAAAGATCTGTGTCATTTAGGTGAATGAATTTATAAATATATGTCACAATTTTCTAATTGTTTAGGAGAAGCAAAGTAAATTTCTCACCACCTTTATGTCTTAAAATAAGACTATGCGTAATTTGTATCTATACATCGATTTGTATTTCTTTACCCGATCTTCTTTGGACTTTTAAAAGTAGAACTGCATACTTAACTCCTTTCGGATATTTCATGAGATATGCCTCTTATTATATTTTCAAAATAGTGGAATAAAGCTAAAATTTTCGTTTTACTAAAATTATTATATGCCTCTTCACCTTAATGCCACAGAGATGTGCATGCCTCAAGTATAAAAAAGGGAAAAAAAAAGAATTATGATAAAAAGTGAGGTGTTTCCTCAGAGCAAGATGTTTTTACCCAACCTATACAAATTTACGATAAATCGCTTTCTCCTGGTTTTTACGTCGTAAACCGTGAGAGAGAAAGAGAGAAGACAAGTTTTCATATAATATAGTACCACTTTGAGGTGTGTGAGCATGTTTTCCGTCTCCCGCTTCTCCGGCGACTCCGCCCACTACGTTTTGTTATGCGTCATAACTCAACGGTTTTTTAGGTTAAATCCTATATTTTTGTTTATACTGTTAAAAATTGGTTTTAAAAATAAACAAAAATTGTGTCGACATGTGTTATGAATCGACGCATAAATACCCTAGCACTAGTCCTAGCCACGCCCGAGACAGGCAAAAATCATCAAAACTGCCTACAGAAGCGCTCCCTCCTATATATTATTGCTCTGAGAGTGTTTACTTATTTGTTATTGGGCCTTGCACATCTTTAGAAAGTCTAAAAATAGGATAGAATGACGTCCCATTCTATCCTCTCTGCCTACCGCTGGTAGTAGAGCGTGATGGCCAGTTAGTCAGTTGGTGATGGTGACGTGTGTCTTGACGGATGTGCCGTGGTTCCGCAGGTGGCGGTGTGGGGCCATGGCGACGAGGCCGCGAGCCCCGGGCCGGGCGTGGTGCGCCGCTGCAGCCCCGGGGGCGGGGAGTACGGGGAGCACTGCACCTACGTGCCGGCGCCCCCTGGCCACACGCCCGCCTGCGCCGCCCCTGGATACACCTACTGCGAGCAGCTGGATTACTACCCCAAGTAAGTTGCATTTCTTGTTATTATTATTTATTTTTCTAAACTATACATTAGCTTTTTTCCGAATTTGTATAGATTCTAGGTATTGTCTGTACAGTGTGCCCTTTTCTTTCTTAAAATGGTAAAATTTTGAGGTTTTTTTTGACACATAATAATATATGGTACAAATCATTTTTTTTCTAAAACAAGGTCTTCTTTGAAGTAAGAATACATATGGAGAGAGAGAGCTAAATATTTTTACCCAACCTATACAAATTTACGATAAATCTCTTTCTTCGGGTTTTTACGTCGTAAACCGTAAAAGAGAAAGAGACAAGACAAGTGTTCACATAATATCGCACCACTTTTGGGTATGTAAATTAGGCATGTTTTCCTTCTCCCACGTCTCCAGCCACTACATTTTGTTATGCGACATAACCTAACCTAACCTTACCCAACCCAACCTATACAAATTTACGATAAGCCTCTTTCTCCGGGTTTTTACGTCGTAAGCCGGGAGAGAGAAAAAGAGAAGACAAGTTGCCACGTAATATCGCACCACTTTTAGGTGTGTGAGCATGTTTTCCGTCCCCCGCGTCTCCGGTGACTCCGCCCACTACATTTTGCTATGCGACATAACTCAATGGTTTTTGAGGTTATATCCTTTATTTTTGTTGGTAACAATACGGTGAAAAGGTGGTTATACAAATAAGTAAAACGTTATGTCGATATGTGCTGTGAATTTATGTAAAAGGTGTGTCCATGAAAACCCTAGACACGCCCGAGTCAGGAAAAAATCAATATATCTTTGCAAAGCTATCTCTCCTGTCTATTATTGTTCCGAGGTATCTACATATGTATGTCGAGGGTAAGCTGCAATACAAGTGTATAAACACTATGGCCAAGTCAACATTAGTTTCTTACTAAGTAGATGCCTGTTATAAGAAACTAATCAAGCAGCGACATCTTTCATATTTTTTAAAATATTTATCTGAAAAATACAGTTAATATCGAGGGGTAAAACGCTCGACTACGAATCTAGAGGTTACAGATTCAAACCAGGCGTGCGTTAATAAATTTTATTTAATCAATATGTGTCATAACCTTGAAGTAACAATATATGAAGAGAGAGTTAATTATTTTTACCCAACCTATACATATTTGAGATAAATCACTTTCTCCGGGTTTTTACGTCGTACACCATGAGAAAGAAAGAGACAACAAATTTTCCCGAATTATCACACCGCTTTTAAGTATTGTTAGAATGTTCTTAGTGTCCCGCGTCTCCTTCGACTCCGCCCACATGTTTATGATACGCGAAATAAGTTGACATAACTCAACGGTTTATTAGGTTACATATTATATATTTTTTGAAACTACAAACTGTGAAAAAGTGGTTATACGAATAAACAAAAACATTATGTCGACATATGCTATGAATAAATACCCTAGCCCTGAATCTAGCCACGCCCAGGTCTAGCCGAGTCCGGTAAACTTCGTGAAACCTAACTACAGCGCTCTCTTGTATATTATTGCTCTGAGGTCATAACACATTTAATTCATATAAAATATTTTTATAATGGAATATTTTCTCACTATCGTGTTGGTGAAAAACCACAATTCAGAATCTAAATGTTGCTTGAAATGGCTTTAGCCGTATTTGGTGACCAGATCTGAATAGCCAGGTACTTCCCCACCTTCCTCTTCCCCGTCTTCTTACTCCTCCCCATTACTTAAGCCTCACAACATACCCTACTTGTGGATGCCATAGTCCCACTGGCTTCAGACGGTTGGGAGTAGTTGGGACTCTTGTGCAATTTTCACATTAAAAAAAGTATTTCTTGCAAAATTATTCAAATTGTTTAATATTTGTATAGGGGCCATATCCGGATACTTACCTACCTTTCTGTTCTCCATCTCTTTCCCCAATTTGAGATTCCACAGTCCCACTGGCTTCAGACAGTTGGAAGCATTCAGTTTTCACTAAAAAAAGCTCGACATCACTTTGGTTATGTTAATCTACACAGTTTAACTACCGAAGGACTTCCAAACCTTCATCTTTCCCTTCTTCCTCCCCTCCTCCATTTCCATCGGCCTGACAATATTGTCATTCAAAGTGTTTTGGCTCGTTCTGGCTGTGGAGGAGATGGCCCATCCTCCGTTGGCGCTGATGATGGTAGTCAGGATGTGTTTCTCCGCAGGGGTAGGCAGAGAGGATATTCAAACATCGTCTTTTACATACTAGTCTGTTATTCTGGCTCTTGAAATGGCCCGACTCAAGGATTTGATTCAATTGATCGTGCCGTGTCTTCTTCGGGCGTCCCCGACTTCTTCTACTATTCACTTTCATTCCATATTTTTCTCACACTCCTTTCTTAGTTCATTCACGCTCTACATGCCCAAACCATGCAAGCGTCCCTTTCTTAATCCTATTCATTACGCTTACATCAGCCTTGCATTATTTCTTGATATCCATATTTTTGGCACGGTCATACATGATTTTACTGCACATACGCCTCAGGGATTTCATTTCTACAGCATTCAGTCTACTTTCATCCTTCCTCTGCCAGTTTTATGCCTTACTGCCGGACATCAGGATTGGTATAAGCATTCCATTGTGAAGCTTTGCTTCTTTGGGCGATGTTAATTAATTGAATAACTTATATTGAAATTAGTATTAATGCTTTTTTTTCAAATATTTAAATAATATCAACAACCAACAACACAAAATTGAAACACGAAAAGCCAGAAACTAAAATAATACTTAATGATAGTCTCGGTTGTGACCATTGTCTTTTTATTTTCATTATTTTTTGTTTCATTTTTGTGTTGTTAATTATTGATATTATTTAAATTTTAAAAAAGAATAACTTATATTTGGAAACGTCCTTCTAGGTAGATCTTCTAATCATATTTTATCTTGGCATTTTTTATCGCGTCATACCAACACAGTCGTACATAATCCAACCGAGAAATTATAGTTGCAATTTCACAGTGGAGAGCTTCGCCCGCCTCGGGCATCCAACGGGCCTTCGTTAATAATAAATGTGTATTATTAATAAATTCCCATGATAATAAAATGATGCTGCTAACTTCACTCAACTCAACTCAAGTTTTCATGTTGCGCATTGAACGTGTATTATAAATTAGAAAATACTCACCTACTCGTACACGCACACTTCTGCACGTATATAAACTGTATGATGAATTTATAATATAATATAATGAGATTAAAAAAATGACGAAAGAGTCATATTAGCAATGGATCTAATGTACATTTTTTTACTAACTTTTTGTTTCTTACATTATTTTTTTACATTACCTACCTCACTAGGTCATAAGAACCTGTTCTGAGGTAAGTGACAGTGAGTACAAGTAGAATAATTTAAAAAAAAATGATGATATTTGTTACACAATGTTCTAGTTTGTTTTGGTGAAGAATTTCAAGCGCTATTTTAGGAGGTCTTCAATTTCCTTGCGGTCCTTATTCATTAGCCATTTAGTAATGTTTTGATTAAAGGAATACATAATGGTGATGGCTACAGTCTGTGATATTGCTGATGATATCTGATTATTATCAATAATTCGGTGAAGAATCTCACCACCGCAATGTTACCGCATAACGTATTGAGTTTTAGAGGTCAACCACTTCAAATTAATTATCTCGTATTCAAATATTAAATAATATGCTCAACAGGACTCTCGTTCAGACCCAACAAAAAATTAATAATCAAACGGCTTGCCAACTACACGTTTTTTTAATATACATAAATATATATTTACATAGTCTTCCTAACAAGGAGTAGATTTAAGTGCAGTGAAATTTATTTAACACATTTTAGGTTTCCTTTGGAACTTGGTATATTATCCTTGAAAATGCTGTATGGAATAAACTACGCCCTTTTCTGTTATCTCTACTTTAAAATTAATTTCACTGTGTATTTTTTATCCGTTTTTGGTAAATCAATACATAATTTGTGTATTTACATCAGGTATTAAATATTTATATTTTATAAATATATTTTTTACTGTAATGTTTAGAGTTTCTTTTTCTAGGTGATATGTGTGATGTTAAGATATAATGTTTATTTTTTCTATGGGTTGTTTGGAATTATTAACATTTTTTTTTAAAGAAAGGCAAACATTCCCTGGTTACAAATAACCTGACAATATTTGTACAACTCTTACTACCATCATAAAAGCGGAAAATGTTGCTTGTGCAATGATGGAGGACTTAGCCAGCAGAGGAATTGAACCAACGCGTTTGTCCACTCAGCTACCGACCGGTCGTTTATATGAATATAACGCAGTTTAATAACATAGTTTTCGTGTCGTGGTGCTTAGTTTTTTTAAATTTATTCTAATTTTTTTTAGTTCAAACACTGTTTTATGCTATGCATATACGAGATTTAACGATTTCTATGCATAATATATAAAAACTAAAATTTTCCAATAAAAAAAACATTGAGGTTTAGATGTTTCAAACTTTTGTTACAGTTGACATCGTCAAAATTCATCGATTGGCCATATTTAAGGTCCCCGTTAAACACCGATTTTAGGCCTGCTTCAGTTTTCTATTAATTTGTGATCAGCTCACAAGAATAACGTCATGACCTTTATGCTATGCAGCTGCTTTTTTATGTACTTATTTAATTTAAGTTAGTTAAAAAAAACGTTAGTTAATCACACAGATTTGTCGAAATCGGTAGAGAATCATTAAAATTAAGTAACAAATGTAAAATAAAAATCTTCGAAAACAAAATGTTGAGAAATTGTTAGATATTTAATGCCCAAGAAATATAAAAAAGTGTACATATAAAGTAAGTGTAAGTATCAAGGGTACAATAAATGTATTTTTAATATCTCGTATATATCGTGATTAAATCGTTAGTAACCTTATTTCATGTGGAGTGTAATTTTCTGACAGCGGAATTTTCCGATTTTAAATACACAATTTGGTATTTCAAAGAAGATTTTTATTTTATTTAATGGACGTAGCAATTATGCCATTAGAAACGTTCCATTTGCAATTTGTATGAAATCGTTAATACGGAATCCCTAGAGTTTCCCAAGATAATATTCGGTGTCATAAATGATAAATGTTTCCATTCTGATAGAGCAATACAGTTGTAAAGTTAGTTTATTAGAACCAATAAAGCCCTCCAATTCTCACGAGCAATCTGATGATGCAACGAATTTGTCGGTTCCTATCCAGAACCTAGTATAAGACTCTTACAAACGTACAAAAACCTCTGCTATTTATACACAACATTATGCAAAGAGCTAAATTAATAATTTTATGGGCGAATTTGCATATTACGTCCAAAGTCATTGAAACACGGCTTGATTCTCATTGACCTTGCTAGGTGATTTCATAATCGGCAAATATTACGCTGAATTATCTGTTTCCGTAAAATTGAACAAACACTTTGATTTTCACACAGCCTGTTATTGGAGCTACTCGTTAAGCACTGCGCCAGTGCAGTACAAAGGAATAATAGCTATCCTCATAATAATAATGTAACAGAGATTCGGAATTTGTCCTTAACGGCTTATTGTCTCGTGTCCCAAATATTTTAGAAACTTTATTCGACGTATTTGTACACAAATGCACCTAGTGTTAGAGTAGGTATACACACCTCCATACCTGATGGAGCTGCGATACAAATCACTTGACAGGTAAAAAGTGTCGTTGCGCAATCGCAGACTTGGTAACATCATTACGCAAATGAATTTGTACATCTCTAGAGTTACATTCATATTTAGACGGGTAGGTACTTGCAGGTGTATTTTTTTCTTATTCTACTTCATATCTATGTTAATATCTCAGCTGCTAGCGGTGATAGGTTACCGTGCAAGGAACAAGCACTCGTTAAATCTGAGCCGCCCAAATTGATTTTTAATAGCGAAGTGTTGCGTATCTTACGTTTTGAAAATAAATAACATGATATAATAAGATTTGTACAATTAAAGGAGCGACATTCCGCTCACGAACTTTTTCATATTGGATTCTGTTCGGAATGTCAAATTGCTTACATTTGTGGCTGTAAATCTAATGATACATAGTTGAAAGAACCTTCACCTGTGCGATACCGTACTAAGCTCTAATTAAGGTGTTTGGAAGAAATTAAACTACAATCTTAGATGAATTACAAAATGTAGATACGTTACTGAGACAACGCGCGTGAATGTACTAAACCGAGTCCGAGAGACATACTTGAGATTTATTGCGTTAAGTATCACACAGACATTCGTTCGACAGACAAGCTGTCACGGGAAAACGGGAGCTCTTCAACCGAAATAATGTGAGATAGCGAATGCAGATATACATAGGTGTGTAGAAGACAACCGTTTCTGTACGTCGTACTCTACTTGGCTAGTCGCTCACTAAGTTCGTCGGGAAAGAGAGATTATAACAGTAACGCGGGACGTTCATATAGCTATCTCATCCGTACACACACATTCTGTTTAGTATTGCTATTCTTTTCATAAGCGTTATGAGCTTTGAAACTTAAATCAAGACCGTGCCACATTTATCGTTCGATTTGTATGAATATGACGTGTCTTGAATTTTATGTCAATGACTACAATAAAACTTATACTAGAAAAGCAATATGTTGAAATATATTTTAAAAATGAATAAAACCCGTAAAGGAAAATAGTCAATGTTAATATAGATATTTAAAAAAACAATCAAAACCGATTATTAAAATAATATTAACAACATAGCTGGGAATGCTGTCCTTGTTCTACCGATATTTCAATGGAAGATGCTGCGAGGTACTTGCGTCATTGATCCCTTTGGCACCGGTGCATAGTCGGGTAACTCTCCAAACGCGCGCCCAACATTTGTATACGATTAACATTCAATACAAGAGAACGGGTCGCATTTACGACTCGTTCTTGTGTTCAACAGCTCGCCTGTGGAACGATTTGCCGGCATCTGTGTTTCCTCCCTCCTTCTACATGAGCCTCTTCAAGACCTCAAAAAGACTCTCCACACAGCATCCCCAAAGATGATATAGGCCCTGAGGGAAATTATTTCCCTCAAGGCCACCTGTATGGAGTTAATGTAATAAAAAACAATCTTCATAGAATATTAAAATAGGAAAAGACGGAGATTAAAAAAAATAGGTTGTGACCAAGACTCGAACTCGGGACCTCTCTTATATCGGGGAGCAGCGCACTAACCAACTTTTCCATCCCAACCAATTCATTCGTCATCGCTTTAACAATCCCATACTTCTTGAATATTATCAATATCACTGTTTCATTTTTTCTGATGTTCGGCACCCATCTTTACACTCGTTAGGAGTGTTTTATCCGAACACAGCTTCAAACACAAATGGCGTCATGGATAGGCAAAACCTAGAATATTTATTTAGGTTCAAAATAAATAAAGGTTTACTAACTTTTTTCAATTATTTTTAACATTTTGGTAGTACCGGCAACTGTTTTTTTTTTTAATAAATTCTTCTGGAACCATTGAGAACAACTCTGCACACCTTGACGAGATTTTCTGTCGGATATTTTTCTTATCTGGCATCATTAATAATATATCTCGAATACTTGCATACGTATTATGACCTTGGGTTATTATTATACTATGTTTGACTCCGGATACATTTTATAGTGCAATTGAATATTTTGTATCTATACGAAAACATATATATATATAAACAAAATAAAATGTAAGGCTTTTTCCTTCGTGAAAATTGTTCCTATTAGAAATACTTATAATATTAAGTGTATGTTGTCCGATAATTTTAGTACAGCGAAATTATCATTTTTTAGCTCCGATTATTTTCTAGAAGGAAGCATTACTGGATAGATTTTTTCTATCACAGAAATAATCTTCTTTAAAAACCTCAACATTATAATAAAAAAATCAAATTTGAAAACCCAATTTGGCGTAAATAAATGATCGTACACAATTTTTCACATTTAAATCATTTCATAATATGTTTTCTTTCTTATATCAAACTGGGGTTTGAATTATGTTTCGAGTTTTATCAAAAAGACCGCCGTTCAGAATCGAAACAAAACGTTACTTTGCAATAACCATGTTTAGTTTTAAATGGCAATAGCCATGTTTAGTGTTTAACCTTCATTTTCCCTATCTCCTTTCCTCCTCTCTCCCTTCAACCTCGCAACGTGCCCCAATTGGAGATACCATATTCCTACTGGATCTGGACAGTTGAGGCTCGTGTTTTTTTATATAAATACCGCACAAGAGTCTCAACTGCTCTCAACCGTCTAGAGCCAGTGAGACTATGGCATCCCCAATAGGGGTATGTTGTGAGGCTGAAGGTAGTAGGGAGAGGAAGGAGATGAGGAAAGGAAAGGGGAAGGTTGGGAAGTATCTGGCTATTCAGATCTGGTCACCAAACACGGCTAAAGCCATTTCAAGCAACGTTTCAATTCTGAATGGTGGTCTTTCACCAGGGCGATACTTAGAGTATCTACCACTCTGAAACGTGCCGCAAATATACTATATTTTATTTTATATCAATTGAATGTGTTATGACACATATTAATGAAATAAAAATTTATTAGCGCACGCCGGGTTCGAACCCACGACCTCTGGATTTACCACTCGACTATGCAGGCCGTCAAATGTGTAATAGGTTATTATATTAAAAAAGATTCTAAAGTTTTTTTTTTATTAAGGAAAAAACACAGATACAGACACTAATAAATAAACAAAATTAACCATACATTATAGAGAATTCGCCTGCATCCTAACTATTTCTCACAGATTAAGTTATGTTTAACAATATTTGTTTAATTTTGTCATTAGGCCACTAACCGGTTTCTCCCGACGAATCCATTCTACGGTATCTGTTTCCTTGAAATAACTGGCCTTATTACTAGTACGTGTTTAATCAAAATAATATTTTACCACCGCGGAGCAAACGTCAGGCCTCTATCTTTCAAACGGCGGGCGTTGTCGCACGACCGGAGACCGTTTTCAACGGCATTATCTCCGACCGTGAAAACTCTGATCAAGTTGGCAGCAATATCAAGTAGTGTTCGCGAACACCTTCTGTTCTGGACATGATTAGAAGCGATTCCAATAAAAAATAGTATGACTTTAAATAGAACTACAAAAGTCGTTTCTTAATATATAAGTTTTATTGTACTATGTGATTTTTCGTACAATTAATGAATCGATTTTGAAAATAGTTTTAGACCGGTTAGTAGCTAAGTGGGACCGGTTAGTAGCTGAGTGGACGAACGCGTCGGATTCCTACCCGGGTGTCGTGGGTTCAATTTCTCTGCTAGCTAATTTCGCCATCATTGCACAAGCAACAACTTCCGCTTATAATGATGGTAGTGGGAGTTTTGAAAATATTGTCTTGTTTTTCTTTACACGGGAATATTTGTCTTTCTTTAAAAACAAAAAGTTATTGTGAAAAAAAAACCTCAAATCTAAACGCTCCGGCTCGATTCTGGTGTCATCAGATACCGCCCGAAACACAATAGCGTGAGATTCACAACTATGTGACATCAACTGATGCAATATCCTCGGAACACTTAACACTTCAACGAGTGTTATAAAATGATTTATTATGAAAACGTGTCTTAAAAAAAATACATTTCGGTTAGACAGTAAATTATGAAAAAAAAAAAAAAAAAAATTGTCTAGAAAATCTCATTACGGACCGTTTTTTAATAATAATGATGAAACTTTATTGAAATGCGGTTTGTAAGAATAACTAAAAACATTAAAGTAATAAATTAATTACATTGATCTATAAATTTGATCGATACAATATATAATATATACATATACAAAGTAATTAATAAAATGTAAAGATTATGTGTTTTCCCATAATTTATATAAATTTTATTTTTGGATGATGTTTATTAGTCGAGGCTTCTCGTAACTTACCTCACTAGGCAAGCCTGTGTTGAGGCAGTTTTTTTTGCAGACTGTGTAATTTATAATTATTTTCATGGTTGGTTTATTGCAGTTTTGTAAAAAATATTGTATCTATATCTCGTTTTGACGGCCTTCGTGGTCGGGTGGTTAAGACGCTCGACTACGGATCCACAGATCGTGGCTTCAAATCTCAGCGGGCGCAAATAAAATTTATTTTATTAATAATAATAATGATAAATAATAATATTTGGACGATTTGTATAGCGCCGTTTTTGTGAAAAATCACCTCAAGGGCGCTATGTGTCATAACAAATTTAGTTCATATAAAATTACATATAATAGTATATTTGTGGCACATTCCAGAGTGATAGATACTCATAGTTATCGCCCTGGTGAAAGACCACCATTCAGAATAGATTCGTTGTTTGAAATGGCTTTAACCGTATTTTCTGACTAGAGCTAAAAGTTACCTCTCAACCTTCCTCTTCCTCTTCCTCTTCCTCTTCCTCTTCCTCTTCCTCTTCCTCTTCCTCTTCCTCTTCCTCTTCCTCTTCCTCTTCCTCTTCCTCTTCCTCTTCCTCTTCCTCTTCCTCTTCCTCTTCCTCTTCCTCTTCCTCTTCCTCTTCCTCTTCCTCTTCCTCTTCCTCTTCCTCTTCCTCTTCCTCTTCCTCTTCCTCTTCCTCTTCCTCTTCCTCTTCCTCTTCCTCTTCCTCTTCCTCTTCCTCTTCCTCTTCCTCTTCCTCTTCCTCTTCCTCTTCCTCTTCCTCTTCCTCTTCCTCTTCCTCTTCCTCTTCCTCTTCCTCTTCCTCTTCCTCTTCCTCTTCCTCTTCCTCTTCCTCTTCCTCTTCCTCTTCCTCTTCCTCTTCCTCTTCCTCTTCCTCTTCCTCTTCCTCTTCCTCTTCCTCTTCCTCTTCCTCTTCCTCTTCCTCTTCCTCTTCCTCTTCCTCTTCCTCTTCCTCTTCCTCTTCCTCTTCCTCTTCCTCTTCCTCTTCCTCTTCCTCTTCCTCTTCCTCTTCCTCTTTCTCTTCCTCGTCTCCTCCCCTCCCCTACTACCTTCAGCCTCACAACATACCCCATTTGAGGAAGCCATAGTTCCACTGGCTCCAGACGGTTGGGAGGAGTTTGGACTACTGTGCGGTATTCACGTATAATTTGTGAATATCCGTGTGCTCAAGGAAGAATGGCACGAGTAAAAAAAATCATGTTTTGAGTTAAGTATGCAGAATTGTTCCTTAGATACATATCTAGCAAGGAAAAATAAGATGAGTCAGAAAATACAATAACGTGCTATTATTTTTTAAAAAAAAGGACATGTGACATAAGACATGATTACTACATACAAACATCCGGCGGTCCGTTTGATAGATTCTCCTTTCTTAACAAACGGATTGCAAACTTCGAACCACAGACGTCAGGTGGGAATGCTGTCCTTGTTCTACAGGTATTTCAATGGAAGATGCTCCGAGGAACTTGCGTCATTGATCCCTTCGGCACCGGTGCCTAGTCGGTAAACTCGCCAAACGCGCGCCCAACATTTGTATACGGTTGACATTCAATACATGAGAACGGGTCGCTTTTACAACTCGTTCTTATGTTAAACAGCTAGGCTATGGAACGATTTGCCGGCCTCTGTTTTTCCTCCCTCCTTCAACATGGGTCTCTTCAAGACCCAAGTTCCTTCCTTTCCTCAAAAATACCCTTTACACAGCATCCCCAAAGATGACATAGGCCCTGAGGGAAATCATTTACCTCAAGGCCTCTTGTGTGGAGTTATTATTTTGATTGAACAGTTTCAATTCAATTTAGTGCACCTAGTGAGATAAGGGAAACTACTCGTGCCAGCCAAACGTTCAACTTCATGCCTCTGTCATAGAATAAAGTGTCATTAATTATATGAAAACTATAGAACGAAAAAAAAACACGTAATCAAGTGTTCTTTCAACGCCTCGTATTATGTTTACGCTAGCATTCGACGGCCGTGAAATTTCTCAACCAAACGCTATTTATTTTTGTCTCGTTAAAAACATTAAAGGCGCTTATGATAATTATAAGTGTGTAGACAAACTCTTCCTGCATAATTAAGAATCATTGTTACACACTATGGGGCTATGATTCCATGCTTGTTGCAAATCGGTACTTGCTTCTATAATATTAAACGTTACACTTTATTGAAAAATTAATATTATTTGTTAAAATTGTAATTAACTTTAAAGCATTAATGCTTATTTATTTTAAAATATTTAAGCAATATTAATAATTAATAATCTAAAGCACAAATATAAAATAGAAAAGGCCAGAAACCAAAAAGAACAATGGTCATGGCCGAGACTCGAACTCAAAAGATGGCAGCCTAAAATCGGGAGACAAACATTAATAATTCTCAATAAAAGTATGAGATCGTTTAAAAATGCCGCTTTCTAGTGAGGTGATGGCTTATTTGGCAGAGTGCTACTTTCGGATAGAGTAGAGGTTCCGAGTTCGAGTCTCGGTAATAACCATTATTCTTTTTAATTTCTGGCTTTTTCTATTTTATATTTGTGTTTTAGATTATTAATATTATTTCAATATTTAATTATATTTGTGTTTTTAAATAAGTAAACAGCGCCCTTAAGCTGCTTTCACAAAACATGACCCCATACATGGTGTCCCAAAACTGGTGGTATAGCAGAAAAGTTTAATCATCTGCAGCACATAGAGAGTTTAACATAGGTTTCTTCGTTTTTAATTTTTTTTTAAATGTGGACAACTTTACAGTTTATTTTATTTATTTCAACGGTGCATTCGTACTGTTTAATAACACGTATGAGTAAACAACGTGATAGTGAATATAAAACATAAACCAATTAAATAAAACAAAAGATACAACTATAATAAGTATTTAATAAAAATATATTAAAAGGCATTTAAAAAAATAGATTCATCAATTTCCGGAGACCGTGTATAAGTAATAAATGTAAATTTAGTATCAATAATTCACCGCTAGTTTTAATATGGCTATTCGTGTGAAATATTACATCAGGAGCACAATAAAAGATTAGAAAATATTTTTAAAATAATGTTAAAAATATGGAGATACGCTATTAGAAATAAAATAGGACTGAATGCTCTAAGTAATGGACGAAAATTAATATTATTTATTTCGTCGCCGGAAAGACAAAAGAGCTGAAGCGTCATTTTGAACAATTAAAAGTTTTTTTGTTTTACAATAAAATTCATAAGTCTTCAGTGCCTGGTTGGCTTTTGAAATAAAAAAGATAACTCAATGCTCTCACTGAGTTACCTGAAGCGACGAAAATCTAAAAAACTTCTCTCAAATTGTAAATATATTTTAGATGGTTGAATGGCCACAAAAGTCTTCAGAATCAAACGAGAGCCAGAGCATTCGATGCAGAAAAAAAACTGATCGAAACTGCATATTCAACTCAATTTTGACCAAAGTGTCTCTTAAGCCCTTTTGCCTTTCCAGCGACAATATATTGCGGGATATGAAAGGTGTCGAGAATAAATGAAAAATCCCAAATTTTAAGTATTACGGGCTAACTCTGAAAAAAGGGTTGAATTTTTTATTTTTTTAAAGACAAGCAAGCTACGAATAACCCGACAATATTGGAAAAACTTTTCCTTCTTTTAAGCGGAAAATGTGGTTTGTGCAATGGTAGAGGACTTACTTTCTTTTTATGTTAATGACTTTTTGAAGAGATGAGTATATCTTATTCAATCGCCCAAATTAAATAATAGTTATTACTATTTTTTTCTCTTCATATCTTTCCGCAAATATGCTCCCGCAAAATGCTATTTTTTCCAAAAAAGTTACTTTTAGCCTGAAAAAACGGCATCTAAATTCCGACTCCAAGGTTCGCATTTTACCCGCAAAATTATAGATATTTTTTAAATGTTCCTTCAAGATTTTGTTTATTGAATCGTTCTCAGTTTATCATTTTCAACATATTTCCATAGAGCATGAGAAAACGGCATCTAATTTCCGACCCCAAGGCTCGCATTTTGCCTGCAAAACTGTATTTTTTCAACGAGTGTTACTTTCGGTTTTTTTTTTTCATTTAACCGTCCTTAGTTTATAATTTTTAACATAATTTTATTAGGTCCTATAGAGCCCGAGAAAACGGCATTTAATTTCCGACCCCAAGGATCGCATTTTGCCCGCAAAATAGTATTTTTTCATAAAATGATACTTTTTGATTTTTTATCATTAAATCGTCCTCAGTTTCATTCTTCACATAATTCTAAAGGTTCAGTTTATTCGGTCCAGGCTCTATGGCTTGAGAAAACGACATCTAATTTCCAACCCCAAGGCTTGCATTTTGCCCGCAAAATGGTATTTTTTCAATAAATGTTACTTTTAGTTACAGGCGTCATTATTACAGGAGATTTCTCGAAAATCGGTAGCCAGATAGCGGAAAATATAATCATTTGATAAAGTAAGATCAGGAGAAGAAGGCGGATATGAAATATTCTCCCACCTGAGCTCTCGAGTGATACTGTTTTCCTCGTAAGCAACACAGGTGTATTTAGCGGCCTCCGCTAACTTGACTCCTCGCTTAAACTCAAACTAGGGGATTTGTCTGAACATTTTGTTTGTTTTTTCTAGTCACTCCATATTATTTAACCAATATTAATCATGAACTTTCGACAAATTGAAAAAATTAACACGCACTCAATAAAAACATACATTAAAATGCAATATCATGTTTCAAAAATAATTCCCTCCAAGGCAACAAGTTTTTGGAAACCAAAAACTCATTGAACCCAAAAAATAAAATGCTTACGCAAACTATTTAAGATTTATAAGAATCATGACGTTCTAACTAAAACGTACATAAAAATGACATTGACACAATTAAAAACTAATTTTCTCCAAGGCAACAGGGCTTAAGAAACCACAAACTCACTGAATCAAAAAAAACTGCTTATGTTTGAATCCATTATATATAGATGTAGCAGACACCAGTAACTTCATTAAAAATTATATAAATACATGTTTTCGTAGAAAGAATCACTTTGTGGTTTCACTTATTTAAAGAAATGAAAAATTACTTTCTATAAGACCACGGATATTATTTTAATTTTTATTACCGATCGGTTTCGCTCTTCATCATCAGGGTACCAAATTTAACTAAACAAAAAGTACAAAGTGTGCGGTTAAACGTACACACAGAGGGAGAACAAAATATAAAATAAAATAACAAACAATAGAATAACATTTAGATTATAACATAGGAACAGAGAGAAAGAGACAGATAGTGTGAATTGAAAGATAAAAACCTCAAATGAGAAGGTGATTAAAGAATAATTAAATTTTATGAGCTTAAAGGAAATATACCTAATGTTGGACTGCTGGACAAATTTACCTGATTATTAAGAATATGACTATTAATTTTCAATGGCTTTCTTTAATATCCGTAATCTTATACAAAGTTATTTTTTCATTTCTTAACATAAATATAATTTAGAAGAATTTTCCTCATTACAGATTGATTATATACAATGGATAAGTAAAACAACACGTCAAAATAGAATTGCCAGTATAAAAATAATGGCCATATTATTATTCTCTCTTTTGACATTTTAGGTTTCACACAAATGGTCGGAGAACAAGCCGCGGGCGAATGTCATAGCCAGAAGATGAAAAAAAACGGTTGCGTTAAACTGGAATTTTACTATCGTCACATCGTAAATTATTATCCAAGAGAAACGTTTTTATCCGACGTATTTAAAAGTATCTTCTCGCTGTCAATTTATTGCATCGGCGTCGCAAACAATGAATATATAGTGAGAATAAGAATATAACTAGTTTTTTTTTTATAAAAAGGTTTACTGCGTTGATGTCTTTTGATGGTCGTTTTAATTTTCGAAGTATTTTTTTTTTAAATGAAAGTGATTTATTATCAGTTCTTTTATTTATAGTTTTTGTGTTCAATTTGTAGAACTCCATTTTATTTTTTTTATATAATTCAATTGAATTAAATTTAATATTATTATTATTGAGTTCTGCTATATTAAGTTTTTTTATTTTTATTTTTAGTGACAGCTGTTTCGGCGTTTAAGGCCGACAATTTGACAGTTTGACAATGGCCTTAAGCGCCGAAACAGCTGTCACTAAAAACAAAAATATAAAAACCTAAGATAGCAGAACTCAATAATAATAATATTAAATTTAATTCAATTGACTTATATTTAAAAAAAAATATATATATATAAATATATATACATATATTATCAGTTCACTGTATACTATTTATAATTCACTCGTTTGTTCTTGCTAGCAAATATGTTTGGGTTGTTTTATAAGTATCAGCTACTTGAAAGTAATATTAATCTTGTATACCTACTTCCATTTTTTTATTTTTTATATCTTGCTATATAGCAATCCTGATGAATTATAAAAACTCACATACATAATGGCGTTATTAATGCACGTACATTCAGTGCGTTTCCAAGGGTTTCCAGGAAGCCGTTTGATAGCTGTTTAAAATTTCAATGAATCTGTTATTAAATGCCTTCACGTATGAACTTTCGCTTTGCGCTTGCGTTTGAATTACAGGTACTGTAATATTTTTGATAAAAGGTAAATGATTGTTAAAGGGCAGCCTGTTCTTGGTTCTTAATCTGGACTTTAAATGTTTACTTGATAATCTATTACCCTAAAGCCATTTCTACGGAGTCATAAGGATCAACAACAAATTTATCACACGTTGGACCCGAGGAAAATCGGGTATTGGAAGATTTTCGACACATAAAAGCACCTACGAATACTTGAGGTAGTACTTTCGATGGAAACACAGGGGTAGCTTATTTGAAAAACCTTTACTAGGATGAACGATGTGATTTTTTTAGATAGTGATTTTTTCGATGTATTTTATATTATATAACCAAAAAATATTACATATTCGTAAAAAGCATTTACTTTGTGGCTTGCCATATTTATAAATAGAACACATACACTTTGTTTATAACCACTTTATTATTTAATATAATGTCTACCGGTTTCGGAAGTACCACCACTCACTACTACTAGTACCACTACTCACCAGGGCGGATAAAGATTAATTTTTAATATTGTCTTGATGATGGAAGGGTACTTCCGAAACCGGTAGACATTATATTAAATAATAAAGTGGTTATAAACAAAGTGTATGTGTTCTATTTATAAAAAAATATTACATTTACTGGTATCATTAATAAGCTTTAATCTATAAGGCCGACTTGGAGCTTAACTAACTTACGGTGGAACCTCGGCTTACGACCATAATTCGTTCCGAAAACGTGTTCGTAATCTAAAAACACCCCATTAGAAATTATGGAAACTTGGATGATTCGTTCCAAAACATAAAAAATATTCATATAAAAATGATTTTTATAAATTAAACACACATAATCGTTTTTTTTAATTAATAATTCGCTTTATTTCGTGGAAATTTTACATTAATTCATCGCTCGCCTTACCCAAGTAGTACTATTCTACGAATTTTTCACTATTTCCCACATTTTACAGATAAATTGCTCGAATAGCGAGACATCGGTCGTTTATCAAGTTAATTTTGTTTTATAAATAGAACATATATACTTTGTTCTATTTATAAATATGGCAAGCCACAAAGTTAATGCTTTTTACGAATATATAATTTTGTTTTGTTTAATAGTGCGTCTTGCGAAATACTCGTAAACCAAATTACACGCAATCCGAGATTACATTGTATTAATGCTGATCATTTAATACAAGTCAAAATAAACGATCGTGATAATAACAACGTATCGTATTCTAATCGTCTTTATTTTTAAGGGAAATATGTTGTTTCGGAATCCGTTGTTTTAATTTTGAAAAAGTTTCGACTATGCCATCATTACTGTGACTAGAATGGATGCAAAAGATAAACTTCACAGTTTTCATAGTAGTATGTCGGCGCGGCGCGTACCACTCTCCTCCCATATACGCTTAGAGACGATGCACTTGCAAAACTATTAATCCGCACCGCACTACCTCAATTCTAAGGTCATAGATCACAGACAAGCAAACAGTAGACGAGGTGGGGAGAGTGAAATGTCAGACCTTCGCAACGTTCCTGACACACGGCTATACTCTCTGTTCGGCGGATCCGCAGACCTTTGAGTTGTGCATTTCACACAGAAAAACTCTTCGAGCCATCGAATAGAAAGCATTATATTTTTATTTTTTAAATATACATCACGATCGTTGTTGAAAAACGTTATTTTCAACAGGTTATCTATCATGAATGACGATTGTACAGGTTGATAGAAGCTTGCGACAACTCTCTCAGTCATGGCTGCATGCTTAGAGTATACAAGAGGTAGCCCAAGCCAAAGCCAGTGAAGTCAGTTTTGGACTTGTTTTTGATGATTTTAACATGACTCGGCGCAAATGGGCGTGGCTAAGACTAAGGCTACGGTATTTATACATCTATTCATATCACATATCGACATAATGTTTTTGTGTATTCGTATAGCCACTTTTCACAGTATTTTTATCAACAAAAATATAGCATCTAACCTAAAAAACCGTTTAGTTATGTCAAGTTTAGTGGAAAAATAAAAAATGTGGGCGGAGTCCCGCCGTTAACCAGCGAAAATAGCCAGCTTAAGATCATTACGACAGTATATAGAAGCGGTCCAAGAAATTTGTTGTCTCTTTCTCTCTCATTGTGTACGATGTAAAAACTCGGAAAAAGTGATTTATTACAATTTCGGATGGGTTGGGTAAAACAAATTAGCTATCCCTCCATATATTGTTACTTCAAGGCTGCATGCGATAACAGAACCGTTTTTTTCACTAAGATACAATAAAACATATGTATTTATTGTATTCAAAAGCAATTAATTAGACACTTAAGACGTCTATCGATAATGACAGTAATAAGTTGAATTATTATTTATTTAAAACTCTGTTAAATCTATTTATACCAGCGTTATTTTTAACGGTGGATCATTTCTAATTTTACTCATTGATCTTCCCATCTTAGTTGCTAAAGTTATTATGTAAAGGTTTTTTATTCACAAATTGATATTAAAAGGTTAATTATATATTAAACTAAACACAATGTGTACAAAAGTAGTTTAGATGTAGATAGTTCAGAATCATTACTGATGATTATTTCATTATGGCTTGGACAGTAAAGGCTAGTGTTTTTGTACAAAAGTACACACATTTCACAGTTTTTACTAGACACACAGCTTATTTAACGATTAAAAAATATCGCATGTCGCAGATCGATTATTGGAGACATTTTTGTAAATATGTTTTTTTTTAAATATTTGAACAATATCAATTTACTATCATATATAGAAGAATAATATATTATTTACAAATGATCCCTCTGATCTAATATCCGTACCATAGTCTATAAGCCTTCACTATATCTAAATATTAACTATTGAAATAAAATCTTTATTTTTCACCAAAATATGAAACAGAAAAAACACACACAAAATGAATAGTGATTTTAAAAAAATATATTATCAAAGAAATATGAGATTAACAAATATAACTGTTTCTAAAAAGGCTTCGATGGCACAATTGGCACAGACGTAACTCCCGGATAGAGTAGAGGTTCTGAGTTCGAATCTCGGTTACAACCCAATTTTTTTTTGTATCTTTCTTTGTTTCATATTTCGTTGAAAATTATTGATATTATTTCAATAATTGATACGAAAATAAAAAGCACCATACTTTAATGATTCTTTTTTAACTATTTTTTATTTATTTATTTTATTTCGACCGGTCGGTAGCTGAGTGGACAAACGCGCCGGATTCCCACCCGGGCGTCGTGCGTTCAATTCCTCTGCTGGCTAAGTCCTCCACCATTGCACAAGCAACATCTTCCGCTTCTTATGATGGCAGTAGGAGTTTTTCAAATATTGTCAGGTTATTCGTAACCCGGGAATGTTTGTCTTTCTTTTAACAATAAAAATAAAATAAAATTTCGAAGGAAGCAAAAACTTTGTAAAAGAAAACAATAAACGTTATCTCTCTGTATGTAATGTTATTTAGTTGATGTAAAAGCTCTCAAGAAGCTTGAGAAAAGCGAAACCTGGTTGGCGGTTAACTCAAATAAAGTGGTATTTTACAAAGTTTATCGTTTTATTTAAGATTCTTATCTAATTTGAATGAAACAAAAAATATTTAACCTACATAAATTATGGCTGTCAGTGATTTAATTATACTAACTAAATTATTCTTTTTATATTTGTGGTTCGTTTAATTTTGACCTGGCGAAGCAAGGGTTCTTCCAAAACCTTTCAGATTAAAGAAATTTAGTTACTAAAGCAAACTAGTTGTTTAATTTAATCTAATTGTGACAAGCCAAGATTTACCTGCTTTGTATAAACTTACAAAACTTGTATTTTAATTATGACATACATGTAGTGGGGACAGTACTCACGAATTCAGATTACTACACGAAGTATCAACCATTTCACACGCACCCAGTGTGTACCAAGTAACTACACGCATCTCGCTCATTTCACACGAATGCATCTTCTAGCAAGATGGAGGTTTTTTTTATACCACACAATTGTTATCTTGTGACATGTTAGAAGACGTAAACCTACATTATAAGATTCAGCATTCTATTCATTTTTATCGAACCTGTTAATTTTAAGAACGTGACATCCCGGGGGAAGCATTTCGCCTCCTCAAAGGTTCTTCACCGGTCCTCGTCAAAGCAAAAATATTTCTTCAAACAAGTTTTTAAATCAAATTCACCTAAAGTCACCGGTACAATGTCACCGTAACAAGAATATGTACCATCTCTAACGGTTCATTTCGACTGCCAGGAACAAAAAACGGGTATGCTGATATAGGCTTTGGTTGACATCGATTTTAACGTACAACACTCCATAGAAAAACGGTGGTATTAACTATAAACAAAAAAGGGCGATGCTGACAATATCTACTACTTTGAAAAGCTGCACCCTACTTCAATCTTCCTCGACACAGTCACTCAACGCCTTCCGCGTTCTGCCTGTATGACGTTTAAATTGCGAAATTAAACTCAATTAATCTTTCCAGAAATCACATTCGTCAGCATCTCGACATATCGTCGCCGGAAAGGCAAAAGAGCTGAAGCACCATTTTGGGAAGTTTACACTGGAGCACTTTAAAGTATTTTCTGTTTTAAAATAAAATTCACAAGTCTTCAGGGCCTGGTTGGATTTAAAAAAAAAGTTAACCATAGTTAACCCAATCAATGCTTTCACTAAGTTACCTGAAGTGACAAAAAGTCCCAAAATAGTGTCACAACGCTTCAGAATCAACGAGATTCGATGCAGAAAAAAAAACTGATCAGAACTGCATATTCAACTCATTTTTGACCTAAGTGTCGCTTAACCCTTTTGCCTTTCCAAGGACGATATCTACCTTGCTCGTATCTTGCGGTCTTAACTTCCTCCGGCTGTCTTCCAAGATGGAAATTAATCCAAATGAACGTTTCAGGGACCTGATTCGCCACCTCGTCGACAAGAAGCAGTTCGACATCTCCTCCTTGCTGAGCGACGAGACCAGGGACGACTTCGGAGCCACCCGCCCCACGCAGGGCCCCTACGGCTACGGGCCCAACTCCCTGCGGGGGGTGCAGCACATCAGCCTGGTGGGGCAGCAGCCGCAGGGGCTGGGGGGCTCCCAGCTGCCCCCGCAGCCGCCTCAGGCTCCGGAGCACGGCTTCTACCCGCAGCAGGAGAATCACCACCACCAGCAAGGGTACCCCAATCACCAGAACCACCCCAATTACAACAGGGAAAACTCCCTGCCGCCACCCAATGGTAAGTTTTTTTATGATTCGCTATTAAAACTAATAAGTAGATAATATCGTACAAGTACTTAGCTATGGCCAGTTAAAAAATACATACAATCATTTGAAACTCACAAATATTAATTACGTAATACCTTATAAAATAAGAGGGTGTATATAGAGGCAAATATATTATGTACATATAAAGTACAGTTTTACCCCAAGTTTTCAAGTTTTCCTTAAATTTCAATGAGAAATAAAAATAAAAACATGATATTTTCGTGAAAAAATGTTATTTCCAATCAAAAGCTTAAAAATATATTATCAAAAAAACATAAAAATAGGTAAAGGGGAGTTAAGAATTGAAGTGACTAACGTGAGTGGAACAAAGTATGGCACTTTTACTGTACCCTATAATATTTAAACATGTATATATTTGATTTATATCGTGTTTCCCGCTGATGTAACAAAACTTCAAGGGATGATTAATGATGAGTGAATTTTTTTTTTCATAGATTTTTTTAAAAATTATACCTTGACAAAGAGTTCATGTATAGATTAGAGTTGACGTAGACAACATAAACTTATTATTGTGTGTATTGGTGCGTATGTTTCATGTTTTTGATAAACGTCACTGAGAAACAGTATTTTGTATTGCTTACTCCTATTTATTGTTACTAGCGAGATAATGATAACAAGTGTGCACTTGGATTGAATTTGAATATTCCAAAAGTTTGTACAGTTATTCGAGAAGTTTATCGCCGTTTTTTTTTTATTTAAAAAAAAATCATTTTCACTGGAATTTATTTTTCCAAAGTCGAATAACAGGCTTGCAACATGCTGTATGCAAGCAATGCATCTGTGTTCGCATCAACTCTGGTTGCTATGCGAATAACTACGCGAAGGTAGTAATTAAAAGTAAAGCTGGGCACTTTTTTAACAATAAATTGTCACATTTTTGAAGAGCTCTACTGTTTTTTTTTAAATAAATTTACCACCATGAATAATCACCCTCTATTGTTTCGTCGTATTAGCGCAAAACCCTAAGCATTAATATTTTTTTATCAGAGATTTTCTAGTCAAATGAGGAACATTAATTAATTAATTAACTATTAACAAAGGGATGTGATGTGAATTTGTATAGTATGTTAATTACTTGACTACAATGACTACCTAATATTATGTAGATGTTGCATGTCACGAAGCATAAAGCTATTGATGGTCAAATGAGCATTCAGTAGTCACGCTGTATAAACAACAAGCATTTAGTGGTAATATGGTATAAACAACAATAATTTGGTTTTCACACGGTATAAACAAGTTGGTACAACATGGTACAAAGAGCAATAATTTAGTAGTCATGCCATATAAACAACAAGCATTTAGTGGTCATTTGGTATAAATAACAGTCAATCAATTGACTGGTTAGTAGCTGAGTGGACAAACGTATCAGATTCCCACCCGGGCGTCGTGGGTTCATTTCTTCTGCTGACAAGTCCTCCATCATTACACAAACAACATTTTTTTCTTATTATGATGATAATAGGAGTTTTTCAAATATTGTCTCATTATTGGTAACCCGGGAATGTTTGTCTTTCTTTTAAAAATATATTATTAGTGGTCACACGGTATAAACAAGTTGGTCACATGGTATAAACAACAATCATCCAACGGTATAAACAAGCTGGTCGCATGGTATAGAAAACAATTATTCAGTGGTCACGCCAAATAAATAGCAAAAATTTAGTGGTCATATGATATTAACAATAATCAATTGGGGGTAACACGGTATTAAAAAATTAATCAAATGGTATAACAAGCTGGTCACCTGGTACAGACAACAAGCATTTAGGGGACAAGCTGCATAAACAACAAACATTTAATAATAATAGCGCAGTTTTATGATATTTCACTAAAATATAAACTAATTGCGCTTCATACTAAATAACCTAACTTAATATAACAAGGAGAAAATAATAGATAATATGTACACAAATTGAAACTAACTAAAATCATGATGATTATTAAAAACAACATTTGATGGTCACATGGTAAAAAAAAAACAAAAGACAAACATTCAGTAGTCGCCTGGTATAAAAAAAGAAGTTTTTGGTAATTAAATTGGATAAACAATTAACTTCACTTTAGTAGCTAGGCTTTTCGGCGACGCTTTCGATGCTTACATGAATCACAGTTCATATGGAGCTTTAGTGCTCTTTTCATGCGCCACTCCGCCGGTCCATAGCTCTTTGCTACGAGCAATTCTTCTCTATCAGCCTCCCCAAACCGGTCAGCACATTGTCTAAGAAGTGCTGTTTTGGCTGCCTAAAAACCTGATACAAGATGGCTCGACTTTGTATACCATCTTGAAGTTTGTTCTCCCCCGCATAGCATACATAATGACATGATCAATTTAAAATAGTTCTAACCCTCACATTGCTAGTCACGGGGTCAGTGGCGTGCACAAAGTTCTTGACCAGGGTAGACGAATAGGGATTCATTGATAACAGAGATCATAGGTACCAACAAATATAACTGTTGCTATGGGATTTGTTCTGTAAAAGCACTGCCTTGGACACTAACAAAGATACTAACACTTTAATGGACAACAGCTCACAGCAAACATGTTTTGTGTAGTCTAGTGAACACAGAATAATCTTCTCTGACGTTGGCGGCGTTTGAGCATATGTAGTTATACACACTGTTTTTACACGTTTTAATAGGAAGGTCGGTAGGGAACTCAAGTTGTTTTAGAATCATTATCCATGACTCTACACTGCTTTATACACAATGTCTCATTTGACGATAAAGGCCTAGGTTACTTTGTATTCTTAGACAGACGTCTGTCTCTCAAGAACATTTTTATGTAGACCCTATAAAAACACGGTGTTCAATCTCATTCCTCACTATTTACATTCACTAGGTTTATAAATTTGCGTAGATGTTCAGTGCTATCTTTTCCCACCCGAAATTTATTAATTAAAACATTTTTCAAAAAACTTTTAAAAGCACCAACGAATGCCAGATCATCTGAATGTTTAAAAAAAGTGGCACAGTTAATTCTAATCCTATTTACGTGTTGCTGCGTTACATAATTATGCTGTAAACGCTTGTAGGTTATTTAAATTGATTTTGAGGCAGGTCAAATACACCATGGTAATCACTAGCTAATAGTAAACTGATTGGAAATTTTTTGCAAATACCTAATTGTGGAAGATTTTTTTTTTTGTGTTCAACTAATTTATTTATTTTAGTTTTTTATACCAGCAGAACTGGGTAGTTTGTGCAATACTAGATCTGCCATATTACATGCGGCTAAATAATGTAAAAGTATAAAAATGAAATAGTAAAACTTTTTTTTTTTAATTAATAACAATAAAATAACGGCCGCCTTTGGCGCTGGTGGCGATAAGATTCAAATTAGCACCGGCCGCCTGTTTCGACGTATGCAAAAAAAAACATCGCCAAAAATCATGTTTTATTTTATAATGTGAGACTCAGACACAAATGTTTTTTTTCCCATCAGAGTAAAATAACTTGATTTCTCATATCATAATATAGAATATTTTACCCTTCAGAGCATTTTTACAGGCGTGAGAAACATTTTTTTCTAGACTTATAAAAAGACTGACTAAAAAAATACCTGGTTAAAGTAAAAAACAAGATGTGTTCTACTCACTATTCAATTAAAGAACATAAACTGGGAATTAATATTAACTAGAAATTAAGACCTGTACAGTACATTGGTGATTTTTCACAAAAAAAACGGCACTATACAAATTATCCAAATATTTATCAAAAATATTTCTACGCGATAAAATTTTCTAACTAAAAACACATGATTTAGCAATATTTTTCAATGCATCGCCATTATTGATTCGTAATTATTATAAATAAACTTCAGAATACACTCGGTGGCCGTGAAATAGTTCGCATTATATATTATCGTTAAAAAAAGTATGTTTCGACTCTTAAAATTATCAAATCCAAGCACTCGAGTGTATAAACTCTCATGGAAATGTACATACATTTTTTGAATGGGCATATTCCTGATAGACTCATTTAAACCTCTCCGTCTTTCTCATAAATGACGTATGTAACAGAAAGATAAGTTACAACGGAGTCCTCGGTGGTAGGATCGCAATTACTTATTGTAATTGGATATTATTTCTGTACCAAGGTCTTTTTTACTTTGTTCTGAGGCATTCTAGAATACAATATTTTGGCATCTTATGCTTTCTCTGTGTCTTTGGTAGAGCCGTGCGGTGTGGGAGGTTGTCTACCGACTGCCATAAAAACTCCTTCGATATCACCACAGGCATCAGGCTGCTTGAATTCTACCATGTGTCATCTTCGGCTCATTCTTACTTTCTTTTGACCGCCTCTCTTTACGGAGTCGACCGGAGAATTGTGATTCCGAAGACGCAGCTCGATATCGAGATTCATAAAGGTTTCGTTCGCATTGACTTACTGTTAACTGTTTAGAAAGTTTTGGAAAAATTGCGCACTAACCGTCTATACAAAGCATGGTATTGCGTGAATTGTATACAATTAACCCAAATATAAAGCGTCCATAATTGAATTTATCGCAGATGTGTTGTTTTCAAACTTGTGTCGCCGTTTTAAATTTACTAAAAAACTGCTTTAGTTAAAAAATATTAAAATTTAAGCCCTTGTTAGCATAACCTACAATGAAAATGAACTATCCTTGCATGCATACTATTATAATTTTTTTATTTTATTTAATTTTATTTTATTTGTTTGGGAGACTAACAGTTTACATACATACTAGGTAAAATATTATATAAGTAGTATTAATATGACCATTTATAGGTTTCCACTTAAGTGATTTGTTACAAGGAATCACCTACCGGTTTTAATCATAAATAATTTTAAATAAATGATAAAATAACTTTGTATAAGACCACGAATATTATTGTATTTTTTATGACCGACCGGTTTCATTTAGCCTAAGCATCATCAGGGTACAACATTAAACCAAACAATACTTAATGATGCTTAGGCAAAGCGAAATCGGTCGGTCATAAAAATTAAATTAATATTCGTGGTCTTATACAAAGTTATTTTGCATTTCTTTGAATATTTCAAAACACAAAGTGATTGATTTCTACGAAAAATAAATAGAACAAAATAAAAATATATTAAGACACTTTAAGACTTGGAACAGAGCAACCCATTAAGCGTCTATTCCGGAAATTAATAGTATATATACCATAGATTCAATTAAAATTGTATCAGTCTGAAGATGCTTGTTTTAAGGTGAAACCGGTCCGGTCTTAAAAAATTGGTGGAATAAAATGTGAAAGTTGTGTATTATTAAAGTTTGTTTTATATAGTTAAAATGACATTTCTAAGTTAATTGCTTCGGTCTAGCATTTTTAGACAGCAGTGCGAATTTCATGAGTCCAATCGTTCGAGAGTTTTCTGCTGAACTCAAACAGATTTCTGCTTTATACGATACGTTGAATACTAAACGAGATGCCAAGGGCGCGGTACCAAACCAATGGTAGTGAATAATCACACTGATAACATTTCAGAAAACGTAGTTTGCCGAGTATTTAAAAGCACCAGTGGATGGCATCATATAAATTAACGGCCTTAAGAAGAGATGTCGCCCGAAAACTAATGTTTAAGGCTTTGTTCTCCCGCGAGGTGGGTAATTGTCGTATTACTTTCGCGTTCGGGAGACGAGCTTCACATACGAAATGTACCGACGCATTACGTGCAGAGTGCGGGGCGTAATTCCTCGGCAATTCAGATCACGCTGCGGACGCGCCGAGATCTTTTTATACATCAGCCTTAGTTTTAATTTAAAGTCTGTTTATTTGCTTCAAGTAGGTAAACCGTAAGCCGCTCAGGTCCAGGCGTATGCTAATTCGAGATTTTATCAAAACGACCTTTATCGGACGAAATGAGGGAGCGGCTTAAGTTCATTCCGCGACATTCTTGAAAAAATCTGAAATTCAAAAATGTTACGTGTCTTTTGTCGTTCTTTTCAAAATCTAGTAGCTATTTTCAGATGCTTACAATAATAATTAGTCGAGTAGAAGTGAGTGTAACTATGCATTGTTTGTAGATAGACAATCTAGTATAGAGAATAATTTATTTAGATATTGTACAACTTGACACTATTTTTAACTTTTATAGATATTTTCACTAGATCACAAAATCTATTAGAGGTGCCAAGCTGCAGATTAGATTTAGCGTAGAAGTTTATGGGCTGCAAAATAATACGGTGAAACCTCTTATAACGAGCACCTCTTATAAAGAGTAATTCGCATAACGAGCAAAACAGATTGTGAAAACAATGCTCCCTTAAGGCTGATTCACACCAACGTCCGGATCCGCTCAGTGACGATATTGTTCCGCAAGAGAGCTTATTGATATGGTACGAATATCAATCAAGGAGTATGTGCCAAGACAAAGTTGTCTGCCCACCCTTGTGATATTTAACTACTTAGTTAGTTAAATATCACAAGGGTGGACAGAAGGATATACTGCCACACAACTTTGTCTTGGCACATACTCAGCGATTGATATTCATACCATATCAATAAGCTCTCATGCGGAACAATATCGTCACTGAGCGGATCCGGACGTTGGTGTGAATCTACCATTAACGAGTGACATTTTGCATAACGAGTGACCTGTAACGAGTGCCTGTAGAGTCTACAGTCAACGAGATTGTGTCTTTGGCCAATACCACGGGACTCGAGGTGGATAACAACGATATTGATGAGCTTGTGGAAGAGCACAGTTGAGAACTAACCACCGAAGAGCTTACGGAGTCGCATTGTATTTCACAGCTAGAAGTATGGAGGAGACTTTGTTAAAATAGGAGGAGGAAGTAGCAGATAAACAATATTTAGAAACAATAAGAGAAATGCTGAAAGCATGTGAAACTGTTGCATCGTACATTGAGATACATCACCCTTATAAGGAGGTGGCTATGCGTTTTACAAATGTATTCATTGATAATGCTGTGTCACATGTTCACCTAATTTTGAAGCGCAGCCAAAAAACATGGTCTCTAGACAGGTTTCTAGTAAAATATAATCAATTATTTGTCATAAATTCGTAAATAATAAACTAGTTGCATTCTAGGTTGTTACACTCTTTTGACATATAACGCATTAAAGTATTTCACATTGATTTATATGGGAAACATTGTTTCGCTTAACGCGTGTTTCACATTACGAGTAAGTCGACGTATTTGTTTTTATTTTTTACTCATTATTTTTAATAAAAATATAACTTTTTTATTATCTCTTGTTCCAAATGCAATTAATATAATAAGCAAGGTTGGATTTAAAAACAATTGTACTTTCATTAAAAAAACTACAATTTATTTTACTTCAAAGAGCGTCAGCGTGAGCCTGAGAAAACGACTTGTTACTTCCGACCCCAAGTTTCGCATTTTGCCCGCAGAGTGGTACTTTTTTAATAAATGTTATTTTTTTCAATTAATCGCAAAAAGTTCATCATTCTGGACAGAATCTAAAAAATTCACTACATTCGGTCACATAGAGCCTGAGAAAACGGCATATAATTTTCGACCCCAAGTTTCACATTTTGCCCACTAAAATAGTATTTAAAAAAATATTTTTTGTAATTTTTTTCATTGAATCGTTTAAAGTTCATAATTCTTAAAGAATAAGTTTTCTTAATTTCGTCCATTTGGTCATTTTAGCTCTAGCCTGAGAAAACGGCATCTAATTTTTACCCCAAGTCTTGCATTTTGCCTGCTAAATTGGTATTTTTAAAACAAATATTATTTTTGTAGGATTTTTTCATTTATTCGTATTAAATTCGTCAATCTAAACAAAATTTCATAGAACCTGAGAAAACGGCATCTAATTTCCAACACTAGGTCTCGCATTTTGCCCGCTAAAATGGATTTTTTTTAATAAATTTTATTTTTATATTTTTTTCTTTTAATCCTATTAAGTTCATAATTCTTAACAGAATTCCATAATTTCACTTCATTTGTCTCATAGAACCTGAAAAACGGCATCTAATTTCCGACCCCAAGTCTCGCATTTTACCCGCTAAAATGGTATTTTTATAAAAGTGTTATATTTGTATATTTTTTTTATTTAATCGTGTTAAGTTAACAATTTATAACAGAATCCCAAAAAATCACTTGATTCGGTCTCATAGTGCCTTAAAAAACGAAATCTTATTTCCGACCCCAAGTCTCGCATTCCCCGCCAATTTTTTTTTTTAATGAATGTTATTTTAGTATATTTTTTTCAATTTAGGTGTTTAGTTCATAATTCTTAACAGAATCCCAAAAATTCACTTCATTCAGTCTCAAAGAGCCTAAGAAAACGGCTTGTTATTTCCGACCCCAAGTCTCGCATTTTGCCCGCGGAGTGATATTTTTTTTAAGAAATGTTGTTTTTGTAATTTTTTTTCAATTAATCGTACTAAGTTCATAATTCTTAACAGAATCCCAAAAATTCACTTCATTCAGTCTCAAAGAGCCTAAGAAAACGGCTTGTTATTTCCGACCCCAAGTCTCGCATTTTGCCCGCGGAGTGATATTTTTTTTAAGAAATGTTGTTTTTGTAATTTTTTTTCAATTAATCGTACTAAGTTCATAATTCTTAACAGAATCCCAAAAATTCACTTCATTCAGTCTCAAAGAGCCTAAGAAAACGGCTTGTTATTTCCGACCCCAAGTCTCGCATTTTGCCCGCGGAGTGACGATATTTTTTAAGAAATGTTGTTTTTGTAATTTTTTTCAATTAATCGTACTAAGTTCATAATTTTAACAGAATCCCAAAAATTCACTTCATTCAGTCTCAAAGAGCCTAAGAAACGGCTTGTTATTTCCGACCCCAAGTCTCGCATTTTGCCCGCGGAGTGATATTTTTTTTAAGAAATGTTGTTTTTGTAATTTTTTTTCAATTAATCGTATTAAGTTCATAAATTTTAACAGATTTCCAATTTAACTTCGTTTGGTCTCATAAAACTTGAAAAAACGGCATCTAACTTCCGAACCCAAGTCTCGCATTTTGCCCGCTGAAATGGTATTAGTTAAATAAATTATATTTTTTTATAATTTTTTCATTTAATAGAATTCCAAAAATTCATTTCATTCAATCTCATAAGAGCCTGAGAAAACGTCATCTAATTTCCAACCCCGACTCTCGTATTTTGCCCGCTGAAATATTTTTTTTTTTATAAATAATATCTTTGTACAATTTATTTTTATTTTTTCGTATTGAGTTTATAATTTTTTAAAAGAATCCCAAAATTTCATTTCATTCGGTCTCATAGAGCCTGAGAAAACGGCATCTATTTTCTGACCCCGAGATTGTTAATTAAAATTATCAAAAAATTGTCTTTCTAAAAATACCTTTAAAAATAAGAATATTTTAAAATCCCTAACTTCCTCATGCATTTTAGCAGACATTATTCTATATTTCAAATGGAACTAATATTTTCTTAGGCATGTCAAGTTACATCCCGTGATTTTTTATTAGCTATTGTATAAAAATATCGATTATTTCATTTTTTCATTGAAATTTTAATATAGTGCATTTTAATAGGTGAGTAAACTGTGCGAGCATAAATTTTCCATTTTAGAGTTTACATAAATTATTAGCATTACAGATTAGTTTGTTTGCCCGGAATAGTAATTGAGCAGAGGCCATTACCTTCCAGCCATCACGGCTGTACTTTGAAGTATTAATTTTGCAACTGATGTTGGAGATCATGTAAGCGATTCTCAAAATGTGATTGCATTCAAGTCTTGTCCGAAACATAACAAAATGAGGCAACACTGGATATATCCGAATTCGTTTGCTTCGAACAGAGTTGGCTAAGGACAATATAAATATAATGATAAGAACATTATAGAGTTCATTCGTATTTATGACTTGGTGAATACATAATATATATTTACTAGCTAGGGATTATATTTAATTTGAATGACTCCAACAGTTGTATTTACATCCATAGTATAAAGAAGTAAAGTACATAAAGCCTTAACAATGTTTTTTTTTTTAAATTACATAAAATGTGACTTTTTTCATCTATTACGAATGAAGTAAAACTACGATTTTTCAAACTTACCCATGCAGGCGGCTAAAAAAAGAAGTAATTAACTTGTTTTGCATTGTATCCAAAATAACTACACTGTCACTCCTCTGACTGGACAAATTTGTTTGTATATGTGTACAAACAAATATGTTGGGTACCTGGTATGCAATGCGTGTATTATATTGTGAAATAGTGTACAATACGAGAGTACCCAGAACAATTTGCGATCGTTTGGTCAGGCTATGATATAGTTCCCCTTAAGCAGAAAGGAACTCAAAAGGAACATGGATGAAAAATTATTATAATTAATTTTAAAAATTAAACTAAACTTATTATAGCTTTTATGCTTTATTTTAATATCAATTGTTGAAATAATATCAATAATTTTCAACGAAATTAAAGAACACAGAAAACAGAAAAGAACACAGAAAATTTAAAAAAAAAACTGCGACCGCGACTTTTCAATATTGATTAAATTTTTTTTAAATCTTCTGTAAATAAGGATGAATAGTCTATCGAAAACACCATCTAAATGGGTAACTGTGCTCGATTAGAGCTTTGCAAACCAATATAAAGGTGGTAGCTTATATCGGAAGAAAAAAAGAAGAAAATTAAATTAATAATTTTCAAAAGAAATATGGGATTGATGAAATGACGGTATCCAAAAAGGTTTCGGTAGCTCAATTGGCAGAGACGTTACTTCCGGAAGGAGTAAAGGTTCCAAATTGAAATCTCTATCTCAAAGTTGAAAATTATTGAAATGATTTAAATAATTAAACTTTTAGAGAATTTCGAATCCGACAATTATTTTTAGATGTTTACGTCAGCGGACCATGTGACTTTCCGCATTTGGCAACAACGCAAAATGACTAATTAAAACCGCAAAAATTGCAGAGCCTATTAAGTAATCAATTTTGTTTGGGATGCTTGTTAAGTGCAAGTACTTGAAGATTTAGGACCCCGGATAAACTAAATTCTCCGCGTGAGTAGAATGCTTAATAACCTTTCCGAGAACTATTACTGAAATGTTTTTTCAAGTGGCAACTAATAGTTTGTACGTTACCAAATTACCAAAATACTAAACGCTTTTCGTTATGTCAGTCTCGCTTTTCGTAATTATGTAAATGTTTTTTCGGAGAAGGATAATAGTATTCAACCAAAGACCACATTGCAAGTTAATATTTATTAGATCACTGCTATAAAAATAGGTATCTTTGACAATCTTGAATTGGTAATTACACAATATGGAGGAAAAGTGGCTTAAGCAGAAGTAGTCCTAGAATAACTTTTGATGGGATTCTACCAATTCAGGAGACGTAAGCAGCAGTTGAGAGTGGAAAGCACCAATAGTAGTAGGAAAATATGGGATGAGGATTAAGAAACATCGATTCCCCGCCTTGGTGGAAGGAAAACTCAGATTCCTGGGAAGCCATGTTGTGGAACAAACACCCAATGACAGACTTAGGACTGGTAGTACCAAGAGCTTATAGATTATTCAAACCCCAAACGACCCATGCAGCTACTCATTTTTTATAGAAGCTCAATAAAGAAGCTAGTAGGAGTATTAAGTACTACACAAGACACTTGCAACTCTTGGGAGAGGAAAGATCCAATATCTTAAAGAAACGTGAAAAGCGTTAAGAAACACCGATTTGACTGACTTTGTTAAACGACTTAGATGACTCAGATACTTGGGGAACCACGTTGTAGAACCAGGATACACCGCCAATGCCCATTGACAAACTTTACTAAAGAGAATGGGACACTGCTAAAGAAATAAGATCATGAAAATGAACAATAGGCACATGGCCTGAGTGCTTACATGACCTATGCAGACCGGCTACGAATAAAAAAAAAAAAAATATTGCCGAGTTCATTGGTACGCTTTTAATGCTACTTCGTCGATTCCATGCTACGCCAGTGCTACATAAATTATATTCAGAAGTTTATTTTACCAAAAGTATTTCACTTTCCCATCAAGCTACAAGTATTACAAACATTATTGTATAACTCATTGCGCTAGTGCTTTTAATAATGAATATTTTTTGTCCGATTGCAATTATCATTATTGCTACGGTTACGAGACGTAAGACCTGTTGCATTCCTACTCCACGAATACTAATTGCAAATAAGTAAATAGTACAACGCACTTCGAACATAATAACAGTAATCTGCAGCTTTAGAAAGATTGATAATCAAAGCCACCCGCCAAGTCGCTTGGAGGTACATTCTCGCTGTGCATTGTATTATGTGAATTGAATACAACACGAGAGCATAGGGTGACGAATACTTAACACTACTTTCAATACGTAATTGTGAATTTGAAATGAACTCAATATTAATGGGCCACTCAACGAAGACGGCCATTGCATCCATAGCACAGCTGGCTCTATGAATAAATGAGCGTTGAATAGTGTGACAATTTAATTTCTATTATGCTAAGCGCGTTAACGGGCCAGCACTAAATGCTCTGGCAGAGATGCGTGGGCGCATTCTTTCGCTAATTTTAAATATATTTTTGTTACTTTAATGTTTTCATTTACACACAGTTTTTGTGTCTAGAATGTAATAAAAAGACAGCTGTTTATCTGGTAGGTACCCACTAGCAATTTAATAAAATTGCCTTACTCTATGCAATGGACGAAATTAACTAAATAATCTCACTCGTTGGAATTATTATTTCTTGCTTCTATATCGAATGTTTTCCACTAGATATTAAGTAAACGGAGTACATAAATTTCAATGGAAATCGTAAATTGTTGTAGGTACGTTGTACGTACGAGTGCTTTCACGTCCACCTGTAGAAAGGGTGTTATAAAACACTTGAGACCTACTTATCACAATTAGGAACCGGAATTCCTATCGCGAAACAGGGACTCGCCTTAAAAGAAAAATAACATAATTTTTAAATAAAAAAAAAACTTATTTCACATTAGTACGTGTATATCATGTTTAAGCTAAAGACTAAACCAGAAAGAGGTTTCATATTTTTTATGGTTAGTTTAAGTTTAGTTAATAGGTCAGTATCTAATAGAAATCTTATGGTTTAAAGCTTCTTTTTAAATTATAAAAAAAAGTCAAGGAATTTTTTAATTTTATAAAATTATTTAAAAAAATGTATGTTATTTAAAATAATGAACCTGATTAAAATTTAAAAAATGTATGTATTCGGTTTATAATTTAATTTATCATTTTCATTAATTTAAATAATTAAAAATATTTTTTTTTTTAAATAATACACAAGACTTCAGTCATTCACAGCGACCATGAACTAAACCAAAAGAATTATTTTATGTACTCTGTTAAATGTTTTGAAAACATAACTTTTATTCTCTACGGGCGAGCCTCTCCTTTGCAATCAGAATTTCGGGTTCTAGTCACAGTATATTATCTATTTAATTTTTATATTTTACAAAAACATTAATGGGTGATAGATTAAAAAACATGTAACATATTATTATTATGACCCCTCAAACTAGCACATTCCCGTATTATGGTGGTCGGGATTATAAAATGCCTATATGGAAATATATAAATCAAATTATTATTAATGGATGAAATATAGTACAGCTCAATAACAATACTGAAATAACAAATAAACATAATTATCAAGTTGGTCCGAATCCAAATAATCTAATTATGGTTCTGCTATTGAGAACTCCGTTGTAGAGATTACGACGGAACTGTCAGACACAACATTTCTCGAATTACTTATTTTGTACATTACCGCAATCAAATACTTATTAGTACCTAGGTATTGTGCTAAGCATTTTTTTTTACTATTGTTGTTCATATTTTAATTCTACATACTAGTACCGAATAGTATAATATAATACGCTGTGTGACCTCATTGTTAAAAATTAGAAAAGACAGTTTGGTAAAATACCTACGTTTTCCTAGAAATCGCGCGTTTTATTACGTTTATTGATAGGCGTCAAAGCCTAATTGGGAATCTCCGCAACTCGCTGTCGTGTTCACGAATAAAGTCTTTTGAAAAGCTGTCAAATTCCTTAATTTAGAATAACGAAGAAGCGCAAACAAGTTTTTTATTATTCTGGTATGTTGCTAGTTGCTATTGTATATGACTGGTATAATGCACGCGCGTTTTCTAACAGTAGGCGTGCTGCAACGATCGAACGGTGGAATATGGACAGGAGGAAAAAGTATTATGGAATTTACTAAAACTATTTAACTAAATAACTCGAAGGTCGGTGGTTGATTGGGCTGTTTGCTGGAGCTCAACTTGCGGAGACAATTTGTTGGTGAAAGGGTGTAAAGGGTGTACGGCTGAGCTGGTGATAGAGGGGTATTGTAAATAAGGAATGGAATATACACATGGGCAGGTGAAAACAACTCTCTGGGAAGATTTCGCTCGAGAGCCGATGTAATTTTGTGAATAACTAATACGATACATAATCCATGCCATAGGTTATGTAGGGTACTACACTCCGAGTGACCAACAGCGGCCGTTCCGACCCTACTCCCCCCGCGGAGAGTCCTACCTCCCTCCCAAGGCCAACTCCTCCCTGGGCGCCCCGGCCGGGTGGGCCCCCGCCCGCTTCCAGCCCGAGCTCAACCTGAACCATTTCGAGGACTTCTGGCGGGGCAACTCGTATTTCGAAGTTCCGAAGCCTCCGTCGTTTTCCGATTTCCACCGTAATAATGTCGGTCCTCACATGGAGTACTACGATAATAATGGAGGGAGGCCGTATTACAGCCAGGGCCGCGCCCCGCCAGCTCCGCACTCCGCGGCCCCGCCCCCCGCCCCCCGGCGCTGGCCGCCCGGGCCGCAAGGGCGGGCCCCAGCGCCGCTCTCCGCCTCCGCCTCCGCCTCTGACGCACCGCAACCCCAACGACTGGTGGCAAAGGTAAGCGAGTGAACTGTACTCCTACCCTCCCACCCCGCCCTTCCACCCTCCCGCCCTCCCGCGCTCCTATCACTCCTGATCCATTATAATCCGTGCATAGCGCTCATACCGCGATACTTCGGGGGTTATAATCACATACTATATTTAAACAAAAAAAAAAAGTTTTTCTAAAAAGTCAACATTGTAAAATTTGTTTCTTTGTAATATTTTTTTTTGTATAAATGTTTGTGTTGGATATGTTTTACTTTTTATTTGCCTTAGTAACTAACCTAACCTAACATAACCATAGTTATGCGCGTCAATCGTATTAGTTTACGTTGACCATACATTTGGTAATTGGACAATGGCCGCGTTTATACAAATACTCACTCGAGCGAGCACTCTGTCAACCAGACGCTAATATATTAAAGGGTTGGCATATCTTTTTCAGTTGACACAACATTTAAATAAAAAAAGTTTTAGAGAATAATCACCCCTTGAACTTTCACGGTATGAGCGTATTACTTCATTATGTTTTTATTTGATGATTATTATATTAGTCGCAAGATTTTATCGTCGCCAGAAAGGCAAAAGTGCTGAAACGTCATTTTGGGAAGTTTACAACAAAGTACTTGATTTATTTTTTTTATTTTACAATAAAATTCTTCAATACCTGGTTATATTTTGAAAAAAAAGTTAACTTAGGTAACTCAATGCTGTCACTGAGTTATCCGAAGCGACAAAAAGCTAAACGAGTTTAAAACTTGTGTCGCTTGAGACAAGCCTTCTCCCAAATGGTAAATATATTTTAAATGGCTAAAAGCCCACAAAAGTATTCAGAATCAAACGAGAGTCAGAGCATTTGATTCAGAAAAAAAACTGATCTAAACTGCATATTTAACTCATTTTCGACCAAAGTGTCGCTTAAGCCCTTTAGCCTTTTCAGCGACGATATAATGAGCATGATTAGTTAATTTTGTCGAATAAGAATGTCACAAAACAAAGACAATAAATTTCAAATAATTATGTGTTGCGAATTTTCCGGTGCCGCAGATAAAACCTGTCAATTTACAAAGATTAATATTCTCAACAAAACCTTGAATAACTTTATAAAGGTGAACCATTTATTACTAATTTATGTCTTAAGATAAATGTGACATTCTTTGTCACACCACGCCTTTGTGTTTACACCACAGGGTTAAATACTTCCGTTTTAATTCTGTCACCGCTGCGCATGTTAACGCAATAAAATATTGACAGTTGAATTCATTAATATTGATTACGATCTAAATAATTTATTTAATTCTGATTGCATCCTGTTCGCCTTGTTCTGAATGGACAAAGCTTTCGTAAACTTAAGTGCGTGGGAGTTAATTGTGTGTGGAGGCTTATTGTACGGATGTTGTATTTTTCTAGAAACACTCCAGAAATAAGTAGATCCGACAGAAGCCCGCCGCCAGTCGACAGCAATGACCTAAAATCAAAAACCTTTTCAAAAAGAGACATATCATCATTGACGGAGAACACAAAGAAGACAAATAAATCGAAGGCCATCGCGAATCCGTTCGACGCGGAGTCGGGCGGTAGGCGGAAGGGCAGGGACCGGCGGCAGGCGGGGGCGGGGCCGGGGGCGGCCGAGCAGCTGTGCCCCACCAGGTCGCAGTACATCACCCCGCGCGCCGCCCTCAACAAGCAGGGTAACTGGATGTACGTGGTTAACATGGGCGAGAACATGGACTCCATGTACTCGCAGCTCGTCAAAACTGAAACCTGCGTGTAAGTACACTTTTCATATGCGAGCCTTTTATACCCGTAAGAGCGGTGGTATCATGAAATTTCCGTTATAACAGGCTTACAAAAATAAAATTCCAAACTTTCAAGCATATTGCGAATGCTTTGGGTACATTCTGAGAAAAGAAAGTTAATTTTTGAAGACATTTGACATTCGTTAACTGGAAATTTTAAATTTAAAAAAAAAAGTTTTACACTTAGTGTGGGTTTAGATCACATATCACTCTATTAAGGAAAATACATGCTTTTCGGTTATCTAATACCAGCAACACTACTACAAATGATTTATCTGTTAATAATTCTATACAGGTAGTCAGGGGAATGTCTAAGGTTTCTAGTGAATACAATTTTTTTTTATCCTTTATACCCTTTATGAAATTCATACTGAAAATCTAGGTAAAACGTTCGAAAATGGCTGCGATGGTTTTCAAACTGGGCTTTTACTGAATTTTTTATGTGTTTTTCGTTGAATTTAAAAGATTACAGGTTAATTTTTTTTATTCACCATAAACCTTAGATATATCCCTAACTGTCTATGTAGAATTTACAAATAAATCATTTGCAGTATTTCTTGGAAAAAATGCTACAAAGTGATGTTTAGCGCCATTTTGGGTGCTGAGCCTTAAGAAGCCCTACTCTAATCAATTTCCAAAATATATAATGCCTACCTATCTAAAATTCCTTTCTCACTTTTAATTATAAAACTTTTTCTTGCTAGTGCAATTTTGGAAACCAAATTAATTAATTGCAACTAAAAAAACTTTCATACATTTTTTTTATTTGAGCACTACATCGTGGAAAGATCATTTGAAAAGCTTCCAATAGAATCAATAAATACGTATTTTTACAAACTCAACTTTCTAGCACATCTCAGCAGAAACCACAGTATTATGCGAGTATGTTTATCAGTTAAGCAACCTTAAAAATAATTCTGATTCTTTTCAACTTAATTTCTTAATGCCTGAGATCGAGAACACGCCAGAAGAGTAAAAGTAAAAAATGTACAATTTTCCTCAATCTATGGATCTTCTTAAAAATGAACAAAGACGACTACGCATAATTTAGCATAGCTTTCTTTTGAAAGCCTAACTTGAACACAATAAATTATACGTAGACAGCCATGGCACCCACACGATTCGACGTGAGGTGATATCAACGCCTAATTAGTGATAACGAAACCCGTTTCAATTCTGAATAAAATATTCTGTAGAAATTTATTTTGTGTGAAACGGAGTTCAGAATAACATTACGTTGTTATGTGACTGATTATTTTTTGTGTTTAATACGTTTCTTGTGACATTTTATGCTGCTCTGGGATCTGAGATTTATCGCGCATTTCACAAACGGTGGAGATTCGGTTTACTGTTCAGAAGGTCTTCTTATTCAAATCACGATGAGTTTAACATCATTTGTTTTTTTAAGCTGTCATCAAATTGATTTTCCAACCACTTGTTTATATTTAAATGTAATTTTTTTAATTAACTTCATTTTATTTGGGTATAGGTCTACCTGTAATATTTACATAAAATGCGGGCAGCTAAAAAATCTACGAAAATTATAAGCATATTATTAAATTAAACACGGTTTAGTATGAAACTCCAATTTTTATGTATTAAAAATGGCACTAAGCGTCACTTTATAGCATTCTAATACACGCAACACTACAAATGATTTATTTTAAAACTTTCTATGGGTAGTTAAACTATTACTATTATAAATTTTTGAAGCTGTTTTTTTTAAAATTCTTTTAAAACATACTAAAACGCGCAATTTGAAAACCAGCAAAGGCACTTTTAAACTTCGTACCTAAAATTCTAGTATGCATTTCATGAATAATCAAAAAGATAACTGTTTTAGAATTGTATTCACAGGAAACCTCAGACATTTTCCAAACTACCCCTGTAGAATTAACAGATAAATTATGTTTAGAATTGCTTGTATTAGAAAGATTAAAAAAAAATGTATTTTAGGGTGCTAACCCTTAACCACAAAAAACTTTATATTTCAAATATTTACAAGTAGGTAGGTACTATAAAGCAGAAAATCTGTTGGTACCTCTCACATGACACTAAACATATATTCATGAACCCCTGCTTCAAAGAAGTCGCATGGTATTTTTTGTCTCCAAATATAGTTAACATCACTTCTATCATGAGATATTTTTTAACCTCTGTAGATACTAGTATTAAAAGTATGATCCGTTTTAATTCAGTGAATTTAAAAACCATAATTACTCAAGATTTTAAAACCATAGTTACTCAAAATTTTAAAACCATAGTTACTCAAAATTTAAAGACCATAATTACTCGAAATTTTAAAACCATAGTTACTTAAAATTTTAAAACCATAATTACTCAAAATGTTAAAACCATAGTAACTCAAAATTTTAAAACCGTAGTAACTCAAAATTTTAAAACCAAAGTAACTCAAACATCTTAGATATAATTTGTTTCAAACGTTTACAATCCGCATTGTTTTTTTACATGGAAGGCGAGAGAATGGTGACATTTGTATTCATAGATGTCAGAGTAGCTTTATTTATTATCTTTGCCTATTCATATTTACTGTGCTACTTTGAAGTTGACAACCAATAATCACGTAACGTCTTTGAAAATATCACTGCAATCGTGATGCATGATTACGATTGACAATATTAATGAATGAGATAAAGCTATAATATTAATCAATGGTCTAAACAAAGCCTCGGTCGAACCCAGGAGTTGGGGTTCAAAGCCTTCTAAAACATAAAAGTTTCTACAAATATATATATATATGTAATTATGACTAAAAGGTAAATAAATGACCATTTAAGGCTGATTCACACCAACGTCCGGATCCGCTCAGTGCCGATATTGTTCCGCATGAGAGCTTATTGATATGGTATGAATATCGATCAAGGAGTATGTGCCAAGACAAAGTTGTGTGGCAGTATATCCTTCTGCCCACCCTTGTGATATTTAACTACTTAGTTAGTTAAATAATTATTTTGAATTGTAAAAATACTAACATCGCAGATTTTTTTAATCAAAAACCATTTTTTTATCACTTAATAATATTTTTATTAATTATTAAAAATATTATTTAGTGTTAAAAAAATGGTTTAAAAAAAAAATCTGCGTTGTAAGTATTTTTACACTTCAAAATAATTATTTAACTGAATAAGTAGTTAAATATCACAAGGGTGGGCAGAAGGATATACAGCCATACAACTTTGTCTTGGCACATACTCCTTGATTGATATTCAAACCATATCAATAAGCTCTCTTGCGGAAAAATATCGGCACTGAGCGGATCCGGACGTTGGTGTGAATCAGCCTTTAGTCTCCTTCAACGGAAGCACTCTTTCCAACAAGTATTCCATCAACATGCTTGATGGAACTTTAATCCATCAAAGTCAGAGTTAAGTTAGCATCTCAGCAGAGCTTGTTTAGATGGTTTGCACACGTAGAGCGGATGTGCAGATAAATGAATCTTTGAATTAAATGAAATAAGTAGTCGGGGACGCTCCAAGAACATATGAGACGTTCAAGAGAATAAAATACTTGAGTCGGGCCATGTCAAGAGCTAAGAATAACAGAAGATTATGTATAAGACGATGTATGAGGAATGAAAGGAGTGTGTGCTAAGACAGAGTTGAATGGCGGTCCATCATATCTGCCTACGCCTGCGGAGAAACGGCGTGATGGTTAGTTAGTTATTTTTATTTGTTTCTTTATAGTTAATACCGCGCAAGAGTCCAAACCGCTCCCAACCGTCTAGAGCCATTGAGACTATGGCATCCCAATCGGGGTATGTTGTGAGGTTGGAAGTAGTGAGAAAGGGAAGGAGATGAGAAAGAGGAAGGTTAGAAGCACCTAGCTATTCAGATCGACGTTTTAATTCTGAATGGTGGTATTTCACCATGAAGATACTAAGAGTATCTACCACTCTTTAACTGTTATATGAGACGATGTATAAATGCAGTAAGAAGTACGTTCCAAGAGAGGATTTTTTTAATACTAATACATTGCAAAAAAACACAAAAAATGGTAATCATTATGATACAAAGATAAAGGTAAAAATAGGTAAAAATAAGTTTAAAAACAAAAAATAGGTTTTCAGAAGTACACAGTATAGTGAGAACCTAATAGCTAGTTCGTGCTTAAACTTGTTATAAGACATGTGAAAAATATCCACATTTCCTGCGAGGCAGTTAATTAACCTGGTAAGTCTTCCCAGGGGCATCACCTCTGGTAAGTTAGTTCTGCAAATGGGGCGTGACCGTTAGTTAGTCAGTTAGTTATATTGTCGCCTACCAGTTTCGCTTAAAGCTTTTCTTTTGCAGATCTCAGGAGTGCAACGGTTTGTGCTCCCTCCCGCTGGGCTACACCTCCCGCTGCGAGCAGCGCTACGTGCAGAAGAGGCTGGTGGCCCTGGACCAGGGGGGCCAGCGGCTGTACAACGACGTGTTCTGGTTCCCCAGCTGCTGTCTCTGCACCATCACCCCGACCAACCCCACCTAACCAACCTCCGCGGGACTCGTGGGCGCAGCGTCAATTATCTTAGTCTCATCTCAATTCATGCATACATCTAATCACTGCCAATTAAGCCTAATGTTGTTACTCAATAAATATTTTCACAAATTTAAATGTTTGATTTGAAGAGCATAAGGGTGGAATACAAAAGCAGTTTCTGCAGTTTGACGACCTACGCTATCAGAGCGGTTGGGATCCTTGGCTGCAAATGCAGAGGTCGCGGGTTCAAGGCCCGGCGTGCGCAAATAAATTGTTTTTAATTATTTTTTTTCCAATCAATTTAATAATAATATTTGGATAATTTGTAGAGCGCCGTTTTTGTGAAAAATCACCTCAAGGACGCTGTACATTTTTACACATTATTTAACAAAATAATATATTTGCAGATCGTTCTAGAGTGGTAGATACTCTATAGGTAAGTATCACACTGGTGAAAGACCACCATTTTTAATCAAAACGTTGCTTGAAATGGCAACATCCTTATTAAATGACCATGTCTGAATAGCCAGATACATCCTAACCTTCTTTTTCCTCATCTCCTTTCCCTCCCTACTCCCTTGAGCCTAAAAAAATACCACAATTATTGTGGGTGCCATAGTCCTTTGGCTCCGGACAGTTAGAACTCTTGTGTTGTATTCACATAATAATAAATAAATAAAAATAATGTATGTTCGATTTTATAAAATAGATTCTCGTGTGCGGAACACTGTATCAAGATAATTATTGAACATAAAGTTTTGTTGCAATTTTCAGGATTAAAGTCACTATTTCGTATGCATTTCGAGTTATGATTCTGTGAAGTTTTCCTTGAAAACCATAACAAGTTTATTTAATTCATGACACGATTTCAATGGTAACGAATATCTAAGTCAACAATAATGTTTTAATATTAATTATTGTAACAATATCAATAATTTTCAATGAAATATGAGACAGACGAAAACACAAAAAATAAAAAGTATCAGGTCGCGACCGAGACTTGAACTCGGAACCTCTACTCTATCCGGGAGTACCTAACGTTTCTGCCAATCAGCTACCGAAACCTTTTTAGAAACCGTAATATTGTTAATATCATGTTTCTTTATTATTACGATTATCCCAATTTCTTCCGTTAAACGCGGCCATCTTTGTATTGGTATGCAAAGCTCTACTCGGACACATATGTATACCCAGATAGTGTCTTGGATAAACTATCTGTTTTTTTTTATAAATCCTTTTTTATTGTACAATAGTGCACAAAGCTTTGATAAGTTTATTCTAATTTATTTTTTTACAGCGAATACCACACAAGTACCAAACTGCTCCCAACCTTGGAGAAACAATGTATGGAGAGAGAGCTAATTATTTTTACCCAACCTATACAAACTTGCGATAAATCACTTTCTCCAGGTTTTTACGTCGTACACCACGAGAGAGAAAGATACAACAAATATAATACTCCGCTTCTACGTACTGAAACAATGATCTTGGGCTCCTGGGTCACCGCGGGACTCCACCCACATTTTTTATTATGCCACTAAACTTGACACAACTAAACGGTTTTTTAGGTTAGATGCTATATTTTTGTTGATATCAATACTGTGAAAAAATGGTTATACGAATAAACAAAAAAATTATGTCGATATGTGATATAAATAGATGTGTAAATACCCTAGCCTTAGTCTTAGTCACGCCCAGGTCCGTCGAGTCAGGTAAAAATCATCAAAAACTGACTACACTGCTTTGGGTATATACCACTCTATATACTCTAAGCTCACAACCGTCTAGAGCCAGTGAGGCTATGGTATCCCCAATCGGGGTATATTGTGAGGTTGAAGTTAGTAGAGAAGGAGGTGGGGAAGAGGTTGGTTGGGAAAATAAAAATTAAGATAATACCTCAGCTTGAAAATTGTATTCCATCTCGAACTATTATCCAGTTTTTAGTGAAAACAGCAAATGTGTAAATAATTTATTTTAGGAACAGACTTGAATGAATGAGATGAAAGACAAATCCTTGTCACACTCGATACATTGTGTTGAATAAAAAATGACATATGAACCTAAATCATATTGCGAAAGTAATTTACACTTTACTCTGGTTGTGTCACTTACCTACTTGTTTGAGTTTACTTTCAAATTATCCTACAAAGAAAAGTCATTAGCTCTAATCGATAGACTGCTAAGCAATATGTCATTAATTAACTTTTCAGAATCTCATTCAGTCATTAGACTCTTCACTCGACTATACATCAATATGAATACATAATATATTTTTGCCTCAAAATGTTTGAATTTATTTATTTTATTGTAAACGCCCGAGTGTACTTTTACGTATAAAGGTTCACATTAAACAGTGAAAAAATGAAAATTATTCGCTCCAAAAAAATAAATAATAGTTAAAAAATAGGAAAGAATAGTGTTTAATTACATTACATTAATAATGATTAAATATATATCGTCGATGGAAAGGCAAAAAGGTTTAAGTCAAAGTCAAAAATTAGTTGATTTGTTTTTTTTTTCTGCATCGAATGCTCTGACTCTCGTTTGATTCTGAACACTTTTGTGGCCTTCAGCCATCTAAAATATATTTACCATTTAGGAGAAGGCTCGACTCGAGCGACACAAGTTTGGGAGTTTTTTTAGCTTTTTGTCGCTTCATGTAACTCAGTGAGAGCATTAAGTTACCTGAGTTAACTTCTTTTTTTTTCTAAATCCAACCAGGTACTTAATAAATACCCTTGAATTTAATTGTAAAACTAAAACAAAAACTTCAAAGTGCTCTGGTGTAAACTTTCCCAATTGGCACTTTAGCCCTTTTGCCTTTCCGGCGATGATACGATATTATAGCTTTCTTGTATCTACATCGTGATTTTTATAATAAATACTAGTTGTTACCCGTAAAGAAATTACGAGATGTAACTTGACTTGCTAATAAAAAATATTATTTGCTTTAATTCACCCATTTCAAATATAGAATGTCTGCTAAAATACATTACAGGTAGGTACTTTATTAGGTAGGTAGCAACTTGAAAATATTATTTTTTAAATTTGATAATTTCAATTGACATCAGCTCCAACTTTGAAAAGTTCACACTCGTAGGCACTCACTCGTACGCACTTACTGAGGATTTTTTTATACTGTGTAATGCTAGTGTTTCGATAATTTTTTTTAATTCACCCATTTCAAATATAGAATGTCTCCTAAAATACATTACAGGTAGGTACTTTATTAGGTAGGTAGCGACTTGAAAATATTATTTTTGAAATTTGATAATTTCAATTGACATCAGTTCCGAATTTGAAAAGTTCACACTCGTAGGCACTCACTCGTACGCACTTACAGAGGTTTTTTTTCAATACTGTAATGCTAGTGTTTCGATAGAATGTTTTAGTCACCTGCAAGGTGAAATTAAATAAAGATTTATAATTGAATGATAATGAGGCATTTCTAAAATAACCGCAGTCAAAAGTACGACATGATATTTACATAAACGTGATGGTAAGTTGTCACATTAAAATGATGAATAGTTTACGCCGATGAAAGGTATAATCAACAGTGATAATTTCTGATAACTATAATATTTGATGTTTCAATCCGAGGTCGAGCTTTATTTTGAATTTGGTTGAATATCCGAGAAATCGGCCCCTAGTACGTAGAGCGACAATTACTTGCTTAAGGATACTTCGTGTACAGGTATAATGGCGCATTCACAATTCGTTTCGTCGACTTAAGGTGCATCCGTTCCCAATAGTCGGCCAGACTTGGCCAGACTTTGCCGTGACTCCAATACATTCTTGTGTCCTGTGTCCTCCACATTTACTGGTCGTTCATCTGCCACAATCATAATATAACTTCACTCAAAGTACTGCATCCGGTTCCTTCTTAAAACGTTCAAATGCAATATCGTCGCCGCAAAGGCAAAAGAGCTAAAGCACCATTTTAAAATAAAATTCGTAAGTGTTCAGTACCTGGTTGGATTTAAAAAAAAAAATTAACTCAAAGCTCTCACTGAGTTGCCTAACGCGAAAAAACGCATAAAAAGTCAAGAACTTGTGTCGCTTGAGTCGAGCCTTCTCCCAAATGGTAAATATATTTTAGATGGCTAAAGGGCCACAAAAGTCTTCAGAATCGAACAAGAGTCAGAGCATTCGATGCAGAAAAAAAAACTGATCAAAACTGCATGTTGAACTGATTTTTGACCAAAGTGTCGCTTAAGCCCTTTTGCCTTTCCAGCGACGATATGTCTTTACTCGCAAGGATTCATATTATTTCATCATATTAATAACATAAATACTTACCTTTGTGAGTACGTACGACGGTACAAGTGTGAACTTTTAAAATTTGGACCTGATGTTAATTGAAATGATCAAATTTTAAAAATAATGTTTTCAAATCCCTACCTACCTACCCACAATGTATTTTAGCAGACATTGCACTATATTTAAAATGGGTGGATATTTTTTCTCGGCAATACAATTTACATCCCGTGATTTTTCACGGGTAACAACTAGTTTTTTTAATAAAAAAATAAGTAGCAGTAAAAAGATATTTGTACATACTCGTATACGAGATTATGTATTTTCACAGCATTTTTGTTTTATAAACATTAGAAAAGATGATCCACCAATAGTAATAACACTCGGTTATTTTGTATGGCTCGTTTATGTGAGATATCGCCTAACTTACGGTTTAAAAAGCTATAAATAACTTTTAAACATCGTTTAGTTTCTTGAAAGTACTTTTTGTACCACTATTTGGCTTTCTGAAGTAAACGATAACTGGTGAGTTAACAATATTCATAGATGTCGCGGGCTGGATATGGATAAAAATGTGAGGGATAGAAGGAATCATAATAGCTATATTGGCACATAATAATAAACAGGAAATACTGTACTACAATAAACCCAAATATAAAAATAATGAAATGGGTAGGCATGTATATTTATTTTTGATTCCTCGTATGAAGTTATCTGTATAAAGAACACACAATAAACTTTATTTTAATTACAACGGACTATCTCAAAAATAAAATGTTTTTACTTTTTAAAAAAATTCATCGATCAATATCAAAATTCAAGCATTTTGGCATTCACCATAATAACATAATAATAATCTATATTTAAGTATAGTTTAAAATAATAACATCAACAAAAAAGGATAAACGTATAAGGTTGTATAAAGGTGTAGTTACAATAAGTGATATATTATATTAGCTAACCTTTAACAAGCATGCTGAGTATACACAAAAGAAAATTGGGAGGAAGATCTCTTTTTTGGGAAGAATTCGTCAAAAAATTTGCAGAAAAACCGCAATTACAATATACAACTCCATTATTGCTCCACATTTTACTACTGTTCAACGATCCTTTTCTTGTGTAACGACAAAGAACAAAACAGGTTTCAAATTCTCCAAAATTGAGCAATGAGAATTATACTTGGGCGAAATAGATACTCAAAAGTAACTAAAATGTCAGAGGAACTAAATTGGCCAACAGTAAAACAGATGCTAACATTAAACACATTGATGTTTATACATAAAATTAACAACAACTTGTTACCAAAATATTTTTCTGACAAAATTATCTACAATGTTGATATTCACAAATATAATACAAGGGCATGCAAAGAAATTAGACTACCAGAAAAAAATAACGCAAACATACAAAATAGCTTTCTATATAAAGGGATGAAATCTTATAATGCTCTGCCGGAAACCATCAAAATTATGCCTATCAATAAATTCAAAATAGCCTGTAAAAAATATTTAAAATGCATAGAAATCAAAATAATAAGTAGTAAATAAGTTAAAATATTATAAAGTTAAAAAGAAAATGAAATAATTAACTACTTGTAAACTCGAATGTACAAAGTAACTAATATAAAATTAATAAAACTAAAAAAACTAAAAACAAGAGATCCATACATTGCAAACAATATATTTATAATAAACAAAGTAATAAAGAAGATGTATAGACTATTATGCGTATTCGCCAAATATAAACATGGTTTTTATATAATTAGTTATTACTTTCGTCTTCTCATAATCTGCCTCATTAAGCAAGCCAAGTGTTGAGGCAGATTGTTTGTGTGACTTTAATTTAATCTGTAATTGCTGTTTCTTGCCAATCTGAATTTATTATTAATATATAAATAATAAGTTAGAATAGTAAATATGAATAAATAATTATTTGTTCTGTGGTTGGTTCAATCAATAACAGCGAATTTGGGTGAGTGCACCGGTAAAATCTGTCGTTGGTTTTAAGGGTCAGCACCCAAAGATACACACGTGTTGACTTTCTAATACAAGCAATAATACAAATGATTTATTTTTAAATTCATGTGTGTAGTTAAAAACGTGTCTAAGGTTTCCAATGAATAAAATATTTTACTGTAGTATTTTAAATTCTATATGAAATGCATACTGGAACTTTAAGTAAAACGTTCAAAATGCCTTCGCTGATTTTTAAACTGCATCTTTTACTGACATTTTTGTATGTTTTTCATAGATTTCAAAAGAATACAGCTTAATTTTTTATTTACTGGAAACCTTAGACATTTTCCTGACTGCCTATGTAGAATTTAAAGGTAAATCATGTGCAGTGTTGCTTGTATTATAATGCTACAAAGCGACGTTTAGCGCCTTTGTTAAGTTCTGAGCCTTAATCCAAATTTGTAAATCATGTTTGAATTTTTGAAATACTTCACATTGTTTTAATGTAGTTGATATGAAATGTGTTTCTTCCCAGAGCCTCAAGAAATCCACTGCATCACACCAGGAAGGCTTAGGTACAAAGTAATCTAATAATGATGTATTTCTAGAAGAGTATAACTGTAAGTTATCGTTAGCTCTGATTAGTTTTACGTCACCTAATCTTTCCTTCTTTGGGTATCGGTGATATGACCTCAATTCGCCAAACACCGCCCCTTGCTTGAGTCCTATTTCCTTATATTAAAGTATCCACCCACAAGAAACAACTTATATTCTTATATATTAAATTATTTTATTTTCTGAACCTCCTTACTGCCTATTTGAATTTAAATGGAAAAGCACGTAGGCTGCAAATGTGCGCACTTCTCCGAACTAGATCATTAATCTGTGTTTAACTCTAATAAGCATGTTTCTCTAATCATCACTCATTACTTGTCGTCGAGTGCGGGGAAAGTTTCTCTGCATTTTCTCTCCCTGGGTCGCTTGTGTCAATAGTTATTAGAAATAATCGGTCAAGTAACAACATTATACCGACAGTAAATGTTTTTAATGGGGTTTGGATTGCTTAATCATTTCACCCGTTTTAAGTTTTTTCCTCAATTAACTGTCGTTGATAAGAAACTTTTATAACAGTTGTTTTCATAAGAGAAAAGCTAACAAAATGTTTGAAAAAAATTTAAACATATTATAATCCATATTCGTAAAAAGCATTTACTTTGTGGCTTGCCATATTTATAAATAAAACACATAAAATTTTGTTTATAACCACTTTATTATTTAATATTAGGTCTACCGGTTTCGAAAGTACCCTTCCATCATCAGGACAATATTATAATATAAATATTATAATCCATTCTCCTCTAATCTAGTTGAACACTTAAGAATAAAACAAACAAAAAAACAGAAATTAAAAATTCACATTGAATCCAACCTTCAGAGTTCATAATAAACACGATGCTGTCAGCCGAAAATAGTTTGCCTAGAATTTACAGTAAGAAAAAGCTTTGCAAAACTTCACCACAATTCAACGATTGGCGCCGTTTTGTTTTTTGATATTTTAATAGTCCCCTCAAACGCTTATCCTAGACCCGTTTTTTATTTTTTTTAACAAACTGCTATGTTATTATACTTATACTATGCTTTTCAGCTGATCACAATTTGTACAAAAGCTGAAGCGGGCCAACAAGCAGCGCTTAACGGGGACCGGTCAAATGTAAAAAAAAAAAACAAAACAAAATGGCGCAAGTCAAGGGTTATTGGTGATTATTTTTCCGGAGGTTACAACTACAGGAAACGTGTTATTATATCATCACAAGCCATGCTTGAACAGGTACTCGAACCTTAGCTTCTTCGCGAAGGTTTCTTCGACGAGTTAGCCTTACGACAGGATGGAGCGCCGCGCCATGATGCCACAATTGTTCGCGATTATCACAACTTCCACATTTCCGGTCATCAGATTGGCCATGGACACCCTCGGGTTTTTTGGTCGGGGATTCATTACCGATTTAGAAATATTTATCAGGGACACTAGCGCAATCACACCGATTAGCGTTTCATCAACAATAACGGTTATTCGATAATTCACGTCGGGCATATTCATATGATGAAATTGAACAATAATTGAAAATTTCTTCATTAGAAAAGCGTAAGATAGACTTTGATCTAATTTGCATTTTCAAAATTATCAATTGTATAATTGACTCACCTTCTTTGTTGCAACATTCAACGTTCAACATTCCTTGTCGTTGACTCAGAAACAATGAATTGCTGTTCCTCAATCATCACTCTACTAATTATGGGTATTATTCTCCACTGTCCAGAATGTCAAGACTTGTTAACTCAAGCCATGGTCTTGAAATTTTTGGTAGCAGTCTAAATGATTTTTGTCATTCTTTACGACTCTACCAAAACTTTGACTTGACCTTGGCTTTGATTAAAATGTTCTTTCTAATGTATATTTTGTCCTATTTTTGTCATTGCTTCATTTAATATTATATATGTGCTGTTCTTTCTCTGTTATCTTTTTTCCCATTGTGTGTTATATATTTTTTGTTATTGAATAATAGTCCGTTAGTTTATACATGAATAAATAACGCGTGGCTACGAATATTATACCACTGTGCTTTGTATCTGTTGATTGCATTACGTGTTCAACGTGTGTATTTTATACTAAGTAAAGAACCTCCTATTTTCTTGTAAGCTATAGTAAATTTGAAAAACCGGAGGAATTACCCAAACAATGGAAAAACTTATCTAGGCGACAAGTCACTAACTCCTAGACTGGTAAAAAACTAAGTGAAGAAATAAAGCTATTCACACGGTTCATCATTTGATACTTTGCACAGGATACTGCAGTAGGTAGTAGGTACACACGAGCTGGAATTAATTATAAAGGTCGTTACTTTTCTTCACAAGTACATTTACACATGTTCTTAAATTTGGTAACTTCCTACAGGTACGAAAAGTGAACTTTGCTCGTACTTATGACGTATGGTGGTCCCGAGAACTTAATGGCGCTGAGAAGCTATGAATTATGGAATATACTCGAGTATTATGATATGTAAAAAAACATATTTAGAACTGTTGTTATCTTGAAGTAACAATATATGGAGAGAGAGCTAATTATTTTTACCCAACCTGTACAAACTTGCGACAAATCACTTTCTCCGGGTTTTTACGTCGTACACCATGAGAGAGAAAGAGAGAGCAAAAATAACACACCGCTTTTATGTAGTGTAAGAATGATCTTGGTCTCCCGCGTCCCCGGGACTCCGCCCACATGTTTTCATATGCGACTAAACTCGACACAACTAAACGGTTTTTTAGGTTATATGCTATATTTTTGTTGACAACAATATTGTGAAAAAGTGGTTAAACGAATAAACAAAAACATTACGTCGACATGTGTTATGATTGGATGTATTAATTCCCTTGCCCTAGTCCTAGCCACTCCCAGGTCTGCCGAGTTCGGCAAAAATCATCAAAAACTGACTGCACTGCCTTGGATAGGTACCACTCTATGTACTCTAAGGTTGTTTTAATATTGTTTTAAGAATACATGTTTTAAAACTAACGCTTTTTTTGCTTGTTTTTTTTTTTGACCTGGGAGCTCGCTATGTTTTAAATATCAGGAACATTTTTATGTACTTATTTGCATATTTATAAAACATAAATATGATAAATTTTAACATTACTATCGTTTAAAATAGTAGATACTCGCAAAATCGCAATGGTTAAAAAACATTGAATGGAAAACGTTGGTTCAAATGACTTTAGTCATGTTTAGTTACCAGATCTGAATAACCAGATTCTCAGATTCCCACACCTTCCTCTTCTCGATTTCCTTATTTTACCCCTTTTTTCAGCATTACAACATACCTCAAATTGGGGATTTAATAAATCAATTGCTCCAAGCTGTTGGGGCCGGAGATGTATGAGGTGGTATAAGTAGGAACACATTCAATTAATAAAAAAAAAAGTGCAATAATTCGTTTGAAGAATTAATTCTCCTAAAAAATAAGGTTCTTGGAAATAATTAATGCCATCTGTGTTTCAGTATCTGAAACTCAATTGGGCGAATATTAAAATTAGTGACATCTATCTTCTAATAGTCAAAGCTAAATATCTTCACAAAATAAAACTTTTTTTTTATTCCGGCAAATAATAGTAATAAATATTAACTAGATACTTATAATAAACCCTCAATCCGTTGTTTTGTGTCTTTCAACTAATTTTCTTTGTGTTGTATTTTATTCTTACAATGTCTATTATTGAATAATAAGTACAGAAGTTTTGCATTTTGTGCTTACTCAATATTTTTAATGATTAATTAATACAATTTCGTATTATTAATTAGATCTATAACATGCACACATCATAACAATATCTTTACTGAAAGAGCAAAACCCATTCACGGTGAGCTCTCGTAGCTTTTTTGACTGGAATTTGAAATTAAACGTTTTTTTTAATCTCGCAATGGCATTTCCATCGAAAGCTTTGAAAAATCTCTTAAACTGAAAAAATCAGACGGACGCCATAATTTTTATTCTATTGTATTTCTATTTTTCATTAAGGGAAAAGATTTTAAATATAGAAGGTTAAAACTAAGCTAATAACAATAATAGAAAAAAAATGAGAGAACATTTAAGGAAATTTAATTTAGTATGTAAATTGGACTACAGAGGGCGACAACTAGCGTGAGAAACCGTTTTGCTTCTGGTCGATACTAAAATCTAACATTATTGCGGAGATTTGCAGCGGGGGTGAAAATGAACATCCCCATATCTGATATCATAGAGCCATGGGGTTAATTTTTAAATGTCCACATTTTTGCATTATTAAATAAGATAAATGTATTGTGTTCTCATGAAAATATTTATATTTTATATGGAAAACGTTAGACACATTTGCGTCGCAGCGGTTGTATGTTTTATTTCCTGTTAGATGTAAGATGGGTACACGCAAAGGTTCTTCGATCGATAATCGTGCATGAGTGTGAAGGAAGCGAGGAATGATACGTATACGTACGTGCAGAAGTGGGGAGAGAGCGAATGATGGGTTAAGAGCTTAGAATTTTGGAGAAAATATCACAAAACAGTTTTAACTACATTTTGTCAGAAATTTTACTGGTTTGTCATAATAGTACTCATCACTATTAAAAAAAATCATGAGTCACTGTGGATGAAAAATTTAACTGAAATATTTTTCATTCGCTCTGAAGAAAGTTTATATGTATTTAAAATATATTGTATTTACAAGAAATTAAAAAAATATATTTACACACTTATCAGTGCAGTCGGTGACGTAACTATTTATGCAAAAAAAAACTTTAAAAAAAAAGGAAGACAAACATTCCCGGGTTACGAATAACCTAACAATATTTGAAAAACTCCCACTGCCATCATAATAAGCGGAAAATGTTGCTTGTGCAATGATGGAGGACTCAGCCAGCAGAGGAATTGAACACGCGACGCCTGGGTGGGAATCCGACGCGTTTGTCCACTCAGCTACTAACCGGTCAATATTGTGTCTTCTTGTCTCATTTTTCGAAAGCCGATTGGATTTTTCAAAACCATTTTTGTTTTTTGTTTTTATGTTGGCTTTCTGCACATATATGTATTTTTTTATTATTTTTTATGGTGAATACTGCACAAGGGTCCCAACTGCTCTCAACCGTCTAGAGCCAGTGGGACTATGGCATTCCTAATTGTGGTATGTTGTGAGGCAGAAGTTAGTGGGGAAGGGAAGTACCTGGCTATTCAGATTTGGTCACTAAACTCGGCTAAATCTATTTTAGGCAACATTCAGATTCAGAATGGTAAGTATGTCAATTTGTTTAATTGTTGTTATTATTGTTAGAATTTTTTAATGCGAATGCCGCACAAGAGAACTAACTACCCGGAGCCGGTAGGGCAATGCCATTCACAATTTGGGTACATTGTATGGATCGAAGGGAGTAGGGCGAAGAAAAAGACGAGAAAGAGGTAGATTTGGAAGAGTTGTCATCTGACAACATTTAAAAAAAATAAAGTGTTTTATTACGAATATTAAAAATAATGCTTTTAAAGGGTTTGCAATGCGGAGTTTCCTGCAGCTCACGCACTTAGCGCCAACAATTTGTAAAGTTCACTGAGTAATCGCTGAGCCGCGGGAAATATCCCTTATTTGTCCGATTCGGGGAAACCACCGGGCAGGGCTTTTCTCCAGCGGGGCGGAAGCGCTCCCGGGGGGTGGCGTCTCCCATCCGCCCTCTGCGGGCTGGTAGCTTCTGACTGCTACCTGCTTCCGGTGCTAACACCTCACAGCAAGGTCTGATTCTATAACTCTCTTGGTTGAGCATATACCGCGATTGATTCTAATCTTTTCGACACTCTTATTTCCGTAAAGAGACTCTTTATAAGGATACATGCCTATTGAAGTTTGGTGTCAAATGATATGCATAATATATTAGGTGCACAACTTTTCTATACGAGGCCTTTTCAAAAGAAAAGGTGAATTTTGAATTTTCGCGGGCTGTGTACATTCGATTACCGATTTTTTTGTTGTTGCTATGTTGGTACACATATGTTAGCATTATCAGCCATTTTGGATTAATGGTTTGTTTTTGACAACTAGAAAGGTGTTTTTCCACAACTCCAGAACGCTCATCGTCATTAACATCTTCTCGGCCTTCTGTAAAGCGCTTGTACCACTTATAAACACTTGTCAGAAGGCCGAGAAGATGTTAATGACGATGAGCGCTAACTAACCTTTCCAGTTGTCAAAAACAAACCACTAATCCAAAATGGCTGATAATACTAAGATATGTGTACCAACACAACAATAAAAAAAATCGATAATCGAATGTACACTGCCCGCGAAAATTCAAAATTTACCTTTTATTTTGAACAGCCCATGTATATTACCATATTTTGGTCAGCGTACAAATACTATGAATCCCGCGTAGAAAAAACTTATCCTCGATTGTCAATCAACGGAGAAATAAAACAAGTTGATTAAATAAAATGTGTGTGCGCGCGCCGGGATTCGAACCGGCGATATTTATAGTGACGAAATAATAAAGACGAGATTTCTAGAGACGATTTTCCCACTGACTGATTTCTATTGACGAGGATTCTTGAAAAGCTTTATAAACACTATATTTTTAGAGAGAAGATTTCGTTAGACAAAGTTTCCAGATGGCGATTTCTGGATGCGAGATTTCAGAAGGCGGCAACTCTGGAGACGAGATTTTTAGAGAGGAAATTTCTAAAGATTATATTTCTGAAACAAAATATTAAATGTTGGAATAAATTTCACGAACAGTGATTTTGTAAATAAGTGCAAACGAATATCATGTTCACAGCCTTTACCTGAGTCATGTTATGTAAAAAGAAGTGTGCCATGACCTTGATGTAAATTATCATCAATGGCTTTTTACTAAAAAATATTATTATCGTAGTTGAAAAAATCTGTTTGTGTGTGCAAACATTAAAACTAAAACCTCTCGGACGGGAAGCTCCAGTGCCATGAAATTTGCACAGATTTTTCTGCCTAAGTGCGTAGGTGTGAAATATCAATTTATCTTTTTTTTTAAATTAGACAAAACACCATAATATTTGCTCCATATTCATTCATAAATGTTCAGTAGAAAACAAATTTTCAGGAAGAATATTGTGGAAATCTACTGTGACGCAGACGACTTGATTGATTGATTGAAGACCGAATGGCGAAACCGGGTAGTAAAAAACAGTGGCGGCCCGTGACTTTTTAGGGAGCTAATATTTATTTATAAACTAACGGACTATTATCCAATTACAAAAAAAATACGTAACACGAAATGGGGAAAAAAGAGCCACAGAGAAATAACAGCACATACGTAATATTAAATGATGCAATGACAAAAAAAGGACAAAATATACACTAAAAAGAACATTCAAGTCAAAGCCAAGGTCAAGACAAGGTTTTGGTACGGACGTAAAGAATAAAAAAATCATTTAGACTGCTACCAAAAATGATGGCTTGAGTTAACAAGTCTCGACATTCTGGACAGTGGAGAATGATACTCATAATAAGTAGAGTGATGATTGAGGAACAGCAATTCATTGTTTCTGAGTCTTCGGCAAGGAATGTTGAACTGGATGAGTTACAACAAAGAAGGTGAGTCAATTATACAATTAATAATTGTAAAAATGCAAATTAGCGCGTTTTTCTAATGAACAAATTTTCAATGATTGTTCAATTGAATAATCGTCTCTTTCTAGCCCTAATCTTCATACAATTTAAATCAAAAGAGTGTTATTAATGTTGTTCTAGCCGAAAGCGATATATTTATTTCAAAATGAAGATTTTTCAGCAAACCGTGCAGTGCAGCACTAAAACTGAAAAATCTAAAAAATCTTCATACAAAAGTTTTTTTTTTAATAAATAAAATCTTTTTCGGCTACTGCAACATCAATAACGTCGTCTTTTTCAATCTTAGCACACTAAACAGTCACGAGCCGCCACTGAAAACATAAGATAATCTTGAAATCTTGGAGTAACAATGGAGAGAGAGCTAATTCTTTTTACCCAACCGATACAAATTTGGGATAAATCACTTTCTCCGGGTTTTTACGTCGTACACCACGAGAAAGAAAGAGACAGCAAATTTTGCCAAATTATCACACCGCTTTTAAGTACTGTAAGGATGTTCTTCGTGTACCGCGTCTCCGTTGACTCTACCCATACGTTTTCATATGCGACATAAATGGACATAAGTCAACGGTAATTTAGGTTTTATGACATATAACAATACTGTGAAAAAATGGTTATACGAATAAACAAAAACATTATGTCGACATGTGCTATTAATGGATGTATAAATATCCTAGCCCTAGTCCTAGCCACGCCCAGGTCTAGCCGAGTCCGGCAAAACTCATCGAAATTGACTACAGCAGCGCTCTCTCTCGTATATTATTGCTCTAAGCTTGAGATCTCAAACGGATTAGAGAAATAGCTAAATAGTAGGAAAAGGCCTTGTTTCAAAGTGGTAACTTGTTGTTAGACTTGTCTCGTTGTGGAAAACGGCCCGAGTCGGGTCCCTGCGGTACGCTACTGGCTGTTCCCTAACCCGGGCCAACATCGATGGGCCCGGCTTTATCCGTATGCATTTATGTATAAACCCAAAACCCCATCCGCCCACACGGCTGAGGTCTGAGTGGAGCACCCACGTGGGTTTGTTTTGGAAATTTCGATAACAGATGCTCAATTTAGAGGGGCTCAATCGAACTTTCGGGATTATAACATGTTTGTCGAGATCGTGTGCTAGAATGAGATCAAATAAAATTGTGACTTTTTCCTCTTCGGAACGTTTTGTCACTCGCACAGATGCATTGCTTGCACACAGCGTGTTTCAAATTTGTGTTTCGACTTAAAAACCGAAAAAAAAAATCAGAGTAATTTTTAAAAAAGTTCGACCTTACGAAAGGATTTTTTGTTTTTTGTTTCATTTTGTATCGAACTAATTAATAAAAATAACACCCTTTAAAAACTCTACGAAAGCTTTTACAAACTTTTCAAATATTCAAAATACATATGGCTACACTTGTTGTCCTTTTTTCGCTGTTTACGCGTACTTAATAACAATAAATAGGCGTAAACATTATTAAAAAGGCTGTTTCTCAGTGACGTTGCTCAGTGACGTTTTTCAAGGACATCACTGTCGAAATTGTGTACACGTGCACCAATTCACACACTCATAAGTAGGTATGTGTTGTTCGCATCTACTCTATTTGCGCGACCTACAACAACACACCAGAAGAACTCAGTGACGTTTCTCAGTGACATTTCTCAAGGACATCACTGTCGAAATTGTGTACATGTGCACCAATTCACACACCATAAGTAGGTATGCGTTGTTCGCATCTAATCTATTTGCGTGACCTACAACAACACACCAGAAGAAACCTCTCTGCTTACTCCCAAGGATTTCTCTTTCTACAATGGAACGCCACACAACTCTGTCTCGGCACCCACTCTTGCTTCATTCAAATTCATACGTAGTCTCATATCACAATCTTTTGTTAAACTGACGATTGACATGCCCCGACTCGAGTATTTGATTGACCTAATCAAACCACGTATTTATGGGGCGTACCAGACTTTTTCTTCCATCTTTACTATGTCCATTCAATGGTCAAAATATTTTTAGCGCTGAATTATGATGGAAAATAGTTTATTTTCAACACTTGCATCTATTGCACAGTTTGGAGGCTTTCTAGCAAGAACTCGAATTAAGTTCAATGGATTTCACCTGGCGGCAAAGCTTTCAAGGTGGCCGGGGAAGCTTTCAGTATTCGGCCCCTAATGTGGTGACATGAGTAGGCAGAAATTGTGAAACTGCTTGCTTTATCCACATGCACACATCTTTTCACGCGCTCTGCTGCATATTCGCCTCTGAATATGATCAAAAAACTAGATAATGTTGAATTAATTACACTACGGTTATTTAAAAAAATAGGTTTTCAATTTGCGATACTCAATCTGCTATATTATACAAGCTAAATAATATAAAAAAGAATAATATAATAATGAATGACAATAAAATTAAAATATTTACAATAAAATATAATATTTTCGTAGAAAGCAATCACTTTGTGGGTTTGACATATTTAATGAAAATGAAATAATAACTTTGTATAAGACCAAAGATTTTTTTTTTTTTATGACTGACTGGTTTTGCTTAGCCTAACCATCATCAGGGTGAAAATTAAACTAAACAAAAAATTCATAGTGTGTGGTTATATACTCGTACATTCAAATGGAGAACACAATATAAAATAAAGTAATAAAACAGTAAAAAACAAAAATAATTACATTTAAATTATAACTAACGAACAGAGAGAAAGAGACAGATAATATGAAATAAAAGAGGCAAAACGTTGACGTCTTATACAAAGTTATTATTTCATTTTCACTAATAAAATAAAAGTTTTAAAAAATAAACATAACACATAATAATTATAGTAGTAGTAGTAAGTAATATCTGTATTTTACTTAAGGAGTAAATATCAGAAGTTTATTATCAAAAAAAAAACACTTTTTGCATTAAGCATGGCGAATTGCAACAAAACTCTTTTCAAACCTGTTTCACAAAACATGATAAAACATAAGGCAATGGGACAAGCATTATCAACTCAAGAAAAGTTTAACTTTGTGTCTAACTCCTTGTTAATAGGCAAAATTGAAGGGAACAATGTATTTGAGTGTAGCGTCAAATTCCCACGAAATGATTTGAATTTGCTATGTAACCTTTTGGATCTGAAGGTATCTTCGGTCTTAGGACAGGCAGACTTCCAGTGTTTTAATGTGTTCAGTTTGGCAAGGGTAGGTTTCAGCTCATTTGATATGTCATTTGCAAAAATAACAAAACTCTTTTTAAAAATTACAAAAAAATACTCCCTCTGTATTATTTCATGTTTCTGGGTTCTTGTTTCAAACAGATTGGTGTAAATTAATCATGAAAATAAGGCTTTAAAGAAATGTTATTTCGCCGTTCATATGTATATTTTCCTTCTCAATTGAGCAAGATAAAAAGCTGCTGGTCGAGATTCAGGACATCATTTCATCGGGAAATGGACTCGGCTACTTTCCACATAAACGTTAAATCGTTCCATCACCCTTATCGTCGAATAATGCCTTACGCAATCAGCAGCGAGACGCTCGCAAGCGACTCGTTTACCACCTCGCCCGTCCGTAGAAGAGTTGGTAAATGCGTAGAGCTTTCTACGCCGCGACTGAAAGTCGAACGCAATAATTTGCTCGTTCTGTGGGGACTTTAGAACGAGCGCTCGCTTCTGACCGCGGTGTAATTTTAAAAGTATTCCACCGCGCGCAACCGAACGCGGCAGTGAGGAGAGAAAAGGTCCAACAATAAAAGTGCGTAATATCGATCCACTCCCTTCCGCCCCCTCGCGCTGCATCCCCCGCGGTTACCATGGCAACAGATCTGTCACACGCACAACCCATAAAATGCAAGCATTGATTTTTTCCCGCCAGTAAGCGCTGCCACCCCCCACCCCCCCCGCGCCGCCCCCCGCACGCCCCGACCCCTCCCCGCACTACCCGCTTACACTTTCTATCGGTATAACATTCAAACTAAACTTTCAGTGCGAATTCAACGCGCCCAGCGACAGAGAAATTTTCACATAAATATATTCGTATTACATTCGGGTCTTTTACATTTTATGTACTTTACAGCTCGAGATTTGAGATATTCGCGAAAATGATGAGAATTTTGCTTATCCAACCGAAAGTATTATCAGGTTTTCATATTCGAAATTTGATTGAAAAAGGGTAGATACTTAGAGATACAGGTAACATCATTTAATTTTTAAATCATTGTTTTAAACTCAACCTCACCTATATCAGACATAAATCTTAACAAATCAATTGTGTATTGATGAGATAAATAATCTCCCTACAGAATAAAACGTAAATAGACTCGAGACAAATTTTCCCTCACGAACAGGTACGAGATAAAAAGATTTCACGTCGTAAACACCCCACGGATGATTACGCAAACAATTTTCCACAAATATGAGACCCTTGAAGCGATCCGTCTGCTGGGATATAAGTGAAAGCGATGCCGGGGTCCCGAGCAGCCTGCAGGCGTGTGCTGTACCAGTATACCTTATACCTCCGAAGCCTCCCTTGCTGATGCCGAGCTAAGCTGATCCCTCTGTACACGCTTAGGTGCTTACGTACTACCTCCGTAGGTGCTTAGATCTGATGCTTACGTACTTACCTGTGTAGGTTCTTAGATGTCTGTGTTGGTATGTACCTTTCCTAAATGGGACAACAATGTTTAAGGTGAGTGGTAGAGCTCTGGGAGTTGGTAGGGTGGTTAGGGGGCGGGTGGGGGAGTACTCGCGCCTCGAGGATTCAATCATCACATAAATTACTATGAGGAAATTGGATTTATTTCATTTTCGTTATTTACGTCTTTATTTTTTGACACGTTTTTGCAATGCATATTTAAGTGAAATGTGTTGTATTTTTTTTTCCTTTTGGAAAAGAGCATAGTCTATTTTTTATATCATAGTTCTGATTGTATGAAACGGTTTAAATTCTCAAACAGCTCCGACCTCATAAATTTCTAGTTCTAGCTGCTAACAGCTCGAATAATGACTTCTTTCAGAATTCATGTTACTTATTTGAAAGTCCATAATTTACTGTATTTTAAATTTGTTTTTTATCAGTGCGTACGAAAGTACGAGTATGAACTTTTTGAATTTGGTACAAGTTAATTGAAATCATCGAATTTTAAAAATAATCTTTCAAATCCCTACCTACCTAATAAAATACCCACCTATAATTTATTTTATCAGAGATTATTCTATATTTGAAATGGGAACTAATTTTTTTCTTGGCAATAACTTCTCGTGTTTTTTACGGCTAATAACTAGTACCTATATAATTTTATCATAGATTTTTGGGAGCAACTTAGAAGTGCTTCGTTATTTTGCTTTACTTTAAAATGTACCTACCTTCAAAACTACTTTTTAGGGTCAAACTAGAATTCGAAACCATGAAAAATTATCATAATGACCCCGGAGAATTCTTTTCTTGGGCTGGAATATTTATTTTCTTAATAAATAAAGCACAAACGTCATGAATTCTCACAATTTTAAATCGGCATATTATATCAGCCGAAAAGGCAAAAGGGTTGAAGCCCATTTTTGGGAAGTTTACATCGGAACACTTTAAATTCCTTTTTTTACAATAAAATTCAAGATTATTATTTTTTTACATTAAGTCTTCAGTACCTGGTTGGAATTTTAAAAAATGATTCAGGTAACTCAAATCACTGAGTAATCTGAAGTGACAAAAAGCTCAAAAAAGTCCCGAACTTGTATCGTTTGAGTCAAGCCTTCTCCCAAATGGTAAATATATTTTAGATGGCTGAAGGGCCACAAAAGTCTTCAGAATAAAACGAGAGTCAGAGCATTCGATACAAAAAAAACTGATGAAAACTTCATATTTTTCTCATTTTTGACCAAAATGTCGCTTAACCCCTTTTGCCTTAGAGCGATGATTTTTATTTTTACCACAGTTTTTGATATGTAAACCACTTTTTATTCCTATATCAATATACATATATATATTTATATATATATTTCTTTGAAAATCTATAAACTTTTCAAAGTAGTTTTTGGATATTTAAATGTTATGTATCTCCAGAAATAAATATTTAAGGTGCTGGTTGTTCCAAACATTTTTCAAATTTGACATTTGACATTGTCACAACCGGTTCCTTACCAACGATTCTTAATTTTAATTTTTTTTTTTTATTTGCCAAAAATGGGAAACGGTTCCAAAAATAACCGGCTATTTGAAGAAATAATATCGACAGTTCCAGTGACCGGCTTAGAACCGGTTCCTTGTAAGCATCTTTTTTTATGTTATTTAGACTACGCAGAAATTATTTTCTCATTAATTAAATTATTTTCTCATTTTTGTAATTATTTAAGAAAACGTTACCTTGTTTTACATTGATATCTTTAATTTTCACCGATCAGAAACATTACATGTTGTAAACAAGTAGAAATAAAATTTCTATCTATAATGATCGGTCGGTAGCTAAGTGGACAAACGCGTCGGATTCCCATCCGGGCGTCGTGGGTTCAATTACTCTGCTGGCTAAGTCCTCCATCATTGCGCAAGCAACATCTTCCGCTTATAATGATGGCAGTAGGAGTTTTTCCAATATTGTCAGGTTATTCGTAACCCGGGAATGTTTGTCTTCATTTTTAAAAAATAAACGAATTTTCTGTAATTACCTCCATACAATAAAACACATGTAAGGGTTCTTTACTTTGTGGCAAAACCTGAAATCTTTCATTTTCTGCGAACCAATAGAAACGTTAATTATTTTTTGACAAATCGTTCTTTTATGAAAAATCAAGGAATGTTAACTTGACTTGCCAAAAAAAAAATTAATTCATTGCTTCATTCCACACATTTCAAATATGGAAAAAATGTCTGCTAAAATACATTATAGGTAGGTAGGGTTTTGGAAAGATTTTTTATTTTCAATTTGATAATTTCAATTGACATCAGTTCCTAATTTTAAACGTTAACACTCGTACGGTCGTACGTATTCACAAAGGAAATAATTTAGATGCAATCCCGACTGTGTAGAAATAAGATAATCATCTCATTCATTGTGATTAGGTACATATAATTATTTATTTATTTATTTTTATTTATTTATTTATTTATACTGGGTTTTAACAGATGTTATCACTTTCGTGAAAAAATCCAGTTATAAAAAACCAGTTAGTGTACAATCATTGATAAATACAATACAAATAGACAAGATACATTAAATTTTTTAAAAATTGTTGTTTTTGTACTTATTACTACTAGATACATACAAAATATACTTAAGGAATTACTCTAACACCCTTTTAAGCAATAACATGACATTCCGTCTGAAACCGTACAGACCATCAACAAAAATGTCTACATCAGCACACTCTATTAGATTATATAGTCGGCACATTTGCGATAGAGGGCTAAAGTAGGCAATATTGTTTCTGAATGTATTCAGGTGGAATGTACTATGGCGTCTTAAACAATGAGCATTGGGTACATTAATTTCAATAGCGCTAAGACATATTGCAGTGTCGAGATGACCGTGAATTATTTTATGTAGACATATCAACTCAGTTAATTGCCTTCTAGTTTTCAGTGTATCCATGTTAAAGTATTCAAGGCGTGCATCATATGATCTAAGATGGTCATGTAGACCACATTTGAAAGATAACATTCTTAGCATTTTTTTTTGAACAGATTCAACAGTGTTTACATACTTGTGGTAATGAGGATTCCAAATAGTGCTACCATATTCCAATTTACTTCTAACCAAGCTGTTGTAAAGGGTTAGAATTGATTGTGGGTCCTTGAATGGTTTACATATTCTGTGAATAAATCCCATCATTTATATTTATAAAGTGTTGTTTACCTTGTGGTAAAACATGAAATTTCCAAATGTTACAAGTTACAATTGTAGTGATGAAGCCAGAGTGGTAGATAATCTAAGTATCGCGCTGGTGAAAGACCACCATTCAGAATCGAAACGTTGCTCGAAATGGTGACCAAATCTGAATAGCCAAGTACTTCCCAACCTTTATTTTCCTCGTCTCCTTCCTGACCACACTATTTCACAACCCTGCCGTACTTGCATAACTATATGCATTATATTGGACTGAATAATATGAAATTATTACAAAAAATAAATCTACACTTTCAAAAATATGTTCAAATTATTGCACGGCCACGAGCGCGCCACTGACTGTCCTACTATAACGTGTCAAAAGCAGTAACTGCATTATGCCCAAACGACGCCAACGTCATAGTAAATCATTCTATGTTCACCAGACTACACAACATATGTATGCATGTATGCCGTGAGCTGTGTGCGCGTTCAAGTGGCTCGTTTGTGTTACTATCTTTATTAGTGTCTAGGCAGTGCTTTTACAGAACAAATAAAAACATAATCAGTGACATCTGTTGGTACTTATCTCAATTAATCCGCTGTTTTTCCTACTGCCTACCCTAATCAAAAGCTCTGTGCACGCCTATGTTGGGGATGCCTACTGTCCAGTCTCCTACTGTCTCCAGACGGTTGGTAGCAGTTAGGACTCTTGTGCGCCATTCACTATATAAATAATATAAATTAGTTATTTATTTCAGTCGATAAAAATCAAGAAAAACGTTCAGATTATGACAGCAAAAAAAAAGTCACAAAAACGATAATATCTGTTATTTTTTTTAAATCAGAAAAAACAACATTTGAACGAACACTAAATTTCCAAATACGTGTGATTTAGTGAAGTTGGTTGGAACCTCAGAGCAATAATATACAGGAGGGATAGCTTTGCGAAACAGCGTATTCAGTATTGTTATTTTTTTCCTGACTCGAGCGTGACTAGGGTTCTCATGGACACACTTTTTTACATCCACTCATAGCACATGTCGGCATACTGTTTTGTTGATTTGTATAACCACTTTTTATCAACAAAAATATACGATATAACCTTAAAAACCGTTGAGTTATATCGCATAACAAAACGTAGTGGGCGGAGTCGCCGGAGACGCGGGATGCGGAAACCATGCTTACATACCTAAAATTTATTTTATGTCGTCTTTTTCTCTCTCACGGTTTACGGCGTAAAAACCCGGAGAAAGTGATTTATCGTAAATTTGTATAGGTTGGGTAAAAATATTTAGCTCTCTCTTCATACATATTCTTACTCCGAGGTTGGAATGATGTAAAGCTGCCCCTGTCCCGTGCTCGCGACACCTCGCGGCTCGGCGGCGGTACCGCGGTGCGCGCTACGGTGGTGCGCGGTGCGCGTTGCGCGGTGCGCACTAGGCGCAGATGTTCCCGTGTCGCGGGCATAAAAAACCAGCGCATATTGCATTATGTCCCAACCGCCCGGCCGCGGATATGTGCGGTGGTGAGGTCGCAGGTAAATGATGAAGTAACGTCACTAGAATACGAATACTTACCCTTTGTAGTTATTCATAGAAAAGGGAGTGTATTCCCCATAAACGGCAGTATAATTTATTTTTTTTTTTAATTAAAATTTGATTTTACTTTAAAGAACTTTTAATTCACTTTTTGTCTCGTTCGTGACCATTGTTCTTTTAATTTCTGGCTTTTTTGTGTCACATTTGTGTTTTAGATTTTTAAACGATAAAATCTGTGTTGCGAATACAAATATTGTTAATTTCATTGAATTACTCATTAAGAGAAAAACAGTTCTTTTTTAATAATAATAAAATATGTTAATAAACTTGTGGAAAAGTAAGTAACTCCTTGCAAGAAAAAAATTTCGTTTTTTTTAATCTTTTAAATTTGAATATCTTTTTTTTAAGGCGACACACAACGCCTGGGTGGAAACCTGACGCATATGTCCACTCAGTTACTAACCGGTCAAGATATACAGGTATATGTAAGTTGATACGTACATATCAAGGAAGTGATACTGCATCATTTTATTGGATACATAAACTTGGGAATTACTGTATTTTTGAAATTTGTTTTTTCTAGAATTATCCGAAAAAGAGCTTTTTCGATAAAAAAAAAACATTTCACCATGTGGGGTATAGAAACTTCTAAAACGTATCCTTTTATTGCTAACTATAACTCATTTCCTTTGTGAGTACCTATGTAGGTACGTACATACATGCTACAATGAACTTTCCAAGATTGAACGGACGGATGTCTACATAAAATTGTCAAATTAAAAAATAATGTTTTTAAATCCTTACCTACCTACCTACAATGTATTTTCACAGACATTATTCTATATTTGAAATGGGTGGATTAAATCACCAAATATTTGTGTGTGCGAAAGGAAAAACGGAATGATCAATTAATTAAATTAATGATGATAGTATATGCAGAATTATTCCTTAGATACATATATATCAAGGAAAAATGAGATGTGTCGGAAAATAAAATATTATTTTTTTAAAAAGGACATGTGACATGATTACATTAAAAAAAAACTCATATTTTTTATGGAACTCCTTAACATATGCGTTTATTGACTTATTCCGTTTTTTCTTACGCACATAGATTTTTGTTGGCAATTAAATATGCATCTCGTGATTTTTCACGGGTAACAATTAGTTATCAAATTAAAAATAATATTTTCGAATCCAAACAAACGATAAAGCTACCTGTAATTCATTTTGGCAGTATTTTTTTTTTCTTCTGTATTTTAAATATGCGTCCATATGGCTTACTTTTGCAGGTTTAAGTCTCTGAGTTTTCATCTTGGCAAGTACGAGTATTTACATCCCGTGATTGTTCACGGACTACAACTGGTATTTATAAAATGCCGCATTCGATATAACAAACCAATCCGGGTTAACAACGACGTAAACGCGAGTATACCTTATCTAGCTTTATTTATAAAAAAACCTTAATTTTCAACAAACACTTTATTTATATATTCATTTTATTAAATTTTATCGGATTTTCTTTGAGGTATCTATTTCATGCCACCGCTAATTTTTAACCATCGCGATGTAACGCGTCCCCTGTAGCTCTTTCGCCACCAGGATAATGAGAAAGGATAAAGGATGGGCCTGATTTTGCTCCATATGTAGGAAGCAGAAGTAGAGAGCTTCAGACGGCTGTAATTTCTGTGCAGCGGATGTCAATATACAATCGAATAAAATACGGATTTGATAATCTTACGTCAATTTGAAGGAACCCACCATAATATGTACTCGTATATTATTATGCTGGCACCGAATTTAAATTTGATGTTTCTTTCTTATAAAAAGTTTGTACAATAAGTTACACCTTTAAGGAGAAGCTACTAACATATTTCACATTAGGCACTTACCTGAGTAATATTAATCTTGATTAAGGATCTTAATAAATTATACGTTTTGGCGGAAACAAGATATCTTGGCAATAAGCCTTCGTTGTGAATATTGTTCCTTAGACTTAGATGTATAATAGCGTGCTCAAACGCAAAGTAATTATATTTTTAATCTCTGTTGTTGAAATACCCTTTATATTTATTTTTAATTATTATTTTTTTTTTAAATATACATATTTTAATAAATTAGTTAATACACTATTTATATCTGCATTATATTTTAATTCGTCCAAATTCACAATATTTTCAATATTTAATCAACAAGTTATTTCAATCAACAGTTGCTAAGTTTAGGGTAAATAGATAATATATCTACAATGATCATCAAGAAAAATGGCGGTAACCTTTGTGTTGTGAAAATGGCCCAAATAATTGCTAACTTGCCTACCCATAAAACATCCTGGGAAAAGGAATCAAGCCATTAAAATATATTTCTTAGTAAAAGTTCTGTTTAATACGCTTTTTAATTCATGGATATTCCAAATATAGAGCAAGGAAAAACGATTTGATCAACATACATGCCTTAATTATTATTTCACGTTTCATTATCTACGTCATTCAGCTATATATAACTATCAGCCCTTTCTTGTCCAGAAATAATATATTTTATTATTATGAAAATCTCACCCTTGAAAGGAAAACTCACCCTTATCCTGTAAAAAAAAAAAAAAAGATTTTGAAGGTTACTGCATTTTCTCCAAACACATTTGATTTGCTACCGTATTCAAGTTTTTTTTAATAACTAAAGAATGAATCGTTTTTTTCTCCACATCACTTTTTTCGTAAAAAAACAAATTCAATTCATTTAAGTATCAAAAACGTTACAAATTTGTCACTTTAAAAAAGCTCATATTTATGATGTTTGTAGATATGTGTCGCATTAATAATGAGGTTAGACGATGTCTCGTCATTGCAAACACGTAAGGAACTTACGCATCTTGAGAACAGAAGCCTTAAATCAAATTTCCTTCTCCTCCTCATTATTTTTGGCAACACAACAAATCCCAATTGGACGTAGTTATGCAGAAAGCATCCAAACCCAAAAAGATGAAACCGAGAAAAAGGCGTTTGAAAATATGACGATAAAAAGGCATTAATATGGGTAATCGGCATTTGTTAAGTTCTTCTTCTCAGTTCTTTATGAGCATTATTATAAATAGGTAATTCATAATCTATCAATGGGTGTTTTAAAATATTTGAAAAAAAATTATTTCCTATGTCATCCTACATTTGTTTTTTAACTTCAATTTAAGTCAAATATCCGCACTGTGTTTTAGTAAAAAAATAATTACCAAAAATCTATTGAATTTGGATCTTAAATATTTTCACCAGACATAAATCTTGTATTTATCTATAGGAAAACGTCTAAATCTCGATTTTAGCAAATTGTGAGTTGGACGCTTTCTGTATAATTACGTTCAATTGGGGATGCCATAGTCCTACTGTCTCTAGACGGTTGGGAGCATTTAGGACTCTTGTGCGGTACTCACTGTAATTATATATTTTTTAAATTTCAGTTTTAAAAAATCAACACAAAACGTTTATATTATGTCAGCACAATAAACACAAGTCATAAAAACAATAATATCTGCGATTGATTTAAATCAGAAAAAACAGTGAAAACAGCATTTTTTGTTGAAAAACGTTTACTGTGTTTTTTGGAGTCGCTTAAAATAAAACTAAGGAGAGTGGGGTAGGTGGACACACTCGTGCAGAAATATGATATATTTTTTTAAATAAATTTTAAAATATATTTTTAGCTGCACTCAAATCGTAAATATATTGTTTTTTTGATAACTTCACTAAGTTCAAAAAAAAAATTATACCAACATTGAATGTTAACTAAAATGTGTTAAATGTCCACAGCGCTTTTTCAATTCGAAGAAGGGTTTGTATAATTGTGTCCTGCTTTCTGTACTAATATAGCGTGATATATCGCACTGTTGACTGGCTAAATAAAGCAACCCTCTAATTCGCATCCCTTCAAAATTACATAATTCTACACACCTTGCTCTTACTTTATCAATCGCTATTATATTTAAAATTTAGGGAGGTCTTTCATATTTTCAAATTAGGTCAAAACTACCCCCTATTCTGGCTCGTGGATTTTTAGGGGTAGGTGAGTACTTATATGAAAGTTTTCATTTAAATATAATTGAAGTGATCTGTTTTCGAACACGCTGAGACCAGGTTTAATTAAACGAGGGGATCTTGAAATTGACTGCAGTTTGAATTAGCATAATGTATGCAATCGTAGCATCTCAGTGGTTTGGGGGCAAATAGCAATGCAACGGCGAAAGCTGGATGCAGTGCGATCGGAGCTTTTGCTGCAAGTGTTAGGGTAGGCAGAAAGATGGTCCGTCATGCAACTTTGTCTTGGCACACACTCCGTGCTTCATCGTATTTTGACTCTTGACATGCCCCGACTTAAGTTTTCGATTCATTTGCTCGTGCCATGTCTTCCTCGGTCGTCTCCGACTTCTTTCACCATTTACTTTCGTCTCATTTTTTTTCACGCTCCTTTCTTTGTTCATCCGCTCTACAAGCCCAAACTATATAAGCGTCCCTCTCTCAATCTTATTCATTAAGCTCACATCAGCCTTGCATTGTTTCCGGATATCCACATGTGTAACACGGTCATACGTGGTTGTACGCATATACGTCTTAGGGATCTCACTCCTACAGCAGAGTGGAAGATAAAAATAGTGAGAAGCCAACCAATCTGTGGTCTATTAATAAATACTATGCACAGCGTTGCAAAATTGTGCCCAAAGTCGTCATACAAAGCGCTTGCCACGCACTTCGGGTCGGCTGAAGGAAGCGAGACGGGCATGCGTACAAAGGGCCGTAGTAAGTAGCACGCACAAATGACGGTGCAAGCAGTGCAAGCTGAATTATTTGTAAACAGAGCGGCGGTCTCGCTCTGGCGCGCGGGGATTGGCCGCGGGGCCGGCGGCAGCTGTGTGCGCCAACTGCCGCGAGGGCCGGCGGCAGGCGGCGGCCCGCAGCCCCGAGCCCCCAGTCGCCAGCCGCCAGCGCCACTCGCGCCACTCCAGCCAGCCGCCGCTCGCCTCCGCCCGCCAGTCAGCCCCCGACCGCGCGCCGAGCGGGACGCGACCTTCGCTCGAACAGGCGTCCAGTGCGCGCCAAACCGTGTGCGTGTGTGCTACGACAACAAACTAGTGCGAGGGAAGGACGAACCACTACCGAGAGGTACTTCTTCCTTGCTTTATTCCTCCGCCGACACTTCCCAGCTGACGCGTCCTGAATTTTGAATTTCCCCCCAGTCGTAGAGCTGAAAACAAGCTTTTCACATTGCGCAATTTGTTGTTTTCATCGTAGTAACGTAGAATCGCTGTGAATTGTTTGTTTGCTATATTACCCCATCCCTTAATTGCACGTTACTTCGGTAAAGCTTCGATGTTTACGACGCTTTGCACCTTTCGAACAGAAAATGAGCAGAAAACATGATGTTTCTGTGGAGCGCCGAGTGAGAGAAGTTGTTTTACGAGTAGTTTAGGGTTTCCCGCCGGCCGCGCTCTTCCGGTCCCGGTGCGCCGGCCTGGGTAGGTACTACAACCACCACCGGCGCAGGGGTATGCACACCACTGCGCCACACACGCGCACACCTCACACACACACCTCACACACACACCTCACACGCGTACTACCGTTCCACACACCTAAAGCTCCCCGTATACATAACCACGACATTACACATTTTATTTCACATTTAAGCGGAACGTAGTTTTTTGTGCTTTTTTTTACTTTCACAGCAACGGAATAATACCCATCTTCGTACACTTTTTGTGAAGGCTAAATAATGGAGGTAATGAATTTTATTTCATAATATTATCTTTCATCTACACACAGAGCTTTAGACGTACGATACGTTTTTACTTTTCGCGCAATCCCAAAACAATTTTAAGTACCAATATATAAAATAAAATTCTGAAACTGTGAATTTATTGATACGAAAACTATATACTTAACTTTTTTAAATCTGCATCAAAACTTATATGCGAATTAAGGTATACCCTAGATATACCTGTACAGTTGATAATGAATTCTAACTTATTATTCACACGCATGAGTTATATTTGCCTATGTACAAAGGAATCATAGTTAAGCCGGATTAAATAAATTAAAATACGTTTGTGTTATTTATCCATTTTCGCCAGGTACGAGTATTTAATTAACGTCCGAATCCTGCCGGTGTGTGTGTGTGTGTGAACCAAATTTGCAGTTTTTTATAGCACTCTCGTGTTTTCCACATGAAGGAGCATGGCGAAGTAAAAAGGCAAATTTATCCGGTGTTGCCATTTTTAACAACAACTTCCTGTTCTAAAAAATTGCTTGACTCAAGTTTTTAAAAAATACGGGCATGGGAAAAATAAGCCGAGAAAAATTAAAAGTTACTGCAATTGATTTTTTTTTAGTTTTTCTGTTGTGAAATATAATATTATCGATGTCGTAATTGAGTACAAAATCAGTTTAATTCCTGTTAATAAAACCTCAGTTTTCGAACTAATGCTTTCATTGAGAGTAAATTTGAATATGAAAGTCGTACATTGCATTTTAGCAAAGCGTCAATTTCCTTTGGTGTATGAATTGAATTGAAATAACCTTTTGTTTTCGACAACGTATACGTTTCAAAACGGTGTATCTCTTAGAATTATGCTAATGGTGTGAACTGTAGTATATTTAGCAAAAGCAAAAATTGATCAAAAAACGATCAAAAACAAAATTGTTTTTTTTTTTAATTTCCATTATTTTTACTCGACATCTGCTCGAAGCTTTCGGCACGTAGGCCACAATAAAAGTACGATAAAGTTTCCCACCCTCAAATTTAATTATGAGTGTAAAAAGTGACCAATTTTTACATAACTAACTTTTCCCTATATTTCGTACCAGCGCCTATGTTTTTATATCAAATCTCCCAGAATAATTAAAATACCGATGCGTCAAAAACGTTATTCAGCAACCTTTACATTGCGTTTACAGAGCAGAAATCGTATGAAATTGTGACTCATCGTTAAACGGTTGTAGGTTTTTCTCCCCCATGGCAATAGTAAAGGACTTGGTCCCGGTTATGGACTACCCCGTTTTCCAATACATTTTTTTTTAAAAAATAAAGCTAGCAGTACTATATGGAGGTTGAAATCGTTTTTTTTTTCAAAGTCTTTTTCTTGTTTAACAACTTAAATCTATATGGAATAAACAATAACCACTAAGTTCTAGTTTTTTAAAGTCACTTAAAAGGAGATTATCTTAACCCCAAAGCTTATGATAGAAATACGATTACTTGCCGAAAACAGTTGCGTTGATCTAGAAATTAACAGATTTTATGATTTTAGTTAAGACATCACAAACATTCCTGATGAGTAGTACTTGAACCATCCAAGTTGTATTTCCAATCACGCACTGTTAAATAGTGAGATTAATGCCAAAATACTCTTCTTTGGAATATTAAAATACATATTGCATTGTAATTCGCCCGTTTAGTATAAGAATTTAAATGAAAATAGATACCTACAAAATAGTTACGAATGTATTTCTTCTTTCATTGAGTAATTTGTTTTTCTCTAAAATATGTCTGAGAACAAAATTGACTACGTTTTAACACACAACATGTATTTTAAAACCTGATGTATAATAAATGTTGCTTCAAATCAAAATGATTTAATCACACTCGGGTGGAATTATCATTAAATTTAGCAAAATGTTTGTTATTATTGTATTAATCAGGTACGGTAGAATGTGAGAATACATTGAAGTGCCTCGCGTCGTCAAAAGTTAGCAAAAGGGATAAAAGCACGCTGGGCAAAAGCTAGGTTTGTTGATACGTCTCCAGCGCGTAGAGCTTTCGGTACGGGCGCCCAGGTCAGTGCGCCGGGACGCTTTCGCTTTCCTCCGCCGCGGTGCTTTCACTCTGCGCCTGTCGCTGCCTTGTTCTCCACACCCGCTCTACACCCACGCCCTACACCCTGCACTCTACACTCTACACTATTGCAATTCGCTGCCTGCTGCCTTTACCGCCCAACAAATTGCCTTCGTCGGTTTTAACTTGTCCAGGCACACTAGAACACGTACCTTGGTGATCATTGTTTTAGAATATGCACTTTGTTAATTGATTGCTTTATTTTAATTTGGTGACATAAAATTGCGTGTTTTTTTAAAACGTAAGCAAACACATATTTCTTACAAAAAAGCTTCACTATGCAACGTTCGACACAGGTAGTCCTGCCGCTGAGAACTCCGTTGAAGTCTCTGTTTTTATTACATGCGTGGTTTATGACGAGGGAGGTTCTAAGTGAGCTTTCAGCGAGACGCGTATAGTTGATATTAAAGTAAAACAATAAAACTAATATGCGTACCAATAAATTAATTAATTGTTTTTTTACGAAGCTTTTCACTGACACTCATTCCATATATTGATGTTATTTATTAATTTCAAACATAAACTTGGGGCGGTCAGCAGAAAAGTAACGTATTCCACACACACACCCAAATGTTTTTTGCTACACCAAACAAAAATGTTTAGATTAATCATTAATAAACTTCACTGAGATTACCAAGATTTCCATACAACTTTTAGAAGAATAAGTCAAGAAAAAACCCCTCATTAAACGCGTTTAGCTTAGATGGACATTCTTGGATGTACACTACTTTAACTCTGACCGCCTCAATTGTGAGCACTGTGTATATGTAGAGGGTAGACTGGAATGATAAAATATTTGCATGACTCCTTAAATTATATTATGACTCGACTCCTTCTAACAAACCCTATAGCCCTCCTACTAGCATTATAAATGTTTATTAGAATGAACTCATCGCCACACTTTTCTTCACCTTTTCATTATATTTCTGATTCAACAATAACCCTCTCCCATAAAAATGCAGAAAACCATTCTTGTGAACTAATGTATAAAATCTCTTTCCAGTACAATAACTCTGTTTAGAGGAACAGCCATCGACCATGTTGGAACGCTAGCAGAACAAAACTGTGAGCCGTTCATAGACTTTATACGGACCGCCATATTTGAAGGAATCCATAGTGCAAAACCACTTATGAATAATAAAATAACTTTAAGTGATAACCCTGTGTAATTTAACAGATAACCGTAGATTATAGTAATTTATTGCATTCACCAAAGAAGGAAGCCATATTGATGTAAAATATAGAAATTAATCGGACGACAGTCTATGATTCTTCAACCTGTCAAAGTACAAAATACGGTAGCCTTTGGAATTTATGAGATAATGAGGGGGGCGCTTTACTACACAATACCAACATATTTTTGTAAAAAATAAATACCGAATATAAAATTTGTAACTAACTTTTACTGCCTTAAAAATTCCAAAAATAAATTAAGCAAAAATAATAATAAATATAGTCTATTTTTCAAAGCCAAAGAAGAAATTATTTTAGTCTTTGAATAAATGTTGTCTGTAACAGTATACAGTATTAGAACATAACTAAGTATAGTGTTATCACCTAACAATCATGTGCCAGTGCTTCTTACGTTAAATTAAGTGTTTCGGTGCGAAAATAAGTACAAATAAACCAGATACTCTATCATTACTCGTATAATCTCTAATAATAAGTTGCGAATACAAAAATATATTTTCATACGTGAATTTTTGTCGACATGACCGAATAAGTTATACAGTGTACCTTCATATTATTCCTCCACTGAACTCCCGAGAGGACGATGTCACTGTGACACAGATAAACCGTGAAGTGAATATTCTCAGAGGAAAGTGCGATACCCATCGATAAATTGGCAGTCCGCCTAGGAAATGGCGTCCTGTGGGTAGTGGGCGGGATGAGCGAGGCGCTAGGCGCGGGCGGGGGCGGGGGCGGCTTCCAGGGCGGGGAGCACGCGGCCCCCTTCGTGCCCTTCTCGGAGGACGGGGAGCCGCGCAGCCAGGACGCGCGCCTGCTGGACATCTCCTGGGACTACTACGAGCGCCAGCCGCAGTACCGGCCCTGGGAGCCGCAGCCTGCCGGGCTGGGCCCCGCGCTGCCGGGCAAGGACGTGGCGCTGCGCGGGGGCTTCGCGGACTCCAAGCTGCCCTCCTTCCAGAGCCAGTTCCACGCCTTCTCCGAGCCGACCTCCGACCTGGCGCCGTCGGCCGTGGGGGTCAGCTCTCCGGGTCCGGCGCCGTCTCCCTCGACCTTGACGCCGCTGGCCCCGGCCGCCTTCCACACCCTGGCGTCGGTCAACCCGCGGGCGTACGCCTTGGCTCCGCAGTACCTGGACGAGAGGCATCTCCTGTACCAGCCCAACTTGACCCTGAACTTCCAGCCCCAGAACGGCCTGTTGCACCAGAACGGCACCCTCATCCAGAACATTCCGAACCAGACAGTCGTCCATGTCCTAAAGAACGAGCAGCCTCCCTTCGAAATGAAGATCGGGAACACTACCATCCCGATCTCGCAGGACACCAAGTTCATTCCGAGCAGCTTGCACCCTTCCGACTTCCAGAACCCGATCACCCTCATGGACAATGCCTACGATAAATCTAAGAGCGACGTCTTCCAGAACGGAGCCTCGCCTACGAGAAGTGACTTCCGCAAGAAGGAGCGGAGAAAAATGCGAGCCAACAGCCTGGAGTCCAACGGGGAGTCGGACGGGTCGGGCATGGAGGTGGGCACGGAGAGCGGACAGGTGGCCGCCGTGTCGAGCACCGGGGGCGCGGGGGGCGCGGGCCGCAGGCTCGGCGGCTCCCAGCTGCCCTCGGGGCCCTCCACGCACGCTAGCTTGTCTGACATGGATGACATCTCCAGCGATAAACAGGTAACGACTTTACATTATCATTAATATCATTTTAGCGATTGCATTATTGGTATAAAGGAGGTCACTAGTCGCTAGTCGCTAGTACCGACAACGCACTTCTTATAATTCATGGCAGACAATGCTTTAATTTATTTGCAAAATAACGAGTAAGTTGTATTGCTGAGACTTACTTATATATTAAAATACAGTAACTCTCTCCTGAAGCTGGAGTTCATCATAATATTGATAAAGAGTTAATTTTATTTGTCGTAGTATAATTTAAATGATTCTTTAAATTCTTAAATAATTCGTAATATTTGACGTCCTATATGATATGGTATGTGACGAGGAACTTAATATCTGTAGGTAGCTACTAAAATAGTTGACGAGTAAGTACCATAGTAGGTGCGAGTATGTAGGAACGGTCGTACAGTGTACAGTGTATAGTGTACAATGTACAGTGGCTGTACTCGTATGCTTACCGCGCCGTCGTGTGATGTGTTCCCTGAGCAATTCATTGATCAACTCACATCAAATCAATCAGTTTCATTACTGATGTATCCGCACTTGTCTCTTGACGTCGTTATTCATCGCATTGTTTTCATGCCAGCGTTTTGGCTATGGCAAATTCCTATTTGCGACTGGTCTCAAATAAAAGATATTACGATTTGTTTTCCTGTCACGAAATCTCTTTCCTTTCATTTTTATTTGAAGCTCTTAAAATTACAATAAGTTTATTGCAATAGGTAAACTTTGGAGAAACAATGTATGAAGAGAGAGCTAACTATTTTTACCCAACCTATACAAACTTGCGATAAATCACTTTCTCCGGGTTTTAACGTCGTACACCATGAGAGAAAAAGAGACAACAAATATAATACTCCACTTCTATGTACTGTAACAATGATCTTGGGCTCCCGGGTCACCGCGGGACCCCGCCCACATGTTATTATGCCACTAAACTTGACACAACTTAACGGTTTTTTAGGTTATGTGCTATTTTTTTGTTAAAAACAATACTGTGAAAAAGTGGTTATACGAATAAACAAAAACATTATGTCAATATGTGATATGAATAGATGTATAAATATCTTAGCCTTAGTCTTAGCCACGCCCAGGTCCGCCGAGTCAGGTAAAAATCATCAAAAACTGACTACACTGCATTGGGTAGATACCACTCTATATACTCTGAGAGGTAAACTCACTAGTTTAAAGTTGACAAGTGTTCAGAATTTTAAAATACTCACATCTCCTTGATCTCGGCTCAAAATATTATGCAAAAATTACATTTCCTAGATTAGTGATAGACTTTTGACTGTTTATTTTTATCTAAAAGTAAAACGTTTCGTTATTTTCTTTGATTTTCTGCACTATTACTCGTGTATTAAATAGAGCTATCGTAGTTGTATCAAAACAAAAGCGACAAAAAAGTTTATATAATGATACACTTAAAAAGTTTTTTGCAAATATCTTTTATTGACCTTTGATGATTGAGTTCATGGAGACTACCTTAAAATGCCCAGTTTAAAGATTCAGAACTGAAAATATTTAAATATTCATATGAAGTAAACGCCAAGTGCGACAGTATAATTTTAAAATAAAACAATAACTTAGTTTTACACCATGTTTGTTTTATTACATTGACGACCAGGTTTTGCTACGGCCATACAAGCACTAGTTTACTTCATAAAACTGAAATACTTATTATACTAGATAATTTAGGAGCATTGGAAATATGGAGAGTCAAAAATAATATATTTTTTTAAAAGCCTCGTACTAAAGATGTTCCCAGTTTCAAAAGATATCACTCTCTTTATGCCTTCGTCTACCCTTCTTCTAGTGCTCTGTCCTGTATTTTGTCTTACTTTGTTTGTTATAATAGTATAAAAATCAATGAAATCTACAAACATAGTTAGTGTTATACTGCGTTGATGAAGCTGAGGTGGTAGCGAAAACATATATTTACCTATATCCCATGTGGATGGAAGTGACAATAAATACTTCAGTAGCACCACTTCCTTTTAAAACATCCTTTGTGCGAGTAGGAGGTATCGAATATCAGCTGCCAAGAATATATATTGTTAATATTAATTTCCTGTTGTTCGTCCAACAGACAAAGAAGAAACGCAAGCGCTGTGGGGAGTGCATTGGCTGCCAGCGCAAAGACAACTGCGGGGACTGCGCCCCCTGCAGAAACGACAAGTCCCACCAGATCTGCAAGCAGCGCCGCTGCGAGAAGCTCACCGAGAAGAAGGTAGGCCCTTTCTACTAACTGCCAGCCGACTTGAATTCGTGAATTTGCTACACTTTCAGATTTAAGATTTTGTCCTTCGAGACCGAATTGTGTGAAATTCGATACTAGGAAAATAGCATAGAATTGACAAAAAAATATTCATTTCCTTAATGTCACCGGGGTTTACAAAGTCAGCTCTGAAAAATGCATTTTCATCACACGAAATTTCGCTGAAAATTACGAATTACACAAGTTTAAAAATCAAACCTTGTTAAGATTCCACTGTCCTGTAGTTACGAGATTACTTTGAACAAGACAAAGTTGTGAGGCGGTCCATCCTCTATGCCCACCCCTGCGACGAAACGGTGTAATGGTTAATAAGTTAGTAGATAATAATTATTTTCCCAAAAATTGACTCTTCAGTTTGAAAATATCAGTCGGATAAGATCAGAAAAAAATACGACAAATGCAAAAATGACATTTTTTCAAGAAAACATTTTTTAAACATTCAAGTGGGATTCTGAAACATTGAAAAAATATTAATTTATTTAGTTTAATGGACCGTTTGTACATAATATACTTACAAAGTACGAAAAATTACAATTTTTTATTTAATTCAAATTTATTATTAAAAATAATAACAAATAGAATATTATCTAAATAACGATTTTTTCGTAGGTTTGTTTGTATCATTTATCTCTAACGAAATATCATTACAACGGTCGAATGGGAAATTCTCCTGGCTTTAATTAATCATTCAAGTACCAACCTATTTGGTTTAATCAAACTACATATATAATTAACAAAACTAGAATCCCTACCTACCTAACTACAACTAACTAAGTTGTCAGCGTCATTGTACACACACTCGGTACTTACCGAGAAGAATTGCACGAATTACGCAAAGAGATTTCATCCAATCAGCTCACCTGAGACGGCGACACGTTAAATCATGTATATTTATTCGTCCTGCTAAACGCCGCGTATGACAGATAGTACAGAATGTGCGCACCATTGAGACAGCAGCTTCCAGCATACAGATGCAGGTAGCGGGTCCCGCGGGCTGCGGGAGCTACTCGCTGTGAATACACGCTGGTATCTGCTCCTCTGTTGAATTGAAAGGTTTCAGCATCCTGTCAGCGAGCGTGAGATTGGCCCCACACATCAGGAATGAACATCGTAGAATTAATTAAATAACATATTTTTGCCGCAGGCTTTATGTAAATTTGTTCGCTCCTGTTTATTTTTCACTACCTGCATTTAAAGTCTGAAAGCTTTTTACGGCACGACATGTAATTTTCAAATCGGTGCATTCGACAAACTATCATTTGATAAGTACTTCTACGTTGTACTAGAGGGGAAAGATAAATATATATTTTATTTCGCTATTTTTTTAATAATCAATATTTAACAGTGTTCTATGAATTTCCGCCAAGGCATTCTTTTTTCGGATGACTACTATTTTGCGATTCAAATGCTTTATTATCTGTGTTTTGAAAAGTTCAAATTTGAAATGAATTTGGAATATCGGTAAAGGTTAATATTTTACGTATTTTCGTATTTTTTTCTTATGCAAACCATTCTACGAAAACGTTATCAAACTGCGCAGATATTATTAAAAAAATATCGAAAGGTAAAAAAACGAGCAGACTATATAATCTAATAAATCGTATAAACAATAAAAAAACAATAAATTCGAAATATGTATATTTTATTTTGGGGGTCTAATTAAAACAAAAGTGAAATTAATCAACCACAAATAATTTTAAGAAATGATAAAATAACTTTGTATAAGACCACGGATATTATTTTATTTTTTTATGACCGACCGGTTTCGCTTAGCCTAAGCATCATCAGGGTACAAAATTAAAATAAACAAAAAATACATAGTGTGCGGTTATATATACGAGTACGTACAGAGGGAGAACAAAATAAAAAATAAAATAACAGAACAATGAGAAAACAATAGAAAAACATTTAAATTAAAACAGAGAGAAAGAGACAGATAATATGAATTGAAAGAGACAACACGTCAACTGAAGAATAATGATAAATTTTATGAGTTTACGGGAAATATACTAATATTAAAACCGGTCGGTCATAAAAAGTCAAATAATATCCGTGGTCTCATACAAAGTTATTTTTTTATTTGTTTAAATATGTCAAACCACAAAGTGGTTGCTTTCTACGAAAATGTAAGTAATTTCCTTTGTGAGTAAGTACGTAAGAGCGTGAATTTTAAAATTTGGAACTTTTTAGTTTTTTTAAAGCTGTGTCAGATAACATTGCAAGTCCGTGATTTTTTACGGGTAACAACTAACTACGAGTAAATAATCTATAGTGTACGGCGGTCATAAGAAAGGCGACCGACTGAAGCATGTAAGCTCTGCGTCGTGTGTCCTGTGAACTGAAGGCCGCAAGTGTTGTGACGCAAGGCTTGATCGAGCAGCCATCCAAAGCACACAACCTTACCTCCGCCGCGCTTTACTGCCAGTTAGTAGTGCGTTTAATAAAATGCTGGGGGATTCATAACACGAATCTAAATAATTAATCATTCCACTAATCTGATATGATGAAGTGGGTCAACAAGTTCAAGGCTTTTGTGGCCTAATGTTGCGTACTTCTAAAGTACCTAGAGCTTTTATTATTTGAAAGCTCTGTCACTGAATTAGATAAATTGCACAAGCTTAAATTACACTCAATTCATAGATCTTTAATATTTACAGAACTTTTTTTTTTAAATACATTTCGGTTTCGCTGTGATTTTATTTCTTTGGCATATTTAAAAATAAATTAGGCTTCGAAGAAATAAAACACCACGTCTAGGTAATTTAAATAGTTTACAAATACTTTTTTTGATAGCACATTTAAATATATGAACAAAAAATGTGATCGCATCTTGTTCTTTTTTATGTTTAACTAACTAACTAACCATCGTGCCATTTCTCCGCAGGGGTAGGCAGAGAGGATAAACCGCCATACAACTCTGACTTGGCACACACTTCTTGTTTCATTCACATTCATTTATACTCTTCTATTATTCTGACTCTTGTACCTATCGTGCCGTATCTTCCTCGGGAATCCTTAACTTCTTCTTCCATTCACTTTCGCCTCATTAATACTTCTCACACTCCTTTTTTTACATTTATTCGCTCTACATGTATAAACCATCTAAGCGTTCCTTTCCTAATCCAATTCATTACGCTTACATCAGCATTGCATTCTTTCTGGATATCCACATTTTTATTTCGGTCGTACGTGGTTTAACCGCACATACGCCTCAGTATACCTTCATCCTTCCTCTGCCAGTTCCATACCCCACTGCCATACATCAGTGCTTATATTTAAACATATGTGATAAAGTGCCATAGCTCACTATTTAAAATTCAATTATTCAATAGTTGCATTGATCTGAAAATTCCAGATAGAAAATATATGCAAATTTAATTTCATGGGTTTTATACTATTCGAAAAAATACATTTAAAAAATCATGCAACACCAAAAAAAACTGTTATCATTACTTACCACTAAACACGATAAAATCACGCGAGTATTTTCCACAACGAAGCATAATATTATATTAAAATCATTTGCTCTTCATTTCATTCGTTCCTAAGATCCTTCCGATTCTGGTGGAAGGGAACCCAACAACTGCGCGCGTCGCTTCCACGTGTACCCGCGTAGGTAGGTAGGCGGTAGGTACCTACCCGTGAGTTCACACCGGTGCGGTGTGGGGAGGTAGGTGGGGTGGGTAGGTACTAGCCTCCAGCCTCCCAACTACCCGTCCCGCTGCCGTGCCTCTCTCTCGCGGAGGTGTTGCGTTACCCATCATCTTACGCCTATAACCTCATGAGCTCCCGATAGTGTCACGCGGATGTCGCTCATTCCCGTGATAGTTTTCGGCTGATTACGTTATCGTAAGCTTATTATTTATTGTTGTTGTTTTCGCTACGTTAACAAACAATTGATAAGCTAATAAAATCGTGTTTTTTTTTTAAATAGTGAATTCCGCGTAAGAATACCAATTGCTTCCAACCGCTTACATCCAGTGAGACTATGGCATCACCAATAGGGTATGTTGTGAGGCTGAAGGTGGTGGAGATAGAAAGGAGATGGGGAAGAGAAAGGTTGGAAAGTACCTTGATTATTCAGATCTGGTCACCAAACACGGCTAAAACCATTTCGAGCAACGTTTCGATTTTGAATGGTGGTCTTTCACCAGGGAATCTACCACTCTGGAACGTGCCGCAAATATATCTACTATATATTATTGTATATGAATCAAATGTGTTCCGCCGGACTTAAACCCGCTACCTCTGTAGTAACAAATAAGTGTATAAAAACATTTTTGATAGTTTTCATAATATTTATTTCAGGATATTACACGGTTTTGTTCAGAAAAATGTTTTTTTTTCTCTGAATAGATTTCATCTATGATAACGATCATCATTTTACACAGCTTTGATTTGCTTATATTTCTGTTGTATTTTATTTTTTTCGTTGTTGTATTAGGTTAAGTAATTTAGTTTATTGTTTTTATTTATCACTCGTTTCTCAGATGTGACAATAGAAAAATATGCAACAAGCAATTGGCGTCTTTTCTGTTTTTTATCAGTTAAATTTCAAAGCTCTATAACTCATTATGTAAACAACGTAGAAAGCTTAAAATAGTTGCATCGAGATATAAATTCTTCAAAAAAGTGCTCATTTTACGATGAGTTTTTCTGATTAACATTAAAAATTTCCGCGTCACCCGATTCGATTTTTTTTTTTATAATTTTTGAATCGTGTTTTTATTTAATGTAGTTATGTATCCTCCTACATTAATTTCCGCCCCGGGATTAGGGCGCCATATGCCGCGGCCAGGCGCTATTGCGAAGAGAGCTTATTTTCTCGGAAAGCTCGCTCGCTTTGCTGCACCCGAAAGATATTTATCATTGAAACTTTGCCAAAATATTATCGGATTTTTTGCCGAGGCGCCGTTCAAAGGAGGATTTTTCAAGAATCCAATGACGATTTCTAAGAAGAAAATATCGTCGCTGGAAAGGCAAAAGAGCCTAAGCGACACTTTGGTCAAAAATGAGTTAAATATGCAGCCTTGATCAGTTTTTTTTTCTGCATCAAATGTTCTAACTCGTTTGATTCTGAACACTTTTGTGGGCCATGTAAATATATTTACCATTTGGGAGAAAGCTTGACTCAAGCGATACAAGTTTGGGACTTTTTTAAGCTTTTTGTCGCCTCAGGTAACTCGGTGAGAGCATCGAGTTACCTGAGTTAACTTTTTTTTCATAATCCAGGTGCGACTTGTGAATTTTATTCTGCAAAAAAAAACTTTTTTCAGTCCTTTTGCCTTTCTAGCGACAATATCACGAAAGAAAATACTATTTTTTATTTAACAACACACTGGTTCGAAAAATGATTCTTAATTAATTTCTAAAAATCAAAATCATAAATACTATTAAGATTTCCAAATTCAAAGCTCTAAAACAATAAATTACAAGTTACTCTTTTTAAATAAATTTAAATATTTTAATTAAAAACTTATACTAAAAAAATCTCCTTAAAATTAACAATCGAATGTCTAAAATATAAACTATTATTATTAATATTGTTGTCATTTATATGAATAATGAATGGATATTAAATATATTTTCTATTGCGTCGTTAGAATTTAATAAGGAAGTACGTACATTTAAAATAGCCGAGGCAGAATATTGTAGGCTTGTCTCACGCGTATGCACTAATAAAAAATCAATACAGTGCGTTAGGTCTAGTTCCTGTGGAGGGGTTGCGGGAGGGGGTGGGAGAAGGGGAAAGGGAGGGCCCCACTCTCTCCCCCCGCCACCCCTGCCCCATGCACGTGCATTCGGAGGGGAACCAAATGCGAAATTTTCAAAACTATGTAGGTACCTTCTCCTAGTTGTTAGTTGCTGGGGTAGCGCTATCCTTCGCTCGATGTTGGTGAGGAATATTCTAAACGTAAAATGCCAACACTCCAAATAAAATATTATTTATTTTTCCTTTTTAACAAATTATGAGTATTTTACGGCCATTACTTTATCTTCTTGTGTCTGTAGATACTCAAAAGTTCAAATCCTTAAAATGTGTATTAACTTTAAAAAAAAACAAAATCGTTTTTTTTTTAAACATTTATTTCACAAAGCTATTTTTATCTGCAAATGTTCAGAGTGAAATTCAATTATTTCGAAATGAATACTGAACAAAATTCTTCCCTAAAAAACTACCCTTCCGGTCCAAACAAGATTAATATTCACATTTATTCAAATTGATATTTTTCAGTTAGTAATGTTGGTCATTCCAAGCTAGTTCTGTGTGAAGTTAATTACGTTCAATTTTGATATCCTCACTTTCCAATGTGAAAAAACTACCCCTATATTCAAATGTAATAAATCTCACCAAATATGCAATCTATAATATAAACAAATACATACGAGTATACTACTAATCCGCTTGATGCTTTATATGTGGTACGTTACCTACGATTTTTGCCCAGAGCTTTTTCATTATTCTCGATATTCAATTCAATCCATCGGTAGATGCTCTAAGTATCACCCTGGTGAAAGACCACCATTCAAAATCTAAGCGATTCTTGAATTGCTTTAGCCGTGTTTGGTAACTAGATAGCTAAGTAATTTCAACCTTCCTCTTCTCCATCTCCTTTTCCTCCTCACCACCTTCAGCCTCACAGCATATTCCAATTGGGGATGCCTTAACTCCACTGGATCTAGACTTCTGAAAGCAGTTGGGACTCTTGTGTGGAATTAACTTTATTTTAATGTGTAGATATAAATTATAATTCGGTATATTTTTAACATACGATCAAATTGAAACCTCTCCATTAAAGTCTTGTTTCAATTATCTCATTTTAATGTTAAGCGTCTAAATCAAAACCATTCCTCGAAACGGGGTAGTATATATTGTTTTAGATATATGAGTAAAAAAACAATTATCTGTAATACACGAGTAATGTAAAAAAAACATTTATGGCAATTTTCGTGCATGATCATTGGTCAGAATAATTTTCGTTTCATTTACCACCCTTCGTAAATGTTACCGAATCGAATTTAAAAACCTCTAGCTGTCTATATTTCATGACGGTAATACGTCAATAAAATTTACTGATATTATAAATTTGTGAAACCTTCCCTTCAGGCCGCAGCTACTGCTAGTGTTATCCCTTTCAGGAGTCTGCCGCGCTGTATTACGGAAAGCCATAACAATAAATTGGTCACACATCTGTCCCTTGAAAACGAAAGTCCGTACCCACTCCGCAGTACCGTTGGTTGCTGGGAAAAGTTGAAGAAGTCCCGTTTATTTGCGTACCGGCCCAAAAGCCGAGTCCAAAATTGCCAGGTTACTGTATACTTGTGTCCTCGCCTACCTCCGTGTGTGCATTTTGGGTTTGGGTTTGGTTAGCCCGAGAGCGTTGACCTTGTTTCGTCGTAAAAAAGGTCGAGTCCCGACCACAGCTGCAGCCTCGTAACTTTTCATCGGAGCTTTTGTGTCCTCCTCGTATGAAAAAGTAAGCCAAGCTTTATTTCACATCCGATCGGGGATGCATCGCTTCCTGCTAATTAGTTACGTCTTTGCTTTACTTCGCTTTTTCTCGTAGCTTCTTATATTACGTTCTAAAGTGTGCGCGACAGTTTGCGGGCTATAAATGGTCGCTTTATTTAATTCGGAATCTTTGAACAAAGTGCTTCCGACGCTTTATTACAATTATAATACTTGCGAGAAGTATTTTCGCTTTCTGCGAAGAGTCTTCCCGTTTCCTTGAAATTTTCAAGCGAAATTAAATATTCATCTTATTCGCACTATTTTTTTTATACGTTCATCAATGAATAACTAGATAAGTTATTATTTCATTAGTGCTGATAAGGTATTGACAATCAGAAATATGAATGGATTTTGACTACATAAACTCCTTTACGTTTTCAGGATACTTACATTTTTGGGTGTTTTCCAACGGAAATTACTACATTTGATTCAGAGTCACGCTCTTACGCTTCCTCGCTGTCCTAATGATGTGATGGTGTGGCGGTTTTCTAGTCGAGTCCTGATGAAGTCCTAGCGACTGCGGGGACTCCCGAAGGTCTAGATAGCCAGGAGACTTTAAGGTCCTTAAAGCCAGGTGAGGTTTGCTGGGTTGTTTGCAAGTTAGGTTGTTTGTTTGCAAGTTAGGTTGTTTGTTTGCAAGTGGTGGGTGGTGTCCTTTAGTCCTTGCTGCCTGCGATGGCTAGTGCACGGGATTACGCGGATCGATAGCGTCGCGTCCCTTCCCACCCCCTCCCCCACCCCCGCACTTCTTTTAGACGCTGCGCGGGAAATGACTCATCAGTGGTTGTTCAATGCGGCGTTGCAACATTTTAATGGCGTATTTTTATTCGCTTATAATGTATAAACCTTAAAAAAAACTTTATTACTCTCAATAAAGTACCTAGTAAAATGTACACATTTTATCACCCCTATATTTGGTTAGATACAAAACTCACCACATTTTGTCACAAAATGAAACCCAAACATCATATCAAACGTATTTTAGAAAAAATATTTTACTCACATAATACGTGTTGTATAATATTACTCTTTTTTTGCGCAATCATAGGCTCTTTATGAAGCTAGGAAATAACGTAAAACTATAGTAAAATTACATCTCATTATTTTAAAGATAAAACTAATAACTAATGCGAAATGTGTCAGGCATTATCGTGAGCGTAATTCGGCCTATAATAAAATAAAATAAAATTTAACGCGTAGTAATTTTTTACGTCAATTAAAAAAAAAATCTGAAAATTGCATTCTGTTTTTTTTTAAATAAAATTGCGAACTTAGTTGAAAGGCTTGTCGCTTTGCGGCTGGCTTTATTATTTGAGTGTCGGTTGGTGGGTAGTTTCAGATTCACTTTCGACGGCGTTCCAGGCCGGCTTGCTCGCGAAGGTTCCTTCACAATAACGCGCACATTGGGAAAATCGATTTCTCCGTTAAAGGTATGCGTCATCGCTGCTTTTCTCGGAAGAAATTCTATCGCCGGTTGAACGTACGGCAAAAATCGCCAAAATTACAAAACCCCTATTCCGATTGCTCGCCACCCTGCAGCCTGGCCCGTGGCCTGTGGGCTGTGGGTTGTAGGCTGTGACGCATGCTGGGAGATTGTTGTGATAAAAGGTTCAAAATAGTATTAGTTATGCCTTTGAATCGGTTCAAATGTATTGTGAACCCAGGCTGATTTTATAAATGGGGTTGCTCGTGCGGATTTTACGTGCGGTACAAAATTGTTTTCTCAATATAACAGCAAAACTAAAGCTGAGAGTCTCAAATTGAAAGCTCGTTCCAAGTAATGGTTTCCGACATGTAATAGTTGTATAATTAATGTTTGACAGCTATGTTAAATACGCGAGTAGGTGACAGCTTAAGCTTGTTCTTATATCCCTTCGGGTGCTTTGATGGATTCGGGTGGAATATAAACCATGATTAACATAATTTTTCGCCGATTTATTTTAATAATAATAATAAATGGATAACTTTTATAGCGCCGTTTTTGTGGGAAGATCACCTCAAGGGCGCTTTACAAATTAATTCATCTAACCTATAATTTATCACTTAAGCTTATAACTAATAACTTACAGTTAAGATTTATTACTAATGGCTTACAACTAATATTTTCAACTAGTGACTTACAATAAGGACTTATGGCTTGTAACTTACTACTGAGTATAACTTATAACTAGTAACTTACATCTTAGATTTCATTATTATTACTTCATCACCTCTTCATTATTGCTCCACATTTGCATTACTGTTTAATTTTATTCTGAGAGTCAAAGCTCGTGCCTACCCCCTTTTGACAGCGGCCGTTGATTTTAATAATTTAAATAAAAACATTAAATTTAAAAGTACTTGCCTAAATCAAAAACGTCATCATTTTAAATAAAATCATCACTTTGTCAAAATCATATCTGAAAATAGCGCTGGCTTACACTAAAATTGATGAAAATATTTTAATATCATGCACGAAGTCGTTATTCACAAAAAAAATGATCAATTCAACAATTGTCGAAAATATGTTTTTAGTATGTTCCTCCAGCATGTTTTTTTAACGTGAATACTGTAAAAGAGTCCCAACTGCTCCCAACCGTCTGGAGGCAGTGGGACTGTAGCATTCCCGATCGGGGCATGTTGTGAAGCTGAGGTAATGGGGAGTGAAAGAATATGGGGAAGAGGAAGGTTGGAAAGTACCTGGCTATTCAGATCTGGTCATTCTATTATTTTCAAGCAACTTTTCGATTCTGAATAGTGGTCTCTCACCAGGGCGATACCTAGAGTGCCACTCTGGAATGTGCCGCAAATATACTATATATTTTGTATTTGACGGCCTGCATGGTCGAGTGGTAAGACGCTCGACTACAAATCTAGAGGTCGCGGATTCAAACCCGGCGTGCGCAAATGAATTTTATTTAATCAACATGTGTCATAAAACATTTGATTGATATAAAATAATATACAGTGTATTTTGCGGCACGTTCCAGAGTAATAGATACTTTAAGTATCGCCCTGGTGAAAGCCCATCATTCAGAATTGAAACGTCGCTTGAAATGGCTTTAGCCGTGTTTGGTGACCAGATCTGAATAGCCAGGTACTTCCCAACCTTCCCCTTCCTCATCTCCTTCCCCTCCACACTACCTTCAGCCTCACAACATACTCCTATTGGGGATGCCATAGTCTCACTGGTTCTTTGCGGTTGGGAGCAGTTGAGACTCTTGTGCGGTATTCACGTAAAAAAAAAAGAAATAACACATTTTTATTAAATAAATTTTATTTGCGCACGCCGGGATTTGAACCCGCGATCTCTAGATTCGTAATCGAGCATCTTAACCACTCGACCACGGAGGCCATCTGGCGTAAAACCCATAGCTTTGAACCTCCCCTCTATTCCATCAAAATTTCTCGGGGAACCTAATAATAATAATATTTGGATAATTTGTATAGCGCCGTTTTTGTGAAAAATCACCTCAAGGGCGCTGTACAAATCTTAATTTTTACTTAATATTAATTCTTAGTTTATATAAATATACAGCAACATACTTTCAGAGTGGTAGATACTCTAAGTATCGCCCTGGTGAAAGACCACCATTCAGAATTGAAACGTTGCTTGAAATGGCTTTAGCCGTGTTTGGTGACCAGATCTGAATAGCCAGGTGTTTCCCAACCTTTCCCTTCCTCACCTCCTTCCCCTCCCCACTACCTTCAGCCTCACAACATACCCTTATCGGGGATGCCATAGTCTCACTGACTCTAGACGGTTGGGAGCAGTTGAGACTCTTGTGCGGAATTCATGTAAAAAAAAAAAAAAATACTTACCTGGTAGGTCACTTCTGGCAGGACACAATCACCATATTATCATAATAACTTAAAATTTAGCTGATTCTTACTTAGCTAACGAATTCTTATTTAGCTGAACGTACCCAGAGAGTATGCACAGTCCGTAGAACCCACCTAGAGAGAATACAAAAAAATATTAATAAAGATATGTAATAATAGAAAAGCATAGGACGGTATACGTATAGGTAGTAGGTAGCAATGATGGCGATAAGGCGACACCTTTGCCAGCCCAGTGGCGTAGCGGACCAGCGTGGCGCCGGGGCCCGGCAGTGGAACAGTGGGGTGGCGAAATAGGTACAGAAAGTACAGGACAATAATATTAAAATTACCGAGCATATACATCCCAGCTTGGGACGGCTTGTTATACGTGTGTAGGTAGCCAAGTGGACTAGTGCGGCCCAGTGGACTAGCGGGTCCGGGCTGACGGTTGCACAGCTGTCGGGGTTGCAGCTGCCGCATACCGCCCTGGGCTGGTAGGTACCCAACCTACCCGGGAATAACCGCGGTAGAGGATTGACAGCTACGATCAGCGCAACGAAATTAATTCAATAATAATATATTTTCGTAGAAAGCAATCACCTTGTGGTTCGACATTTATAAGAAATGAAAAAATATCTTTGTATACCTACTAGTTTCGCTTAGCCTAAGCATCAACAGGGTAGAAAATTTAACTAAACAAAACATACTAAGTGTATGGTTATATATACATACAGAGAGGAAACAAAAAAAAATTATAATAACAGAACAATGAGAAAACAAAAAAAAATACTATTAAATTATAACAAAGTAACAGAGTGAAAGATATATTATATATAATATGAATTGAAAGATATAAAACGTCAACTGATAAGGTGATTAAAGAATAATGATAAATTGTGTGACTTAATATATAAATAATACTTCAATAATGTATAGTGCGCCATTTTTTTGTGAAATGTCTCCTCAAGGGCGCTTTACAAAACTTAAAAGCTATCGCTAAATTTACCATAAAACTATCTAAATACCTAAAGTTATAGCTAAACTTGCCTTATTGATATTTACATATTAGTTATTTACTTTTGTCACGGGCTGTGAAAAATTGTTGATTTTTTTAGTTTAGCAGTAGATAGAGTATTGAGAACCGCGGATCACTGCATGAAATAATGTTATTTTACTGATGAGTTTAAATGCTAACGGGTTAGCCGAGGTGTGTGAATTAGACTGAACTCGTCGAGTCTTTTATCATTCTCAGATCGTGAAGTAGTCTATTCCAGGCTCTAGGACCTGACACTCCTGCAGCACGCTCTCCGAACTTAGTGTCTGGTGTGCGCTTTGGTTCCTTCAACCTTCCGATAGCCGATGACGTTGCCGATCTAAGGGTTGACTGTATCGAATTGGAATTTTCAGGAATGCACAGTTCCGATAAATAAGCCGGAGCCATTCCGTTAATTGATTTAATTAATAATAAGTTGTGAAAAACATTGAGGTAAAAGCTTACAGCTGAAAGCTTTCTTGTTACAGATATTCTTAGGCGATCGAAGCAACAGAAAGCTATAATTATCAGATAGTACCATCTGCAAACCTACATTTACTCTGCAGAGGTTTATATCTTGGGATTATTACTAAAAAGCTTTTGTCAAATATACGAATTATTCAGGAAAGGCGATTATTTCACGATTTTTAAGGGTGGATAGTGGCCAAACATTATTTTGACATTCAAATAATTGATAGAGTAACATAGGCAATTACAACATTCAAGTAAAAGCCACTTTAATATAATTTCTGAAAAGTATATCAAATGACCAAAATCTGATATAGATATTTTTAGCATTAACTTCCAGATATATACCACCATCTTGCACATTTGAAATATTTTTTACAAATATATTTCATAGTTTTTGCTGATGAAAGGCGAAATTTATTAAATCAAATTTGGGAAAGCGAACTTCTTTTATTGATTTTATCAATATTTAAAGTTTTTCGATTTGTTGCTGTCACGGTAAAAAACAAAAATTTTCAAAGTAGATAGACTTTTATTATAGGAATTTAAATACACCATCATCTTGTCTATGAATTTTATGCCGTGATTTATACGATTTTTCGTTTTTAAAAGAATTTAAATGGGTTTATTTATACAAAGTTTTTTTTTCTTTTAAAACTACAACCTCCTAATAGAACAGGTAGTTAAGCACCATTGAGATGGTTTTACTAAGCTTTAATTACTTTCGTTTTTTTATCAAGTTAACAAATAATAATAATATTTGGATGATTTGTACGAGTACAGCTGTACAGATCTTATTTTCTATTATTCGATATTAATTCCCAGTTGAAATGAGAAAATATACAGGAATATACTTTCCCTGGCAGGTCCCATCAGATAGATACATCTATTAAATTTAAATTATAATTATGATATTTATTTTAAACTTTTTTTATTTATTAATTTTTATTGTATTTATTTTTTCTGATTTAGGGCATGATTAAAGAGCGAAATTAAAAAATGGACTTTCTGAATTTGTCGTTCAGTACAGGATTTTGTTAAAATTTGTATATCTAGCATATGTTTTCCATGCTTTGATTGGCAATAATCCAATTTCTCTGAAAGAGCTTAATGAAGCCAAAGACGTAGATCATAATTATCCACCTTCTACCCCGTTTGGTGTTTATTATCTTTACCTTGCAATTTTTGTTATAAAACGAATTGGCGACAAATCCTCCGCAGTTTTTTCGTCAGTCAGGCCGGTCCTACCTCCGCTACTATTACTTTTATGTGAGTTTTTTCGATCAAAAGGATGTACCACCACTACCACAACACCACTACCATCTACCAACTACCACTACCAACCTCACACGACTACCGCGGCCCGCGCTGTGCGACATTTGCGTGATCCGTCCGCGATAAACTGAATTCGACAGAAAACGTCTTCCGTCGCACTGGTCACTCCGAAGGCCGACACTTGTATGAATTTTATTGTTTCCTTTGTGTAACTCGCGTTTAATTAAAGTATTCAGTAGCACACGAGTTGCGAACATTCCGCCAACTTGTTGGCAACGCGAGAATTACTAAGAAACGTGTTTTTTTCACATGGGTGTGACCACCTCTAAAATGCAACGTGTTTTATCTACGTAGGTACGTGCAAAATAATCATATGGTTTAAACTATAAATAATTTATTTTGTGAGTACGTATGTAATTACTAACGAGTGTAAACTTTTCACATTTGGAACCAACAGACGTGATTTTATTTGAAAATATATCTTTTCACACCCCTACCTACCTACTTGATTAACCACCTTTAGGTAGGTGCTTTAAAACGAGTATTCAATATTGTGTGTAAGTTTGTCCCCGCAGAGCGCTAAATCATCTGCTAATTTCTTGGATGTCTAGCTTTCTTGCAAAAAATTATAACTATAAATAATTTCACTTTTTAAATTTTAAAACAATTCTTTTTAATCCCTGCCTACCTAATAAAGTACCTACCTATAATGTATTTTATCAGACATTATTCTATATTGCAAATGGGTGGATTCAAGCAACTAATATTTTTTCTTTGCAAGTTACATAACATTATTGGGTAAATACATTTCAATATTTAATTAAAAAATGACGATTATACAAGGCGAATACAGCTTATTACTAAACTTTATGTACTCGTACAAGCTTAAAAGAAAACGGTTTGTTTGAAGCACCAAAAGCTTTCGAACACTTGAAACTTGCACAGATTTTTCTGTATTATTTCTACGTCAACACAAATATTTTCAGCTCTCATTGCCATTTCCATCATGAGCTATAGAGCTTTCAAATCTTCACACAGCTGTCAAAAACTAAGACAAAACGCCATTTTTTATGATAAATTCTAGCAGTAGTAAGTCTGGTAGTAACTACTAGCACATTCGCATTCAAAAGTAGTTTACCTCATTGGGAACCTATTTGTACCAACATGTTAACTGTCCTCAATATAATATCCTTTTCTTTGCTTTAACAAATTAGTTTTAATATTAATTCAAACGTTTCATCTGGATTTTTTGACCCTTAGCTTCTAGTAAATTGTTTTTATCAATCTATTGATGAACACACGTACTGCTATACCCATATCTGAACCCTTTTCCGTCATGCTTTTAGATAGTTTTAATTTGTATAAATATTTTATATTATTTTCTCCTTTTAAGTTGGTAAATTTATTACAAAGCGCACTTGAGGTGAAATATCACAAAACTGCGCTTTACAAGCTCACTGTTATTATTATTATTAATGAAGTTAGCTTTATATTCACTAACCCCCTCTACTTGCAATATGCTGAACAACAATCAATAAGAATACATCACCCTGCATAGTTTAATGCGTTTCAACTAACATAATGTGTTTGCATACTGGAATTATTAATGATGAAGGGACTAAATTAACCTTTTTCGATTTTTTACCTCCATCCCTCCCCGCAAGGTACACTACGTACGCAGTAGAATCGAAATACGATCCAATGAAAATGGACAGAGCACACTGAAATTAATTATTGGACCGCTCTGTTATGTTTGCGCATGGCAAGCCTTTTGTTGGTTGTGGATTGTTGATTGAACGGTTACGGTAGCGTCACCTTACCTCTGGATTTCCGAAAAACACCGTGCAGCGCTTCGTTTTATGACTCACGAGGGAATAAAGCCTGAACCACAAAGACAATCTAGTTCGCAAGCTGTCCTGCGGTGAATGAAATCTGAAGTTGTCCTTTCAATGAGTGAAATCAAAAGTTGTCCTGGTCGAAGGTAACCCCGAAGCCAGGCAGCTTAAACTAGTTCTATTAGTAGAAACATCTGCTATTTTAGGCAGTCTATAGAGCAGACATAGCTCTCATCCTGGCTCTTTAAATAAGGTTGCCTAATCCCAAAACGCCTTCGAAATGTTGCGTCATTTCGTTCCTCTTTAAAAAAAAGACAAAAATTCTTAGGTTATGCATTGTAAATAACCAGAGAATATGTTTATATCCTCAGAGCAAGAATATATGTGGAGAGAGAGCTACATGTTTTTACCCAACCTATACAAATTTATGATAAATCAATTTTTTTAATAAAAAAATTCAATTGAATCAATTTCTCAATAAAAAAATATATTATGAGCGTTGACGGCCTCCCTGGTCGAGTAGACGCTTAACTACGAGTCCAGAGGTTGCGGGTTCAAACCCAGCATGCGCAAATAACTTTTATTCGATTAATATGTACCATATCACATTTAAAACATACAAAATAATTTAAAGTATATTTGCGGTACATTCCAGAGTGGCTAGATACTCTAAGTATCGCCAGAAATGTTGCTTGAAATGGTTTTAGCCGCGTTTCGTGACCAGATCTGAATAACCAGATTCATCCGATTCTTTCACTTCCCCGTCTCCTTCCCCTCCCCACTGCTTTTAGCCTCACAACACATCCCAATCGGGGATGCCATACTCTCACTGGCTCTAAGCAGCTGGGAGCAATTGGGACTTGTGCGGTATTCACTATAAAAAACACGATTTTAATGGCATATCAATATTTCGTTAACCCATCGAAAACAACAACATAAAATAAGCTTACGATAACGAAATCAGAATAAAACTATCATGGGAATAAGCGATATCCGCGTGGCGCTAGAGCAGAGTATTTAACCCGCGATGCTTGGGTAGGAACCCGACGCTTTAGATCACTCGGCTATCAATCGGACCCGTGGTACATTGTAAGTGCAAAAATTATAATGTTGTAATAAATACCTATGTTATTTTATTTAGTTCTACATCCGCTCTCGTTCGACAGGAATTTGATAATTTATCTTATAAAGTAAAATATGCTTAAAAGTTTTTGATTTGCAGAAACAATTGAAAGTTTCGAACTGTTCCCTTGAGAAATGCCATTTTCTAAAGTATTATGTCGACTTAACGCCGCTTATAGGAAAAACTTTAAAATGTCCCCGTTTACGACGCAATTTAATATTTAAACTAGTCGTTTGCCTGTGTAAAATCCGTTAAAAATATAGAATAATGCTTTCTAAAATACATTATAGGTAGGTATTTCATTAGTTAGGTGGAATTTTGAATAATTGTATTTAAAATTAGATCATTTAATTTAACCACAGTTCCAAATTTGAGAAGTTCACACTCGTACATGATATTTATATATATATATACTTACATACAAAGGGAGAAAACAATATAAAATAAGAGAACAGTGAGAAAACAAAAGAATAACATTTACATTAAAACAAATAACCAGAGAGAAAGAGACAGATAATATGAAATTGAAAGGGGCAACACGTCAACTGAGAAGGTGATGATGCTTAGGCTGAGCGTAACCAGTCTATCATAAAAATTAAAATAAAATCTGTAGTATTATACAAAGTTATATTTTCATTTTATTAAATATGTCAAACCACAAACTAGTTGCTTTCTCCGTAAATACGAAATTGTTTATAGTTAATAACGATTTATTAGTTCTACATACACTTAAGAGTGTGTAACTTTACGTGAGATCCAACAACATTTAACGAATTTTGAGTTTACCTACACAATAAGTGTTAGTTTTCTGTCTCAGCACATAATTGGGCGAGCGGACGAATCAGAAGCAAAGTATAGAGTGTTCGCGAAGTAATCATAAATGTATATTTTTTTTAATTCCGTTTGATGTGTATACGAGTATATATATATTTAAATTGAGAATTTATGTCAATGTTTTATATACTGCAGGTAATGTGTTTTTCCCCTAAATAACACGATAATCCGATATTTACTGATAATTTTTAAATCCCCATAAATTCGCTTGGAGTATTTCAAAGTTCGTCACATTTCGCAACGTCGAAAATCCTCGATCAGCGCCATTTTGATTTTTTACATTTGAACGGTAGCCGTTGAGCACCGATTGCCGGCCCGTTTCAGCTTTTGTTTACATTTTGATCAGCCTCAAAGTATAGCGGTCATGCTTTAGTGCTTTACCACTAAATAACTAATAATTATTGAAAGAATATTAATAATATGGAATACAAAATAAAATATATTTTTTGGATATTTTTATGTTCTTAAAAGAATAATACCAGAGTGAAGGGTAAAGCTTTAGTGAGTGAATATTAATATATCGATTCTAGACTTTACAAAAAGTTAAAAATCATCCGTAAATAAAAATGAATAACTCTTATTTTGCGATTGTGTTAGGATAGAACTTTGCTCACAATTATAAAGATGGATACCAATATTTAAAAAAATACAGTTGAGGAAAAGAATATTTACAGTTTTTAAGATATAATATTGCTTGAAAAGACGGTAAAAAAATTGCTGGAGGTAGTTGTGTTGGTAGTACATTACTCCCAAATAGTGAAGAGGTCCCGACTTTGATTCTCGGTCATAACTTATTTTTATTTTACTTGAAGTGTCTTTTTCTAATTCATATTCTTTATATAATTATTAATATTCTTTCAATAATGCATATCTTAATGAAACGCAAAGTTTTAATAAGTTACTGTTAATTATAACTAATTACTATAAATAATTTCGTTCGTGAGTACGTACGTCTGCACGAGTGTTAACTTTTGAAAATTAAAAATAACCTTTTTTAATCTCTACCTACCTAATAAAGTACCTACCTCTAATGTGACATATTATTTGAAATGGGTGTATTAAAACTAATCTTTTTTTTTCTTGGCAAGTCAAGCTACATATATGTATTTATAATCTAACGGATTTTTGTCCAATTACAAAAAAACACAACACGAAATGGGAAAAAAGAGGAACAAAGAAAAAAAACAGCACAATCATAATATTAGAATGAAGCAATGACAAAAATAAAACTAAATACATTAAAAAAAAACAATCGAGTCAAAGCCAAGGTCAAGTCAAAGTTTTGGTACAGTCGTAAAGAATGACACAAATCATTTGGATCACACCAAGGATTGAGTTAAGAAGTCTTGACCTTTTGGACAGTGGAGAATGATAGCAATAATTAGTAGAGTGATGATTGAGGAACAGCAATTCATTGTTTCTGAGTCTGCGGCAAATATACTTAAATATAGAACCGTTAAATAATTTTGAATCTTTTCAATGTCATTTGGGTGAGGTTGATATGAATACGAACCATCCTATATCCGGGGAGCTTATAAAGAAATTGTCATAATAAATAACGGAATATAAGACAATATTTCCTCCGCTTAGAAATAATAATATAACCGTCACTGTCAGCTAGTTTACTATTCAGTTTTATCCCCGACACTTTTACTATCAGACATTATTATTCGACGGTGGCTGAATAGGACTGGATAGGAGTCCCTACCTGGGCCCGCGGGACAATGCAGTTGGTGCGCGAGCGCTATCTTACCTTTGTTGCAGAAAGAGCCGCGTTTCCCCCATTAACGTGAGATTATTATTTATCTTGATGTTAGGCCAGTCAGCTGCCGACGGATGTTCTTTTTTTCATTTCCGATCGCGTCAATGTAAATATCGGGATCGTATCAAATGGCTGCCATTTTAAAATTCGTAATTATACGTTTTCCAGCCTACGACACCTTTTAAAACAGTTTTTTTTTTTAATTTATATAAGTGCATTACTTTTCAAATAAAAGCTTCTTGAATAAAGAAAGCTCAAATGAGAAAGTTTTAATTTTAATTTTATTTTTTCATTTGAATATCGCCCAAGAGTCTCAACGGCTCCCAACCGTCTGGAGCCAGTGAGACTACGACATCCCGAAATAGGGTATGTTTTGAGGCAGTGGGTAGAGAAGGTAGTGGGGAAGGGAAGGAGATAGGTAAGAGGAAGGTTGGGAAGTAACTGGCTACTCAAGTCTGGTCTCCAAACACGGCTAAGGCCATTTTAAGCAACCTTTCGATTCTGAATGGTGGTCTTTCACCAGGGTGATACTTAGAGTATCTACCACTCTGGAACGTGCCGCAAATACACTTTTTATTATTTTTTTGTATGAATTAAATGTGTTATGAAATAAAAGTTTTTGGCGCCGTCGGGTTTGAATCCGCGACCTTTGGATTCGTAGTCGAGCGTCTTACCACTCAACAAAAAAGGATATACGCTCTAACTGATAAAATGTGAATTATTTCATATTTATTTAAGGGTACGTAAATATCGTAGCGTCGCTGAAAAGGCAAAAGATATTAATAATAAAATTAAAATATTAAATTTCTTATACACGACAAACTGTTATTAACTTAATACATATAAGAAATTAGATTTTATATATGTAAAATAAAAAAATAAGGTACCACGTAGATATATGAAAGACAAGAGAAAAAAAATTACAAAAAATATTTTTTTTTTTTTTTTTAAATTCAGGCAGTGGTGATGGTCAGGTCAGTAAGGAGAAATCCTTTAAAAATGAATTGGATTTCACTTATTTTTCTGTATCTATTGCTTTGACTCTCGTTTGATTCTGAAGACTTTTGTGACCCTTCAGCCATCAAAAATATATTTACAATTTGGAAGGAGGCTTCACATAGGCGATTCAAGTTTGGGACTTGTTTAGCTTTTTGTTGTTTGAGGTAACTCAGTGAGAGCATTGAGTTAACTTTATTTTCAAACTCCAACCAGGTACTGAAGACTTATGAATTTTATTGTAAAACAAAAAAAAACTTTTAAGTGCTCTGGTGTAAACTTTCCAAAAAGGGACTTCAGCCCTTTTGCCTTTCCGGCGACAATATGTGTTGAAGTTACATAATGAATGATTTTTTTTCCTTTTTTAGTACATTGGATGATTTATTTATTTTTTCTTGCGAGATTTGACAAATGTTTCAAATGCCTAGAACCCGTAGAATTAACACATCTCCAATAGAGAAGTTGAGTGAAAAATATTATGACTTTAAAAAAATATGTGCATGTAGATCGAAAAACACAGATTCTGAATATATATGTATATTTCCATATTATTATTCCCAGAATTAATAAACCCTTCTTGAAAATTAGTTAAAACGCCATAAAATAGAAACGCTTCATATTAGTCGAACGTCAAATGTACCGTTTTCGTACGATGCGATGCCGCGAAGTAAATGGCGGTGAACCATTTTTTACGTAAAATTTCATTTCTTGGAATGATTGTAAATTGCAGTAATGCTTGTATTTTTACACATTAGTACGATGCAATAGCAAGACGTATTATCTCCTGACATTTTATAAGGTTTTGTTAAATTAAAAGCGGTAAAATTGAAGAAAAAACACAAAATAACAAATATGCAACTGACAGCTGGATAACGACAATGTGCGATGTCAAATATAAGTACCGTGTGGTGCCCCTTCTGAACGTACAAAACGCGTCACGCACCCACCCCGCTCCTTACCTCTGAGATATTGCCGTTTTGGCGGCGTGTACAAAATTCAAACTTTGAGAATTAATTTAACTATAAAAACTAACTTAAAAAAAAAAAAAAAAAATACCTATATTTAAGTTTGAAGGTGGATATTGATAAAAAAATATAAAAAAAATGGACTCAACTTCCTTATTGGGGAATGACGTGAAGCTGAAGGAGTTAGAATCGGAGAATAAGATGAGCTAGAGGAAGGTTGTGGCAACTTGACCAGTGATATCTGGTCACTAAGCATAGCTAAAAACATGTCGTCAACATTTAAAATCTGAATAGTTATATCTCACCAGAGCGATACTGAGAGTATCTATCGTTGAACTTTGGGGTGAAGTTTATGAACCTCCGTATTTTTGTTAAAGCTGTATCTACCCACCGAAACAGGTTGTTACGAGCTTCGAGTAAGTACCTACCTACAGTCACCTCTCGATGAAAACCGTCAAATGTTTGTTTTTGAAAATGTTGATGTAATTTCTAAAAAACAACGAACAAAGCTCGCGAAATGTGATTGAAGTTGGTACGTGGAAAAACGAATGGAATTCTAAAGATTGTTTTAAAGTTGCGATCCAAAGGGTTGCAGGAGATGAAAAGAAACTCAAAAGTCAACAACTCCGCCTCAATTACGGCTTTTGTATTTTTTGCAATAATTAAAACAAAAAACAAAAAAACAAAACAAGTGGGGTAGGTACTAAAATATTATATTGTACCATGGCAGCATGGAATCATTTTGAAAGGGGTATCAATAGGGTGTTCTCATTACACCCTACCAAAAAGCAACATTATTTTAAATTTTAACTTCAGCGACGTTAAATACAATATTAAATACAGTCGAACTTCGTTATAACGATCACACTTACAACGACATGTTGGCTGTAACGAGCAAAGCCTCAAATATTTAATATTACGTGTATTACCGAACAACTGTTAGTGTCCAATAGAACATGCGAATAACAATAAATTGCAAATGGATTAGTGTTGGAAAAATACATAGCTAGGTATTTGCCTTATAAGGGAAGCTACGCACGTTTAAAAAAACGCATTAACCTATTCTGGAAGTCAATTTTTAATAAATATATTAGGAAGTATGGAAAATTAAAGAAAATTTTATGATTCACGTTTTATTCAAATTTGGTGTGGTTCAATACTAGGAATAGTGGTGTTTGTTTGCTTTACTGCGAATTACATAAAAGCTTACTGGCGCGCGTGCCGTGACCTGTGAGCGTACAAAGAGAGTGTCCGCACCCTCCCTGCACCGCGCCCCCTCCCCTAGCCCCTCCCCCGCCCCCGCCGCCTACCCCTGCACGCCACCAGCGCCCGCCGTGAGCAATGGCGGCGGCCGACCAATGGCGAGCGAGATAAATGGCGAGGGGAGCTTTCCAGAGGCTTTCACTCTAAGTTTGGCGCGATTCATGCACCGCTGTGCGTGGAAATCAACACACTAACGCAGCCTACACTCAACTATATTTGGCCTTCAAATGTTCAACGTGTACTCCCGCTACACAAGCCGTTATGATACTATTTACTTCTGCATTGTTCTTGTGGCGCTGTGAGCATTTTCACCCGAATGCATCCGAACCACTTGCGGTAGATGTTCTACCTGTATCGCCAGACTTATTTTATATTATTTGGCCTTCAAATACGTACATATTTACTTTTGTATTACTGAGTTTCATCGCTGTTTTACTAATACAACAATAATAATTTATGCCCATTGTTCATAACGGCTTCGAAATGAAAATAATTTGACGACTTTAATTATTAAAAATAGGAAATCGAGATGCATATTTTATTTTAGTAAAAAAGGGGTTAATTTATTGGGAACTCACTCTATAATCGGATAACAAATATGAACATGACATTTAGTGTTAAAATATTTATTATTTAGACGAAAATTGCAACCCATAATATTAAAAAAATAGTCATATTATGGTGGTAGGGTGTTAAAAACTTATGTTTGCGTTTTACTGACGTATTTTTTCACTAATATCGGGCACCCGGTGTTGAGCAAAATATGAATTTTGAAAAATCGCAAAAGAAACATAACGAAGCCATAACATATATTTTTAATTAATATCGTGTCATCATTTGTGATAAATTTCGTTGTAATTTCCTGTTAGAGTGAAATTAACAATTGCGAAGTTTCGTATATGAGTATTGATAGATCTAACTGCTTGGATAATGTATTTTTATTCATTTTAAAAATATATAAATCTTTCCACGTAATATTAATCATAAAAGCAATAAAAATATATTCTGAGTGAAATTCGGCATTTTCAATATTTTTTAATAAATATACTCTTTATTTAAATTCTTATTTAAGCTTTTACGCTTCCTTATAATATTGATTCTTGAAAGAAAATTACAAATCATCGAATAATACGAAAATGGAAAAAGAGACAGATAAAAAAAAATTATAATATTGTGACTCAAATTTTCCATCCCAACCTATTCATTCAGTGCCATTTTTAACAATCTTATACTTCTTGAAGAGCATTCATTTTTTTTTTTCAATTTTGATTATTCCGATGTTTAGCATTTATCTTTGTAATCTTTAGCGAAGTACTATCCGATTTTTTTGAAAAATTAATATTAATTTCTTTTAGCACACTTATTTGATGCACCATTTCACAATAAACCGATTTGGCAACACCGCAATGTGGGCTAGTAGTTTTGGCTTTGTGTAAATTACTGAGCGGTCATACTAGGAGAAATAAAATATGTAATTCCTCTATGGGTCATGCCACTCAGCAAAATCTGACTTGTTGAGATTATTTTTAAAAGATAAAAAATGATTTTGCTGTTTTGTTTTTTTCTGTGAGTGATTCTGAATGGTGTAACGGGTCATATACACCGAGCTTCAAAATTCCCAAGTTATAATAATTGGTTCGGAAAATAAGTTCAGTGCAAAGCTCATTTCTTTCCTCGGATGACCTTTTTTGAAGAGTCACTTCGTTATCTCATCGAAAAACAGCGATGAAAATAATTTTCACAACAGATTAATTTACTTCAAAAATATTTTTTAAAAACACTAGGAAAACAAGTTAGATAATATGAAATCCTCAATTGGAGGTAAGGATTCAGGGTAAGGGCGGATCAAGTTTACTCATGACCGTATTACTCCGTAGTGTAAAGGAATGTGCTCCACCATTCACCACCCACCTGACCGGGCCGTAAATAGGCCAACGTGGGTTGCGAAATTTCGTAATCATTGACTCCGATATTTATACCCAAACGGCGCGGCGAGGGCAACACGGCGAGATATTTGTGTTATGGCTACGTTGTTTACGTTTGTATCGGAGGGTGCCGGCAGATTATCCCTCGCACATGACCTAGCCAACAAGTGTTGGGGTCGCGCTGGGGAGCCACCCCCGCCCTACCCCCAGCTACCCAGCTTCCCCCAGCTACCCCCAGCCGCCCCGGCCGCCCTTCCCCGCAGCACGCGGACCCGCCCAGAGACAGGGGCGGAAAGGTTAACGGCGGCACTTTACACATTTATGCAGCAATAAGCGATCCTCTAAGCTTTATTGGACACGCCGGAATTCTACGTGAGTCACACGACGCCACCTCGAGTTATAATAAGAGCATTTTCACGATGTCGTTATCTTGAATTCTCTGAAGCATAAAATCACCTAGAAAATCCTTTAAAACTACGGAAAGCTTCTGATGGATGAAAGCTCTTAGATACTGATTCTTGCTGGTCTCTGTGCAGCTCTTGGAATTTTCAGTAGTCAGATCAATATTTTCAAAAACATCACCACAGCCTCATTTCCCTGGGTACTACATTATCTACAACTACTCCCTCCTATTTAGTATTTGTTTCGATGGAATAAATTTCTGCAAAATGTAAGAATACCGAATAGAATCTAAATGGAAATATTTAGTAGAATATTCTATAGTATTAATACGCTAAGCCGTCTTCTGTATAATGTCTGCAAAAACGTGTAGCCCGATTCGGTACACGGGAAAAATTACTCATACGTAAAAAAGGCTAAAATTTTATTCCGATTATGCTACTTCACGATTGACCCACTATGTTCCTTTTGACGGGTGTGTCAAGACTAATACAGCAACGTTACATAAGTTCACAACCGCTCTTAGAGATGGTGCACTCGAAAATTGTAACCTTTCACATTTATTATTATTTTTATTAATTACATAAAAAATGCGTTTATTCGTTACGTAATTAAAAACGCTGAAAAATGCTATTTTATAAAGTAAGTATGTAAGCATGCTATACCATTCATTGGCAGCTGTTAGTCCTAAAAAAGGGCAAAGTCGTAGTAAACCAAAACCGCTCGCAGAGCCTAAAAACATGGATTTTCATTGAAGCTAAGGACATGTGATGTCGTTAAGTTTATGAAAGCGCGTTAAGCCTCAGTACCCAAAATGGCTCTAAACGTTGCGTTGCAGCATTCTAATACAAGCAATACTACAAATGATTTATCTATAAATTCTACTTGCGTAGTTAGAAAAAATGTCAGAGGTTTCCAGTGAATACATTTGTTTAACTGTCACTTTTTAAATTCTATAAAAAACATACTAAAATGTCAGTAAAATTATCATCATTAATCATTTGTAGTATCGCTTGTACTAAAAAGCCAAAAAGTGTGTATTTTCAGGTGCTGACCCTTAGGGAGAAGTATTTGATTGCACTCATTTTGTTATAGCTAATTTTGAATCTGTTTCCTCGAGGTATGAGCGAGGTTCCACTGTATTTCATCCCCTACAGGTCCCTACGTATAATGCAGTAAGCCCCCAACATGATATTCTCAGGTGACCTTCACCGCAGTAGCACCGTACCGCTTAGCGCAGTGTTACAAGTGTCGGAAGCGTGTGTATGTTGGGGGGCGTGTGGGGCTGAATGCGCCCCTGCCCAGGCCCCAGCCCCGGCCCCGGCGGGCTAGACGGTCTGCTCCCGCTGAGGGCAGACGTGAAGACAGACGGCGGAATTAGGGTCGCCACCCTCGTCTTGTTTTCGGAAGGGTTGTCTTCCGACAACAGATTTACTACCTGATTCGGCCTTGAAATTTTACCGAATTTCCCGATTGACTAGTTTTCCACCCCTTTTCAAAAAATGATAATTAATATTTCAGCGAAATTTTGATAATTCTTCTGACGATCGATTTGCTTTTTGGCCAGTTCGATTGTTCGATTTACGCTAACTTATACATTATTTTCTTTCTGAGTACTTAATGTGAGCTTTGCAAATTTGGACCTGATATAAATTATTTTAAAAAACCTACTTACCTAATAAAGTACCTACATAATATATAATGCATCTTAACAGACATTGTTCCATTTTTGAAATGGGTGGATTAAAGCAATTTGTATTCTTTTCTTGGCAAGTCAAGTTACATTCGTGATTTTTCACGAGTAACAACTAGTTATAATTATTTTCTTTAAAATACGCGTAATTGTAATACATACAAAATGCAAATTGCTACTTACTACACACAGAAAACTGTGTTTGGGGTGATTTAACCACTAATATTATTTTGCTGACTAAATAATACTATCCTTAATGAAAATAAAAATAATAACTTTGTATAAGACCACAGATATTATTTTAATTTTTATGACTTTACATCATCAGGGTACAAAATTAAACTCATAAAGTGATGCTTTCTACGAAAATATAATATTATTGTTTTTTTTGTATTTTGTACGATCCCTTTGAAAGTATCCATTGTATCTATCTTCTTGCTTTTCTTCTTTTGCCCTCTCCTATGGAAGGTTGGCCATCATCAGCAAAATCTAAATTCTCATTCTGCAGCCCGGAATAACACCTCAAATCTATACATGTATGCGAATAAGTAAATTCATTACGTTTTTCACAAAAATACGAAAAGCAAAACAAAATAAAATCTAGATTGCGGCAACCTCAAAGAACCTCCGACCTCTGGTTGAAGGAAACTATGATGATGTCATCTTCCGGGCGGCGACCCACCCCGCGCGCAGGGAGCCTCAAGGTCTATCGCAACCCTTAATGGTCGTTAGGAGGGGTTGCTTTGGTCTGTTCACTTCATTTTGGGGAAACGCCGTTTAACATCACACAGAAGGTTTAATACAATAAAGCTCTAGGAGGAAAGTGAAATCTTATTTAACAGTTTTTACAGATAACGTGTTTTGCTTCTTTCCTGGCAGACTTTTGACCTATTTGGACGATAAACGTATCAAATTTTAATCATAGACAATTGACCTTTAGAAACACAGACTTATAACCTTTGCAAAGAAAAATTACTGACCTTTTAAATTATGCGAATAATATAGGTTCGTACTCGTTTCCTGGCAGTTAAGTCTTATATGGTACACCTGTTAATCCGCACAATGTTACAGCCTCGGAGCAATAATATAAAGAAGGGAGCGCTTCTGTAGTCAGTGTTGATGATTTTCGCCTGACTCGGCAAGACCTGGGCGTGGCTATGACTAGGGCTAGGGTATTTATACATCCGTTAATAGCAAATGTCGACATAATGTTTTGTTTTTTTTTTGCATAACCACTTTTTCACAGTTTTAGTTTAAACAAAAATATAGCATATAACTTAAAAACCGTTGAGTAGTTTCCAGTTATGTCGCACATCAAAACGTAGTGGACGGAGCCACCGGAGACGCGGGAGACGGAGAACATGCTTTCATACCGGTTGTGCTATATTATGTGAGAACTTGTCTTGTCTCTTTCTCTCACGGTTTACGACGTAAAAACCCGGAGAAAGTGATTTATCGCAAGTTTGTAAAGGTTGGGTAAAAATATTTAGCTATACCTCCTTATATCTTTACTCCAAGGTTACAGCTTTACAATGATATCTTCGCAGGCGCCAGAAGAGGAACAAAAGACGACAAGTTTTTTGTTATTCGTCTGTCAAGATATTTTCGATCGGGTCTCTTAAAATGTATATATAGCAAAACAAATAGGAAAACCCATGAAAAAATAACGCAAGAAACATTATTGTGAAGGCTTTAATATTTATTAACTTTTAAAACCTAAAAAAGTCCCGATAATTCCAGTATTAGGACGAGCTGTCGGCATTTTATATTGTGTCGCTGACTGCAAAGTTATCACTGTCAAGCTGCAAGTCAAAATCAAGAATTCATTCAAGCATGGGTGCGTGACCTTCTGAAGTCAGCGGTCTGAACCAAGGACCGAGGAGTTGATTACACCTGATGCGATTACGAAATGTTGACAGTTGACGCGCTTCCTGTGCCCTGCATTAGGGCCGCGCCACGTGACGAGAGGTGCCGCGGATGGGCACGCGGGCACCCGGGCACGCGGGCACCCGGGTTCGCGGGCGCGCGGCACGGAGAGGTCCAGACCGTCAGGGCGGGCGGGGGAAGCGGGGGAGGAGATCCTCGGGAACGGATGACCGACCAATTGTTGAAACGTGAATAACTATCTATTTCCTAAGCCAAATTGACTTTATCACATTACGGAGCACGCTGATTCTACCGGCTGACTGAAAGCTGTTTGGGCTGCTTCTTTTCTACCACTCGATTATTTTGTTTGTTTTTATTCACGATTACGCACAAACATTACGCCGGCAACACGTGAAAAACTTCGTGACGAATACCTACAAGTTTTTACCTGTAAATGGTGGAAATTTATGTTTCAGAATACATACATGTACATGTATATACCTACGCAATCGTTCAAGTTACGGTTGTTGGTATTTGAGTTTTGAGTTGATTCACAGCTAAAACCTTAGCAGTCATTTACTTTTCCAGCATTTAAAATATGATTCACGTTTTACTTCACAGTGAAATAAGGTACAAATAAACTAGAAAAGTGGAGTTTGAGTCATCCAGTTTACTGACCATTTACATTCTATACATGGGCAGTTTATAGCCGAGTGGTTTAAAGCATCGGGTTCGCACCCGGGCGTTTCGGGTTCAATAATCTATAAACTAACTTCTTTATTATTGGAATAGCAACATTTCTCAAGAATTCCCAAGAGCTTAAATTTTGGGTTATTCGTACCCCGCTAATGTTTGACTTTATTTTTTTCATTAATATTTCAACGATCGTACAGTGGGGATTCTTTTTTTTAATAAAGAAAGACAAACATTCCCTAGTTGCGAATAACTTGAAAATATTTGAAAAAATCCTACTACCATCATAATAAGCGGAAAATGTTGGTTGTGGAACGATGGGGGACATAGCCAGAAGAGGAATTGAACCAACGACGCCCGGGTGGAAATCCGACGGGTTTATCCACTCAGCTACCGACCGGTCAAAGTTTATTCTAAGCTTTAAACTAGTGAGTTTACCTCTTAGAGTATATAGAGTGGTATCAATTCAAGGCAGTGTAGTCAGTTTTTGATAATTTTTACCTGACTCGGCGGACCTGGGCGTGGCTAAGACTAAGGCTAAGGTATTTATACATCCATTCATATCACATATCTACATAATGTTTTTGTTTATTCGTATAACCACTCTTTCACAGTATTGTTATCAACAAAAATATAGCATCTAACCTAAAAAACCGTTTAGTTGTGTCAAGTTTAGTGGCATAATAAAAAATGTGGGCAGAGTCCCGCGGTGACCCAGGATCCCAAGATCATTATGACAGTACGTAGAATTGGAGTATTATATTTGTTGTCTCTTTCTCCCTCATGGTGTACGATGTAAAAATCCGGAGAAAGTGATTTATCGCATGTTTGTATCGGTTGGGTAAAAATAATTAGCTCTCTCTTCATACATTGTTTCTCCAACATTTTAAGTAATTCATTTGAACTTTTGGTTTGCTGTGTAGAATATAATATCATCAGATGCATTTTTCGATTAACAATGAAAATGTGACGAATAAATTCGAATCGTCGATTAAAATTCAAAGAATCAATGTTGTAAACGGAATCATCGGTGATTTGAAACAGTCCAATGATAAAACAGTGACCGCTCAGGGCTCCGGGAGTAGATTAGCCCAGACAGCGTGGCGACAGTCAGCCAGCGGACATAGAGCGCGATGTTGAGACCTACCCAGTACCTAACCAGCGGTATGTGTGCTACATCTGAGTACTGTTTTCAGCGGGCTGATGATGCACAGTTTGTCGCATTACATTAACAGTATAATCAGTCGAATGACAACAAACAGTTTAAGTTGCCGATGTGCGATGTGGCGAAATGTGCTCGCCCGATGTTTGATGTCGACAACAAGCTTGCCTGCTGCTTTTGATGTTTCTAAATCAAAGTTATTTTTAAACTCCTGTGAGAAATTTTACTATTTAAACCAATAAAAGTAAACTAAAGAGATGTTATTATATCGATGCTATGCACATTATATCCAATGTAACCTATTTTTTTTTAAATTACATTGGAATTTTCACTATGTTCTAACATTGCATAAAAAATAGATAGTTACATAGATGGTAGAAAGATTATATAATATCGTCGTAAGGCAAAAGGGCTTAAGCGACATTTTTATAAAAACATAAGTTAAATATGCAGTTTTGATCGGTTTTTATTTCCGCGTCGAATGCTCTGACTCTCGTTTGATTCTGAAGACCTTTGTGGCCCCAAGCGACAAACGTTTGGTACCTTTTTAGGCTTTTTGTCGCTTCAAATAACTCAGTGCGAGCATTGAGTTACCTTTGGTAACTTTTTTTCAAAAATCCAACCAGATTCCGAAGACCTATGAATTTTATTGTAAACTTCCCAAAATGACACTTCAGCCCTTTTGCCTTTCCGGCGACGATATCATGTAAAAGCAACAAGCACAATATACCCATAAAAAATAAATATAGTAAAATCAATACTGAATATTAATCGAGGAATATTTTAAGCTCTTTACTCGTAGTTTGCTGAAAATTAGAAAGATAGAGTCGAAAATATAAATTTTGTGCCCCCATGTTGGTTTCCTAACTCGTGAAGTCTGGGAATCGGAGAGTGATCGTTAATTTAAGCGTAGCATAATTATAAATTATTTGTTTTCTTTGAATAAACCTGAGCTTTCATTCTTTCTGGGAACTCGAGCTGTCGTCCATGAGAACGATACGTTGTCACCTGCCTCAAGTAATATTTCACGGTATCTACTTTATCCTAAACGAATTATAAAGTAATGAAAAAACACGCATTTTTAATAGATCAATTTATTCTAATTTATGTAAGATAACCGGTTCGGACATTCAATGTGATACTGAAAAAACAGGTTTCGGGGTCTTATAAATTAATACTTATTATTAAAGTTACATATATTGCACGAATAAAATAATAAATTAATGTTCTTTTAACGGTTAGAATTTTATTTACTGTACAGCAGTGGGAATTTTTATTCGCGACTCGGAACAAAGACGGTTTCTACACATTTTATAGGACGAACTTTAGTCGAAAAATACTGAATGAGAAAGCACTCACTGGAAGGGAGATGTGCCGGTGGAGTTTCTTACGAACTTTCGGCTGAGAAACTTTTAATAATATTTTATTTAACTCGAATATTTTTGTAAAACATTTCTACTCGATTTCAGCTTTTTATATTTTCGTGGAGTAAAGTTTTTTTTTATATTTCAGCCAAATAAAAAGTATTATTTTATTGAGGTTTATAAATTATCATGAATTCTTTCGTTTCCACAGTATATTTCACGTTCAACCGTATTCCGTTGGCCAAAAAATATGATTATTTCAACCATAGTCGACCATGAGTTTTTTAAACACAACAGCCTGCATTATTGTAAAAAAAAACATTTTTTACTACTTCAACTTTTGAATCTGATAATTCGTGGTGCAATTACATTTCAATGTGAATTTATAATTTAAAAACAAGTCTGAAGATGACTCGAGACATACGAGGTGTAACCGGTCCGGTCAAAAATATATAAGTTATAAAGATTTAAAAATAGTATATTCATAGCAATATTTTTTTAAGCATAAAGGTTGATCACTCAGATGATACCTTATTTAACAATAATTTACATCTATTGACAACGAATCAATTAACCTAAAAAAGTTTTATTTTCATTGTAGTGTACTGTTATACCATCCATTAATAATAATATCTTTGCATTTATATATGTAGCGCAGTTTTGTAATATTTCATCTCAAGTGCGCTTCACTATCGAAAAAATCTCGAGAAAATATAAATATTTCAATACCTCTATGGTACTGAAAAAAATAGGCCAATCTAAAGATGGTCTCGATAGAAGCGACCCTGGGGTGACATTTCACAAAAATGGCGCTAGACATGTATTTATTCAACGGTTTAGAACAGAAAGTTCAGGAGATTAAATACCGTCCGCGACAATCGCCTGTTTTTTTCTGTGATCGGGTGTCTAACATAAACATAATGTGTACTAAATATATTCCCAATGCTTAAACTTTTTGTTTAGATCTATATCATTATAATTCGCTCATAGGCAATGAAAACACGTGGAATTAGACTCTGAATATACGACTTTTCTTTACCGTTTTACGAGATTGAAATCCCTGACATTTAGTCATTAGTCCTGACAAAATAACATTAGTCTATGTCGCGCGTAGTCCGTATCAATTAACATTCACCCAAGTGCTATGTCGCGCGTGAGGGATGAAGTGACCAGTAGCCAGTGGCGGCACTCAGCTGCCCAGGGTGGTGCGTCCTCCCTTTATAGCTTAAAGCCCGGCCCGTCCCGACCTATGATAAACAATTCCCATTCATACCACATCGTGTGACGTCACAACGTCACAACCCTCATGTCGGTCTAAGACTGACCAAGGGGGGCGCACTGCTCACCTGACTGTAAATGTCTGCCTACTTTGTTTATATGCAAATGCAGTTACATTTTCCCCGCAAGGGTTCCTACGGCCCACGTCGCGTGTGCAGCCAAATTAAAAAAAAATGAGCTGGCAACCTTGCTGCAGAATAGATGATTGGTAATATATAAAAATACCTTCATTTTTTGTATATTGTTCGTATTGGTAAAGGAGCATTTAAAAAACGTTCATTTGTTACTAAATCAAACCACAAGATGGGCTATATACTCGTATATGTATATGGTATGTTGGGAAGATCTCCCTGCCACGGAAAAGCTTACTTAGGTGTACTGCAGTTATGTTATTTTATATAGAATGGCTAATTTTTCAATTCTAAATAACGGTATTACTTTCTTTGAGGCATTAATCAAAAAAACTAAACCACATTTTGTAAAATTACTAATTTTAATGCACACACCATAAAACCTTTTTTTTTTTAAATTTCGAATGTGCCTTAATATATTTCAAAATATTTATTTTTCAATGTTCCTTAATTGAGATAAAGATAAAAATATCTTTTCACAGCTTCCAACAAGCTTAACGACCACTATCACAACACTGTCATTATGAGAAAACTATTAGGTACGTTACATACGACGCAATTTAATCACTACTTCCATATTCGACATATTATTAAGAAAAAAAAACTTTGTTTTCGATAATCAGGTGCAAAATAATTTTTACCAATGAGCTGTTTTGTTTCAGCATTGGGGTAGCTTTGATTATTGACTGACGTCACTCACCCCTTCAACACAGTTCCGAGAAAGTCGCCGATTTAAAAAAGCTCCTCGGGCGCAGGCTAAACAGTAACGGTGACACCACCATCCCCTATAATGCGCCCCACAAATGCCAAAACGAGGGGGTCAACAGCCCGCTTGCCTTATTCCTCGCACCCTTTTAGATAGGGGTATGTTGTGATCACCTGAATGAACCTATAGCTAAATCAGAAAAACGTGTTTATATTTACTGAGTCAATGAACTATGTTTTATCTTGCTCGCTATTCTTATGTTTTAAGCCTTTGTTGATAAATATGTTTTTATATAACTAGCCAGTACCCGACATGCTTTGCAATGCCACTCAAAGAAAGAAAGTGTTTGTGTTTTAATTCTGTTTATTGGAGTGCTTTTGAAAACGCAATTTTATTTTCCATCTAGTGTGTATATGAATAAATCAGAAGGTTTTCCAAAGCGTGAGCAGGCCACACAGCTGTTCATGTGAGAAGCACGGATTTTACAAATTTAGTCCACATACTTGTAGCGATTGTCCCTGTACTTTGTTGGTGGTCCTCTATCCCACAAAGTTTTTAGTATATCTCAACTTGAAAGGCTGAACTTTTGGAACGTGTTAAATTTTTGGGTTTCTAGCTTTATTTCCAATTTTAACATTCTAACTTATATACCACTTTAATGTAAAACTATTTGTTGTGAAGTGAAGCTTTATGTTGAATTTTGTAAGTAATCGACTTCATTTTGAAATAAAGGTGTTAATAAAGGTTGGAACATAATATAATATAATCAAAGAACCGATCAAAGAAAACCATTCTGTTGAATTATAAAGTCATCGGCTTCAATTTTAAATAAAGGTGGGTTGAAAAATAATATACTGATTAAGGAGCCGGAGGAGGTCAAGGCCCTGAGGACTACGAGGCTACACCCATATTAATGACTGTCCTTTTTTTTAACAGTAATAATTTCCTATTTTAGTTTCGTTCGCCTCCCTTATGACAGCCCTTATCTTCGGGCAGCCCGCTCGTGCTGGAGGCAGGGTTGCCAATAACCACCATACTAATTAATTCATTTTTATTCAGTATCAAACAATGCAATGTGGGATTTGTTTGAAAACCTTATATTCAACATGCTATTTATCTGTGTATACCGCCAGACATCTGTTATTTAACGGCTAATGTTTGATAATAAAGCACCGTATTAGTTTTTTCGCCCGTTTTTAACTGGAATACAGAATGAAAACCTGCTCAAAAAGAAGCTTTAAAAACGCTTTAGAAAATAATAGTTTTTACATGTTGGAAACATGCTGTAATTTCCAGATTTGTAATAAAATAACGGAATGACAAAGATAAACATGACATATATTGTAAGCAATAGATTAAAAAGATAACATTATATTATAAATGACAAAGTGTGTACCTATAGATTGTGAAATATTTCTGTATACTTATATCCAAGTAGATTCTGATAGCAATGGGTGATACGGCTAGAAATAGGTGAGCCTATTAATAAATTTCCTCAGGAGCCAAACTATGTATATATAAATACACTAAATTCGAAAAACAGATTTTTATTAAACTCTAAGGAAACCTGTAATAATGACGGGGCAAAAGAAGAAATTACATTTCGCAACAAAGCTCACCACTATATTTTAGAACTTTTAGTAAAAAGAATCAACTTAACGAAACGTTTTTTCTCTTAAACTCCATTGAGAATAAAAAATTCCAATAAATTATCCTTTTTAATCTATATTAAACATGTTACGCGGTATAATTTTTTTGCATTATTTTTATTCAAAATCGGCGTAAAAACTAGTGTATATGGCTTACTATCGAAGGTCTAACACGCTTAGTTCCTACGTGCAACAAAGGAAACTTATGTGTATTGGCAAGATTTGTAATGCCGACATAAACACAATACAAAAGCAAGTATACTCAAGAAAGATAAGATACAAAGTATTGATAAACAGGGGGCACGCGTCAATCGTGACATTTGGCGCGCGCCCCATTCACACTTAGAAAAAAACCTCGGCAAACAACGGTAAGCTTTATTGATAAAGGAACAACTAACGGTCACTCTTTTATAAAAACGTAATTTAGCATTTAAGATTGTGTTTATGAAAGAGAAGATACCGTTGGCACTGAATGCAGCATCTTCTTTTATAGCTTGGGGGTGATTATACAAGATCGCTGGGAAGGTTATCTGAACAGCTGACTCGTAAAAGCTATTGTGTGGAGTTGATTGTTTGGCTTGTGCCAAGAAATGGCACACCTTCGGGGCAACCGGTGGTAGATCTTTGAGAAGTTTATCTTATATTTCAAACGGTAGATAAAGGCGTACCGCTACCTCTTTCTCATAAACGATGCGCAGTAAAGAAAGAGGTTGTATATACATGAGTTATTGGTGGCTAAATCATATTAATGCCTTATTTGTGTCATGTTTGCGACTGAGCCAATCCCGAGAAAGGTTATCTCAACAGCTGCCTTGTAAAAGTTATTGTGTTTTGTAATTGGAAGGCTCGTGCTACATCTTATTCAGTTATAAATTTGGAATGACAGATCGCGCGGGAGGTAACCCTAACAGCTGACATGTAAAAGCTTCTATATGGATGTGATTGTTTAGCTTGCGCCAAGGAATATCGCACCTTTCCAACAGCCGCTGTCAAATTATTAAGAAGTTCATCAGGCTCCACCCATTCTTCGTCTCATATTTGAGACTGCGGGAGATCGCGAAGAAGATTATCAAAACAGCTCTGTAAAAGCTTTGTGTTATTTGGCGTGTGACCGTTTCGAATGGTCCTTCGCTGCGACCGGCGCCAGGTCGCTAGGAGGTTCATCAGATGTGACAAACTGTCGCTACTATGTCTTTGTGTCACATTCGCGACAGCGCCGGGCCCGGAACGGCCGGGAGCGCGCGCGGCGGTGGCAGCCCTGCTCCGCGAGCGTGCCGACCAGGTGTGCGCCATGTGCGGCACATCTGCCTCCCCAACAGCCGCCCGACAGACAACACAAAAAACCAATCAAACCCGCTGACTGTATCGAGCGAATTATTTCATTTTATTTTGTGGGGCACCTACGTACACCTTCGTCAGATTTATTCGTTTTGTCAATGGTTAACATCTCGGAGCAATAATATGCAAGAGAGAGCGCTGCCGCAGTCAGTTTTGATGAGCTTACCGGACTCGGCTAGACCTGGGCGTGGATAGGACTAGGGCTATGGTATTTATTCATCCATTCATTGCACACGTCGACATATATTTTTGTTTATTCGTAAAACCACTTTTTCATAGTATTGCTATAAACAAAAATATATCATATAACCTAAAAAAACCGTTGACGTATGTCCATTTATGTCGCATATCAAAACGTGTGGGCGGAGTCAACGGAGACGCGGGACACGAAGAACAACCTTACAATACTTTAAAGCGGTGTGATAATTTGTGAAATTTAGCTGTCTCTTTCTTTCTCATGGTGGACGACGTAAAAACCCGGAGAAAAAGATTTATCCCAAATTTGTATAGGTTGGGTAAAAAGAATTAGCTCTCTCTCCATATATCGTCTTCAAGGTTAACATCGACTCTGCGTCTTGCTAAACTACCTGCTTGTGTAACTGGCTCGTAGCGCTAAAACCGGTAGCAAAAACAATAACCCAGTTAATTCCACAATAATGATTCTTATTGGGAAGTTATAAGCAGGGACATATACCTACTACCTTTGTAGCTATTTATTTTTCTATAGTTTTTAAATTTAGGTTTCGAATTTAGTCAGAAATTTTTCAATTATTGTCTTTTTTTCGTTATATTGTTTATAAAATGCTGTCTATGAAATGCACATATTTTTTAGTAAGGTATTCCAGTTTAAACATGCGCGTGCAAAACAGTTGCAGCTAAATGCATAATGTTTCCAATTGTTACATATGGACTTGATTTTTATTTTTATTTCTCTTCTATATTGAATCTTCATTATTAACCATGTAGTATGAAAGAATTAGAACATAAATATATCAAAATTTTATCAGGTTTTTTTAAAATTATATTTCGAAAAAAAAAAACAATTAAAATTTTCAATCAACTTTTGCACATATTAATATAATCAGAGTGGAAGATACTCTCAGTATCGCTCTGGTAAAATATCACCATTCAGAATCGAAACGTTGTTTGAAATGTCTTTAGCCGTATTTAGTGACCAGATATGAATGTCCAAGTAAATCCTCATGTTTCTCCTCACATATCTTTCCCCACTACCTTCAGCCTCACAACATACCCCGAGGAGATGGCATAGTCCTACTGGCTCCAGTCGGTTGAGATCAGTTGGGACTTTTATTATATCGTAGGTAGGTATATTTGAACTTTAAATATAACCATAATTTTCCAAAAGTTATCATAAGGCGATGCCTTATTAAATACTATATGATTTTTCTGTTTAGATACTTGAAAAAACCTTGTTTTAGAATAACTAATTTTATCGAAACAGTCGATTGAATATCTATAATTTCACTTCCCTAGCATTTAATTATGCAATAACAGTGAACTTATACAGCGCAGTTTTGTGATATTTCACCTCAAGTGTGCTTCATGCTAAAATTAATTATGCTAATAAGATTAACTAACAAGGAGAAAATGATACATAATATGTATACAAATTAAAACTATCTAAAATCATGATCGCTTTCATAAAGATCACGAGAGAAAAGGTTCAGATATGAGTATAACAGTGTATGTGTACATCAACAGATTAAAAAACAATTTACCAGGAGCTAAGGCATTTAAAATACTAACAGTTTTTAAAATAGTTATGAGCATGAAAAAAAAATCGTCTAAAATCAGTTATTTCGTTATTTCTCCCCTCAGCAACAAACTCAACCAATGAACTAAAAATACGGTATTTACACAATTTACGGAAATAAATATAAAAAACATTGTTTTAATAATTATAAATAATTTATGAATAAAAATAATCTCCCACATGCAGGAAATTCATATAATTATCACTTCGTCTTTTATAAAATCTCAAATCCATCTGAAAGTGTCTTAATATTGAAATACATGTTTGTGGTTGGATCATTGTTTCTTCTAATAGCTTAGACTTCTGTATAATAACGAAATGTTTTCTTTGTTTCAGACATCATCCTCGGTATAAAATATTATGTATTGTTTATTTAAGCGTATATATTTTTGTATGAAAAACACAAGCTTATAACTCAACACAATTTTAACCCATTAGCTGTGCGTGCCGTTTTTATCGGTATTTTCCTCGAACCCAAATAATATTCAATTCTACTCGTGGAAAACCACCTTTTTGTGGCTTTACCGCCCTCGTGCGGGCACTAGCGTAACTACAATTAAGAATCTAGTTCGGGCGCAAACCAAACTTTATTATATCGCCACAATTTTTCGATAGATGGCGGTAGTCGATTATATTTAACCGCGTATTTTATATTTTCTTTTTTTATACATTTTTTATTTGATTTCATATTTTTTGCTTTTAAGTCTTTTAAGTTATTTCTTTATTTATGATTTTCGTTTTCATTTTGTTGTAGCTTATTTTCGGTCCTGATGGAACTCTACAAACTGTCAAGGGCGAATCCCGCAGAGGTCGTGGCAGAGGCCGTGGCGGCGGAGGGGTATGTATTTTTTTTACTTTGAGTTTATGAGTTTGACCTTTTCAATTATTTGATTACTTACTTTTTCGTTTTGGTTTTACCGTGTGAGTTTTGATACCCGATTCATTTTTAAATTCTTGCTCTCGTTTGTGGTTTTTGTATAGTTGAGCAAATAATAATATTTGAAAAATATGCTTTTTGACACCTAATTTTTTGACCATTTTAAAGATATTTGTATATACGTGAAAGTAGTTGGTTGAAATACACTAGAAATTGTCCATCGGAGGCAAATTATTATTTCTTAAGTGATATCATTATTTTGAACTTGAGAACTGCCAAGTCCCTTGTAAAGTTGTTAAAACTTTTCCCTTACGAAACATATATAAATATTAGTTACTATTTGAATATGTATTTTATTAGTAGTTTAAAATGGGCTTGTAACGTGGTGGTGGTTTATTCCAACCTGGATATTATAAAAAGGATATGTATTATTTCCATGATCATATATTTAAAAAACGTAACAGGTAAAAATAAACACATTTTATTCAAACAAACGTAACAACATTTTCCAAATGGGGAAGCTTTTGCTGACGAGGTCACATTTCATTTTGGTGTCGGAGCAAAAACAGAATGTATCATGTACGCGCAATTCATGCAAATAATAACAAATTTAAATTCGCAAGCGGCCAACTTAACGATATGTAGGTTTAAAAGCTGATACAAAACGATCTTCACAAGACTCAGGTTACTTTAATGACATGGTGATTCTCTTTTGCAAACAAAAATTATCCTAACCTAACCTAGTTCATCATTATTGACAGGGCGAGGATAACCGTCCACAATGGAGTGACGATGCCTCAGTGAGGCATGGAACTGGCAGAGGAAGGATGAAAGTAGACTGAATGCTACAGAAATTAAATCCCTGAGGCATATGTGTGGTAAAACCATGTATGACCGTATTAAAAACGTGGAGATCCGTATTAGTTAGTTTATAAAATTATACCTTCCTAACTAATAAAAATAATAATATTTGGATAATTTGTATAGCGCCGTTTTTGTGAAAATCACCTCAAGGGCAACTAACTACTTATAAACTAAATAACTTATTATTAAATTGTAATAACATGTAAAAAAAAACTAACTAACTAACCATCATGCCGTTTCGACGCAGGGTTAGGCAGAGAGGACGGACCGCCATACAACTCTGTCTTGGCACACACTCCTTGCTTCATTCACATTCATACATCGTCTCATACATACTCTGCTGTTATTCTGACTCTTCACGTGGCCCGATTCAAGTATTTGATTCACTTGATCGTGCCATGTCTCCCTCAGGCGTCCTCGACTTATTCTTCCATTCAGTTTGGTATCATATATTCTTTTCACACTCCTTTCTTCGTTCATTCGCTCTACATGCTCAAATTATCTAAGCGTCCATTTCTTGATCATATATACCTTTCTTATTGAGTTGATGCTAAACAAACCTGACCTAACATTGTCTATCGTACAAAGTCCTTGGAAGAAATCTAAACAAAATTATATATTTTTAAAGAAGGTAAGCACAAAACCATCCTAACCTAACCTAGGTTTTTCCAAGAAGCTGGAGAATACCGCGCGTGCGCGAAGTGCACAAACTTTTGCACGATTTTCTTAAGACTGAAAGGAAAACTTTTTCCTTTATCAGGTTTATTCAATTAAATATCTATTGATTTTTTTCTGCATATTTCAACGATGCGAAAAAACTTTTCGCCTGTAGACACAAATAAGACAGTGTGGGAATGCATCTTTTATGTCGGTTATGATAAGTTGATATTTTTTGGAAAATTGTCAACTTTCGCGTCTTCGTATTTACGCCAAATCAGCAATTCGTTAGAAATCCATATTCAAACTTCAAAAACAAAGAAGCCAAATTACGACTGTGCAACAATTGTTCAAATTTTAGGGCTTGGGTACACATTTAGTGCATTTTATCGTCGACGACGACCTCTCGTGAACTAAAGTTACAAAGTTAAAGTTAAATTGCTTCGTCGCGTCGACCGCCTGTCAAAAAATAAATTTAAAAAATGACTGAAATCAATATTTTTACTTTTAATAAATAAAAAAAAATGTCTGAAATCAGTGTTTTTACTTTTGTTTGCATTTTATCCATTCAGAAGTTTCGTCTCTCACCAGGGCGTTACTGAAAGTATCTTCCAACCCTGAGCGAGGTTTGAAAAACGTACATGAAATAGTCCTTTTCAAACAATATTCGAAAATGTTGGATTTAACGCGCAGCCACATAGATCATCTATTATTTATAGATTTAGAGTAAAATATACAAATCGTAATTAACTATAAATAATTTCCTTTGTGAAAACGTACTTTTACCGAGTACGAACTTTTCAACTGTGAAACTAAATTAAATAAATTTAAAAAGACCTAACTAATAAAAGTATAGCAGACATTATTCTATATTATAAGTATAATACAAAGGCATGCAAAGAAATTAGACTACCAGAAAAGAATAAAGCCAACACACAAAACAGCTTACTATATAAAAGGATGAAATCTTATAAACTATCAAAATCATGCCAATCAATAAATTCAAAATAGCCTGTAAAAAATATTTAAAATGATAAATGAAAATAATATGTAGTATATAAGTTTAAATATTATAAAGCCAAAAATTAAGTGAAAAAATTAGCTACTTGTAAACTTGAATGTAAAATGTAACTTTATCACCTTTAGATATGCAAATTTTAACCAAATCCTCTGTACTGCATGACAAATTCAGAAAGTCCATTCTTTTAATTTCGCTCCCATGCCCTAAATCGAAAAAAATTAAAATTAAAATCAAATTTTAAAGTTAATAATTATGTCCATCTGATGGGACCTGCCACGTAAGTATGTATATTTTCTTATTTAAACTAGGAATTAATATGTAATGATAGAAAATAAGATCTGTACAGCGCCCTTGAGATGATTTTTCACAAAAACGGCGCTATACAAATCCTCCAAATATTATTATTACTATTAACTAGTATAAAATAAAATATTTGTGATGAAAATAACATTTTTTTCTTGACTAGTTGGTTTTTTAACTACTTTTCAATAAAATGTTTATAATAATAACTTTGTAGAAGACCACAGATTTTATTTTATTTTTTTATGACCGACCGGTTTTGCTTAGCCTAAGCATCATCGGTGTACAAAATTAAACCAAACAAAAATATACAAGGTTTGCGGTTGTATATAAGAATATGTATTAAATTTTGCGTTAAAAATGGAATAAAATGCTCCAACACACTTTGTCTCAAAAAAGTGTTTATAAGTGGTACAAGCGCTTTACAGAAGGTCGAGAAGATGTTAATGACGATGAGCGTCCTGGAGTTGTGGAAAAACAAATCATGGATTTTATTCTTTGATCCACTTTTTTCAAAAGTAAAAAATTGAAGAACACACAAAAACGTGACTAACCTTTCCAGTTGTCAAAAACAAACCACTAATCGAAAATGGCTGATAATACTAACATATGATAAACATATGTGTTCCAACTTAACAACAAAAAAACGATAATCGAATGTACACAGCCCGCGAAAATTCTAAAATTCACCTTTTCTTTTGAATAGGCCATGTACATACAGATTGAGAACACAATGTGAAATAAAATAAGAGAACAGTGAGAAAACAATAGATAACATTTCAATTATTAAAAAATAAAATATGAAACTTATCTTCATAAAGAAATTCTTATATAGATACTTAAAAAAATAATTCTTTTTAGGGATTGCGTTCGAAAGATAATCACGAAATATAAGAGAATTGTCTGGAAATAATATCAGAAAATGGCCAATTTTCCCTTTAAAATACGTAGACTAAACCCATTTCACGGAAAATTACTATTCTAAAAGGTTTGTTTTTGAGACGTAAAGTTCGTTGTCCTTCCAGCAGAGGTTGAACTGAAAGCGAATGGGTATAGGGTATAGTCATATCGTCGCCGGAAAGGCAAAAGGGCTGAAGCGCCATTTTAAGACTTACACCAGAGCACTTAATTTGTTTAATGTAACAATAAAATTCATAAGTCTTTAGCACCTGGTTGGATTTTGAAAAAAAATTATCTCAATGCTGTCACTGAGTTACTTGAAGCGACAAAAAGCTGAAAAAGTCCCAATTTTGTGTCGCTTAAGTCGAGCCTTCTCCCAAATGGTAAATATATTTCAGATGGCTGAAGGGCCATAAAAGTCTTCAGAATCAAACGAGAGTCAGAGCATTCGATGCAGAAATAAAAAAAACTGAACAAAACTGCATATTTAACTATGTTTTTACCAAAGTGTCGCTTAAGCCATTTTGCCTTTCTGGCGACGATATATTAATGGACGTACAGAGATGTTTCTACACTAAGTTGAGTTAGTAGTTGGTAAGTAGTAGGTAGGCACTAACTAACCCCTGTAGACTGTAGACCAGCCCAGACGTAGGCAACACAATTTTCCATTAGAAAATGTATAAATACGATAGAAGAAAAAGCAATATCAGCTTTCACTCATAAATCAGAATCAAAACGTTATTCGAAATGACTTTAGCCGTGTTTAGTGACCAGATCTGAATAGCTAGGTACTTTCCAACCATTATCTTCCTCTTCTTTTCGTTTATATAATCTCTCCAGCCTCAGAGCACTTAATAGTCCCACTGACTGACGGGAAGTTGAGATTAACGTTTGATCACATTAAAAAGTCATGTTTATTGACTAGATTTTAACAGCCATGTACTTGTTAATTTTTCTATTCGACACACCTCTCCTCTCTCTAAAAACCACCGCGTTTGGTGAGCAGATCTGAATAGACAGATAATTCACAACCTTCATCTTCCCCATCTCCTACCCCTCGCAACACACTCCAATCGGGGATACCATAGTCCCACCAGCTCCGCCTAGTTTTGGACTGTTGTTCGGTAACACAGTCGTGTTTGGTGACCAGATCTGAATGGCCAGATACTTCGCAACCTTCTCCCCCACTACTTTCAACCTCACAACATACCCCGTTCGGGGATACCTTGGAGAAACAATGTGTGGAGAGAGAGCTAATTATTTTTACCCAACCGATACAAACTTGCGATAAATCACTTTCTCCGGTTTTTACGTCGTACACCATGAGAGAGAAAGAGACAACAAATATAATACTCCGCTTCTACGTACTGTCACAATGATCTTGGGCTCCTGGGTCGCCGCGGGACTCCGCCCACATTTTTCTATTATGCCACTAAACTTGACACAACTAAACGGTTTTTTAGGTTAGATGCTATATTTTTGTTGATATCAATACTTTGAAAAAGTAGTTATCCGAATAAACAAAAACATAATGTCGATATGTGGTGTGAATGGATGTATAAATACCCTAGCCTTGGTCTTAGCAACGCCGGGTCAGGTAAAAATCATCAAAAACTGACTACACTGCTTTGGATTGATGCCACTCCATATACTCTAAGGGGGATACCGTAGTCATAATAATATTTTTAATTTTTAATCAGTTTCCGCCATCTAAAACGCAAATGTGAACCTTATTAAAAATGTATTCCCTCATAAGATAGAGTTTTATGAATTCCCCGAACATATTTCGTGCGGAATACAAATATCGCGCAGCGCCGGCCCGGTACGCGGCAGAACGGATAACGGATAAAGGCTAATTCACACCAACGTCCGGATCCGCTCAGTGCCGATATTGTTTCGCAAGAAAACTTATTGATATGGTATGAATATCAATCAAGGAGTATGTACCAAGACAAATTTGTGTATCAGTATATCCTTCTGCCCACCCTTGTGATATTTAACTACTTAGTTAGTTAAATAATTTATTTGAAGTGTAAAAATACTTACATCGCAGATTTTTTTATTTTTAAAAACCATTTTTTTATCACTAAATAATATTTTCAATAATTAATAATTTTTAAAAATATTTTTTGGTGATAAAAATGGTTTCTAATAAAAAAATGTGCGATATAAGTATTTTTACACTTCGAAATAAACAATAATATCAGGACTGAGTCATTTAAATACTCGCTTGTACCTAGATTGCATGCAGTGAGTAATTCTATCGCTGAAATAGTAGATATATTCAACTGCACTGAATCTAGTTACAAGAAGGCTATAATAGCATACCTCTTTCAAAAATACTAGTGTTAATTTGCATTATAATATTTTTATCAACTTGATCATGTTTGGGTGCTAATCATTGTTATTTTTTATGTCACTGTTATTTTATGTTTTATATCATATTTTATGTAAAAGCCCATGAGGGCGTATATAATTAAATAAATAAATATCACAAGGGTGGGCAGAAGGATATACTGCCACACAACTTTGTCTTGGCACATACTCCTTGATTGATATTCATACCATATCAATAAGCTCTCTTGCGGAACAATATCGGCACTGAGCGGATCCGGACGTTGGTGTGAATCCAGCTTAACGGAGAGCGGAGAGCGGAGAACGAAGAACGAAGAGCGGAGAGCGGCGGGAGGTTCTGCCTTGCCCAAGTTTGCGCTGCAAAACGTTCAGACGAGCAGGAGAAACTTTCCGGCGACTACCGACTAGCGACGTTGTAATTGCAAATTTGGACGTACATACATCCAGCGAGTACCCCCGCCCGAGTAATGTATTCAGGCGCACTGCGCACGCGTGCCGACCGCAATCGATAGCCAACCTCGCGATACCTACGTCTTTTTTGCTTTCTTCATTTTCCACCGGGCGGGTTCGATTCTCAAACGTACGTACGGCGCAATTAATTCCACGTTATTTTGCCTCTTTGTCCGCGGAAAGCTCGCTGGAAGCTCCGCTCGGACGGTGGAATGCGGCCGTGCTCTCGAGTTACATCAATATTATTTTGCGAACGCCGGATACAGGATGCGACGACCTCCATGAACCCCATTATCTTTAGACAGCTTGCATAAAAATTGATTTTACAGCATATTTTCTTTGTTTATTTTAATTTTGTGTTTTTTTTTGCGGTAAAACCACGTAAGACCGTATTAAAAATGTGGATATCCGGAAAGAATGCAAGGCTGGTGTGAGCGTAATGAATAGGATCAAGAAAGGGACGCTTATGTGGTTTGGGCATGTAGAGCGAATGAACGAAGAAAGGAGTGTGAAAAGAATATATGATGCGAAAGTGAATGGAAGAAGAAGTCGAGGGCGCCCGAGAAAGACATGGCACGATCAAGTAAATTAAATACTCGAATCAGGTCATGTGAAGAGTCAGAATAATAGAAGAGTATGTATGAGACGATGTATGAATGTAAATGAAGCAAGGAGTGTGTGCCAAGACAGAGTTATATGGCGGTCCGTCTTCTGTGCCTACCCCTGCGGGGTAACGACGTGATGGTTAGTTAATTAGTTAGTGTTTTTTTTTTACGTGAATACCGCACAAGAGTCCCAACTGATCCCAACCGTCTGGAGGCAGTGAGACTATGGCATCTAATGGCTTTAGCCGCGTTTGGTGACCAGATCTGAATAGCCAGGTACTTCCCACAACCTTACTCTTCCCAATCTCCTTCCCCTCCCCACTACCTTCAGCCTCACAACATACCCTATTTGGGGATGCCATAGTCTCACTGAGACTGTTCATAGCTCTAGACTGTTGGCAGCAGTTGAGACTCTTGTGGGGTATTCACGTAAAAAAAAATATAGATCTGTTTCAATCTATTTTTAACTTATAGTTAACAGATTGCATCCATCGACCCATCAATCCATAATCCATTTTACCAACGAGCGCGATGCTGCGTAAAATGTAGATATTTTCTTATTAGGTAGGTAGGCAAACCCGCAATAGAAATTTGATATGCAAATAAAACCACACACGCGAGAGTGTTTTGACGTTTGTCGTTGGGGTAGGTTGTTTGGCGAAGGCTCGGAGGCATTGTTTGAACAGGTGGTTTTTCATCTCCCAGTTTATATCGGATATATCTGATCCCATCACCCGACAGGCGTGGCGGGCGGCTGCGGAGAGCGCCGGGAGATGAACGCCGAGAAAAGGCTGCCGCTGTGAACGTAAACCCCGCCATTTGTCACGCTTCTTTGCATCCGATCTCGTACGCTCTTCTCGCAACGGAGATAAATGTATATTCTTGAATGAAATGCGGAGTACAAGTGTTTATTGTGCTCAATGAAGTCACAAATATGATAAATGAACGTCTTTCTCGCCTCTGCTGGTAGAGATAATCTTATTCAGGATTTTGCGAATATACTTAACATCATTTTCATGATGTTTATACGTAATCAAATCGGAAGCTTTTATTGCGACCTATCAAATCGTTCAATCATCAACTAAAAAGGAAGCCTTTTTTTTAGTAAAAAATCTATTTTCAAACCACGTTTTCAATATATTTTTTCAGGCAATTGAAGCGGAAGCATATTTTTGTATATACGAAGCCTGTTCAAAAGAAAAGAGGAATTTTGAATTTTCGCGGGCTGTGTACATTCGACTGTCGATTTTTATTTTTGTTATGTTGGCACACATTTGTTTATCATATGTTAGTATTATCAGCCATTTTGGATTAGTGGTTTGTTTTTGACTACTGGAAAGGTTAGTCACGTTTTTGTGTGTTCTTCAATTTTTTTACTTTTGAAAAAAATGGATCAAAGAATAAAATCCATGATTTGTTTTTCCACAACTCCAGGACGCTCATCGTCATTAACATCTTCTCGGCCTTCTGTAAAGCGCTTGTACCACTTATAAACACTTCTTTGAGACAAAGTATACTCGCCGAATGCCACAGTCAACATTTTAAGTGCGTTGGAGCACTTTATTCCATTTTTAACGCAAAATTTAATACATATTCTTTTATCCATTTTTTTTCCAAAGAAAAAATCGAAGAACACACAAAAACGTGACTAACCTTTCAATGGTCAAAAACAAACCACTAATCCAAAATGGCTGATAATACTAACATATGTGAACCAACATAACAAAAAAAAAACGATAATCGAATGTACACAGCCCGTGAAAATTCAAAATTCACCTTTTCTTTTGAACAGGCTATGTATACCAAGTTTCAGTTTGATATAAGCTTTTTTACAGCATAAAATCGCATAATTAAAACAAAAAAGACAGTTTTTTAGCAAAATAAACATTTTTAAATGGTCTTTAGAAACGTTTGTTTCATGTCAATTGAATCGCTATCTCACTTACTACTGTAATGTTAAGAGGAAAATCCCGTGTTTATTGATTGTATTCAATTTAAAACTAATTTTGTTATGTAACCATGATTAAATAGCATTAATATTTTATAATTGTAAATATAAGTTTATGTTTGTTTGATCCGGGGCATATCGGCAGTCAAAATAATATAATTGAAAAGCATGTATGAGACTGTGCATGAATGTGAATGAAGCAAGAAGCATGTGACAATACAGAGTTGTGTGGCGTTCCATTCTCTCTGCCTACCTTCAGGAGAAACGGCGTGATGGTTAGTTGGTTAGTGTACATATAGGTTAGGTTAGGTTGTCAAGTTATTATCTACAAGAAACATCATTTACAAAACAGGTATGAAAATGTTTTGAAAAAGGCAAAGTAGACTTTTCCACCTCGCCGCCCGTTAGCATCCCGGAAAAGTCTTATTTTTTCCGTAATTTCATTGCATTTAATTCGCCACTTCCATTTAGTACATTAAATAATTTCCCGGGGGCCGGATTCTCGCGCAGACAGGCAGCGCCGGCAGGGCATTGCATTATCTATGCTTTAGGGGAAGAAGAGTGAATCGGCTAACGGTTTATTTTAATAAAAAATAATACATTCGTATTAAACGTCTTCAAATAGGCATTTATCGGAACAAAACTCTTTATTTTACCACATCAGTGTTTAACTACTTTTACCACCCGATTCCGCTCGATTTTTTAATTCGTATACATATTAATTTCCAATGTCACTGAACAGCGTTGAAATAACCTAATTTTTTAACAGTTAAATTTGTATTTCAAAACTTCGTAGCTTATGATGTAAGTAAATTAGAGGGCTGAAAATTATTGTAATTACCTAGGAATTTAAAACAGAAAAAACTTGTGTAAATTTCATGACGCCAGAATTCACTGCTCTAGAGTTATTAGTACTAGTAGGACACACAGATATAAGTTTTTTTAAAAGTGAAAATGCAGATACAGATGACTTAATACTTTTTTTTTAAATTAAATAATAATTCGCCCGCATCCTAAAAAAATTCTCGGAGATTAGGCGAAAAACTTATCACCTTCATTGTCATGTCAGATTAAATTTAAATACGAAATACGCGTATTCTAATAAGCATTTTCCTTGAAGTTTTCCTGGAATCCGCGAATACTCACCGCGGTCAGATTATAAAAGTAAACAGCCGAATGAAATACCTATCATTAAAAGTATATTATTTTTTGTTGGGAAATAAAACACGGTCGAATATTACGAATATTCTGAAGTTGTTATCAATAATGATGATAAACAAAATAAACACTTTGTATTTGTAGAAGATAAGGCTAAGAAGCCTAATACTAACACACAACGTTAACATTTACAAATAAATAACGCGTTAATTTGTGGAACAACTGAGCTGGGATAATTTTGAATAAACAGTATTTCTTACACCAGTTGACTAATGAGTAAAAATTAATCACATTCTTTACACCTATTGCAACCAGGAATAAAGATTATTTATCTTGCACAAGTGACCACAAGAAATAATGAATATTGCTTGCATCGGTTGACCCCCAATAATATTGAATACTGTTCCCGGTGGTCAAGTGGTGTACGGAATATTTTGAACAATGTTAACAATAATGTGAACTTTACTGAGTGCTCTACCCATGCTGAGGCCTCAATTTCAAAGGGTTATGTTTGTGTAGGTTAGGCAGTGTCGGTCCTATGCAGGCGCAATTGGAGCAGTTGCTAAGGCGCTGATTTTCCTTAACAATACACGTATCATAATATTACTCTGAAAATTTAAAAGAACAAAATATTTACACTTTAAACAAGTTGCTGGATCTTTTAGTTTGTGATTAGTTATTTTCAGAGAAAGGAAACCTGCCAAAAACGAGTGGTTAACAGCTATAAAATTTTGTATGAAATTTGTATAGTTGGGAAAGTTGTGGCTTTTGTACATAATCCTCATGGGTTCACGCGGGATACAGCTAAGATATATATTATTACGCAAATAAGAGATTGTCCAAAGAAGCAAAGCTAGCAGTTTACAATGGAGTGCTTAAACCAACCCTAATGTATGGCAAAGAGGCATGGAACTGGCAAAGGAAGGATTAAAGTAGACTGACTGCTGTGGAAATAAGATCCCTGAGACGTATTTGCGGTAAAACCATGTATGACCGTATTAAAAATCTGGATATCCAGAAAAAATGCAAGGCTGATTTGGCCATAATGAATAGGATCAAGAAAGGGATGCTTAGATAGTTTGGGCATGCAGAGCGAATGAACGAAGAAAGGAGTGTGAAAAGAATATATGATGCGAAAGTGAATAGAAGAAGAAGTCGAGAACGTCCGAGAAAGACATGGCACGATCAAGAAAATCAAATACTTGAATCGGGTCATGTGAAGAGTTAGAATAACAGAAGAGTATGTATGAGACGATGTATGAATGTGAATGAAGCAAGGAGTGTGTGCCAAGAAAAATTAATATGGCAGTCCGTCCTCTCTGCCTACCCCTGCGGCGAAACAGCGTGATGGTTAGTTAGTTAGTTTTTTTTACATACTATTACAATTTAACAATAAATTATTTTATTAGACGTAGAAAAAAAAGTTTTTTGAAAATGTTAAAATTTGGGTTGTGCAAAAATTTTACCTGCACCAAGCGCCGTTTGTCTCAGGGTGGGGCCTGAGGTTAGGTTAGGTTAGGTTAGATAATCTAGTTATTATCTACAAGAAATGTTTTATATTATGAAATTATGTTCATTTTATGAAATCACACAGTTTCAGCTGCTACTAAATAAGATATTAATTGATTAAGTTTTATCTCGCTGAAATATGATTGCCAGGAAGCTGAATAATATTCTTTACACCAGTTAGAGCTACGAAAGCGAGTAATCATTGCTGTTTAAATTACTACAGAACATTTCCTAGCTGCGGGAACTCTGGGCAAGAACGCATTCGCAATGCAAATCAATGTAGGACGTAATCAATACATTTCAAACTAACGTCATGGGCGTCGGGAACTTCTACACTAGTAGATTTGAATTAACTGTTCGATGTAAGATGAACTTTAACTCTAAATATACATTTTAAGACTGTTTAAAGCATGTACTTTGTTGTAAACAATTTAAATTATTTACACTATCAACCGATTTTGGAAGAACCCTTCTTTGGTCGGAAAGAATGTTTTACCTATTTTATATTTTTTAAATGTTATTCTTTTATTTTCTTACTGTTCTCTTATTTTATTCTTTATTGTGTTCTCCCTCTGTATGTATCAGTATATATGACCGCACACTTTGTATTTTTTGTTTGGTTTAATTTTGCACCCTGGTGATGCTTAGGCTGAGCGAAACCGGTCAGTCATAAAAAATAAAATTAAATCTGCGGTCTTTTACAAAGTAATTATTTTATTGTCATTTTACCTGTTTATTTATTTATTTAGTAAAGAAAAAACATAATTATTACAAAGAAAGGTTTTAGCTGTCCAACTAGGAAAATTTCCAGTTTTATTTTTTATCAAAAGCGTAGTTCTGCAAAATTGTTAGCTTTCCGGGTAAAGATTTCCTAGATGACAGCCAACCTCCAATAAGGAACGCCAGAAAAATACTGCAATTTATACATCCTGACGAAGGTAAAGTTCTTCTGAAATATATTTACAGTGGAAATATATTTAATTGTATAAAACTAATTAGGTACTTACATTTTTTATTGTGGCAAGCCACACGAATATATAATTTTTATTCTAATTCAATTTGTGGTCCGTATTACTCCTCACTTATTCAAGATAAACAAGGTTTGTTCCAAAGGGTTTTGAGGGCGAAATGCTAGGAGATTGATACCCCGAATTCCATCCCCATGCATAGGCTCCCCCCTCCGCCAGAACGGTAAGGTCAAGTTAGGTTAGGTAAAGGCAGCTAACGTCAAAGCCATCCCTTATCCCTAACCCTTGTAAGCTCCCGGGGCGGGGTTAATGCCGCCTCGGGGCAGGACACCGTCGCAACAGGTTGACAGATTATTGCAGCCCTCTTTGGGGCTATTCCCTCCGCGGGGGCTCGGTGGTGTACGCATTATGTTTTCACGACGTCTGGGGAGCTTTTTCCTGCCAAAATTTCTCCGCCAAAGATTTCTAAACAAATACCTTACTGCGGTTTTCTGAATTCTCTATTTACAGGTGTTTTTTAAATAAATTTCAGCATTCAAAGTATCACGATTTAAATAACTATAATAAATTCGCTTAAATTACACAATGACACTATATTTAAGCAGTGTAAATCTAGTTTACCTTCAATGTGGGTTTTAGGTGTGAGGTGAATAATAACAAAATGGAACTTGCGCATCTCCTCTCCTAGAATCAATTATCTAAATTATATTTGTCTTAAGAAGAGGAGCCTCGGTTAAGCCTTTCTTCAAAGAAGCGAATCTATCAGTTCACAATGGAGTTCTTATACCAACTCTGATGTATGGCAGTGAGGCATGGAACTGGCAGAGGAAGGATTGGAATAGACTGAGCCCTGTAGAAATGAGATCCCTGAGGCGTATGTGCGATAAAACCGTGTATGACCGTGCTAAAAATGTAGAAATCCGTAAAAAAGGGACGATTAAACGATTTGGGCATGTAGAGCGAATGAACGAAGAAAGGAGTCTGAAAAGAATATATGACGAGAAATTAAATGGAAGAAGAAGTCAGGGATCAGGGACGCCCAAGGAAGACACGGCACGATCAAGTGAATTACATTTTACCGGTTAGTGGCTGAGCGGACAAACGCGTCGGATCCCAGGCATCGCGGGTTCAATTCGTCCGCTAAGTCCTCCATCATTGCAGAAGCAACATCTTCCGCTTAGTATGATGGCAGTAGGAGTTTTTCAAATATTGTCAGGTTATTTGTTACCCGGAATTGGTTCTCTCTTTAAAAAAATAACAAAAAACAAATTAAAAAAATAAATTTAAGAAACCAAATACTTGAGTCGGGCCATGAAAATAGTCAGAATAACAGAAGAGTATGTTTGAGACGGTGTATGAATGTGAATGAAGCGAGGAGTGTGGGCCAAGACAGAGTTGTATGGCGGTCCGTCGTGGTTAGTTAGTTAGTTATCTTAGCCCTATCGATACTTGCGTTGCCGTTGGAGTGGGACCTGCGTTGTTTCTACCTATACGCTAGGAGAGTTCCCTGTACTCGGCACCACCTCTACCACCAAGACAATAGTTGGGTGGTAGATGGATGGCAGGGGGTTTAATGCTGGGCTGGGGGCATTCACCGACGGGGAACTCTTCAAATACTTGTACATCGGTGTCTAGTGATGTCTAGTGGTGTCTAGCTCACCTGAAACATTCTGTCTGGGGCTTGAAACCACTAAACGCAAGATAGGTACTGCTACTGAAAGTAATGTACTTAAGATTTTAAACCAGTTACTTTCAAAGGGCCATAAACTTTGAAACACTTATTTTAATATACATGGCCTCTTCAAAAGAAAAGGTGAATTTTGAATTTTCGCGGGCTGTGTACATTCGATTATCGTTTTTTTTTGTTATGTTGGTACACATATGTTTATCATATGTTAGCATTATCAGCCATTTTGGATTAGTGGTTTGTTTTTGACAACTGGAAAGGTTAGTCACGTTTTTGTGTGTTCTTCGATTTTTTACTTTTGAAAAAAAATGGATGGAATGGATTTTGAAAACAACACACAAAAACGTGACTAACTTTTCCAGTTGTCAAAAAAAAAAATATAATAAATAAATATATTTAATTGTACGTGGAGTAACACATGTAAATTAAACTAAACCCTCGACATCTGGATTATGCAAGGATGATAAGTAACTAACAATTTACTTCCTCTGATTGAACCAAATCTGAATCTCTTAAAACATCAAATATTATTATCGCTATTATTGTACGATATTCCATAGGGATGCTTTGGACTTCCTCTCTTTCTTGTCACTAAATAATCTAGAGTTTCATGCCCGTCGAAGTGTTGTTCAGAGTTAAGCATGTAGAACTGTACCTATAGTGTAGATGAACATAATGTGCTGGTAGTAGACTACCTCGTGGGAGACAACACAGATGGATGAAGATTACCATTGTAAATAGAATGCCCAACTATAATTACCTCACAAAGAGATGATGGCAAACTAGGGCGATGTAATATGGTCAAGTTTGAGAAATAATATAACCCAACTACCAAAACTTAGATTTAAAAGATAACGCCATTTAAATATCATTAGCAGGACTTGATTAAGTGTTAAATTTATTTAATTTTCTCGTTATATTGGTGCACTCGCAAATTGTTTATGGATTAAACTTTTCAGTTCCTTTTCTTCTGAGCATTGTGGCGAAGTATAAAATTTGAAGATACCATCACTTTTAAAATGCCCTAAAAGTCGTCCCAACTGCTTCTCTGTCCGGAGCCCGAGGGGCCATGGCATCCCCAATTCAGGAATAAATCTGATCACCAAACATATCTAAAAAGCCATTTAGGTACAGCAACTTTTCGATTATTAAAGGTGGTGAAGACACTTACGCCTCTGTGCGGTAGATACTCTAAGTATCACCCTGGTGAAAGACCACCATCCAGAATCGAAACCTTTGCTTGAAATGGTTTTAGTCGTGTTTGGTGATCGGATCTGAATAGCCAGGTGCTTTCCAACTTTTCTCTTCCCCCATCTCCTTCCACCCCCCATCACCTTCAGCCTCACAACATACCCCAATTGGGAATGTCATAGTCTCACTGACTTGGACACTGAGTGACAGTTAAAATTCTTGTGTGGTATTCACACGAAAAAATGTTAGGTGAGGTTAGATTCCACCATCAGAGCAGATGTGTAGATTGTAGTGAAGAGTGCGTTTATGTGTGCAGATATATATGAACACATTTAAGTCTCTCATTGTGAATTGTGATCGTCTTAAACATTTTGAACTTAAAATTCATTAATGTGGTTTTCTGCGTTTTATTTTGGTATAGCCGTCAATACCGGATACCACGAACTAAAGCTCAGCTGTCGTTAAACGTCGGCTACAGGAGAAGAAACCACAACACGGCATAATAACCTAAAAATCCATCACCATAACACCTTTGGCCGTGAGAATAAACCTTAAACGATATCCGAATAAATGTTTTTTTACAATGTAACATCGTCGCTGGAAAGGCACTTTGGTCAAACAAAATGAGTTAAATATGGCGTTTTGATCAGTTCTCTTTCCCGCTTCGAGTGCTCTGACTCTTGTTTGATTCTGAAGACTTTGTGGCCCTTCAGCCATCTAAAATACATTTACCATTTGGGAGAAGGCTCGACTCAAGCGACACAAGTTTGGGACTTTTTTAGTGAGAGCACTGATTTACCTAATTTATCTTTTTTTTTCAAAATCCAACCAGGTTTCAATACCTTAACTTATGAATTTTATTATAAAACAAACAAAAACTTTGAAGTGCTCTGGTGAAAACTTCCCAAAATGACGCTTCAGCGATATAGGTTCACGGGTTACAAAATATGTTTGCCAGTTAATTTCAGCATAGAATATTTATTTGTCTAATGTTATTATTTCAAACAGCCTACGCAAAGAACTTTTGACGGCCGTCGGTTTATTGATTCAAAATGATTTATTTCCGAAACAAGATAGTTCCGGCGAGGTCATCCTTATCATTAGAGTTAAGGTTCGGCGTATCATACCTACCTCCCCGTAGCCCACGGACAGTTGTGTCAGATAAAAATATTATTCTTCGAATCCACACGACTTGACGGCGTTATCGTAGATCTATTTTGATGTTTTTATCAACAACAAAAACAACACCCATTTTTTTTTATTTAACCAATATCTCGACTGTAAAGCTGATATCTGTTTTCTGAAGCAGTCAAAATTCGTGAGCGGTGAGTTCTGATGTCACGCAATGTATCAGTATTTTTTTCTAGGTCGACGCAACTACTTTGTAATGAGTTATGGAGCTTGGAAATATCAATTTACATGAGAAAATAATGTATTAGCAAGCGCTATTTTCCAAATATTTATTAAAAAACAGATACCAATCTAAAAAACAATATTGGGGTCGTTCGAAACCGGGCAGTAACTGCAAGTCATTTATTAATTATGAATTATTAAAGCTCATAGTATGAAGGCAGCTTACAAATTACAGTCGTAATCTGTAAACTAATAAATTTATTGTGAATATATTTATTATTTATAAACCAATAAGTTTATCACAATAAAACTAAACAATTATAAAACAGTCACTAATTTTATAGAAAATGCTAATATAATTAAGTTCGCGGTATTGCAGAAAAAAATATATATACAATAAATCTTCTTTCAAATTCTCGAAACTAGCAAAGTAACTATCATCGAGGAAGAACAGCCACATAAATCTGTCCTTTTACCCGCTCCTTGCTTCATTCGCATTCATACACCGTATCATTCATACTCTTCGGTTATTCTGACTGCGTGTTTGATTAAAATCTCAAATATTGAATAAAATATTTAGTTTTCAGGTTTTTTTATTTTATTTTTCATTGTAATGCTCTTGTGAAAAGCAGAAAAAATAACAACTACGAGGTTTTCATGTGTCTAAAACAATATTACTGGTAAACCTTCATTTCCAATATTTTCCCAATCATTTTAATAGCTCTGTGTGATTTTATCTACCGAATTTAGTAACTTTATCGTAAGGATAAGCTAACCAATCGATACCGAAGAGATAATATCAACATTGAAATGTTGGCTTCCAGTTATCACGTTGACTAAAGCGTTGTTTCGTTGTTTGGCAAATGATCGAATTGTTTCTCGCGATGTTATCGATAACCCTGTACACGCAAGCCGTAAACCTCATAACAAAAAATACAGTGACCATTTTATACTAACTGTGGGGCCGGTGGACATATTTTTGCTCGACCTCCATTTTGAAATAAAAACAACAGGGAAGCCGTTTGCTATTCAACTTGTTTTGAAAATAGTTACCGCACGATTTATCGATCTGAGCTTTTTATAACTTATTCCGTGATTATTTTGTATACAGCAGCTTCTCTGTAATTTTTTTGTGGATGTTCTTTGTTTTAAAGGTTACACGAATCTGCTATTTTTGTATTATTTTGTTTAACTAAACACGTGCTAACTTCTTATGTATAATACGTTTAAAAAAAAAAGATGTTGTTTAGGACATGACGAGGCGATGGACGGAGAAAGGTATCAGGAAAATTTAAAAAGTCGAGGACGCCCAAGGGATACATGACACGTCATTGAGACCCGAATTATTGTTAACACACATAGAAAATGTTTGATGAACACCTCAGAAAATCATTTTTAAAAAAAATAGCATATACTTTATTTGATAGTTAAGTTTTTTTTCTACGTTCGTTTGAATTAACATTGGTCTTCAAATTGTATTTTGTTTTTTATTAGTAAGGAAAAATAAACATAAGACACAAAAATTTTTTAATAAACCGAAGCGGGAGCTGTCAAAATATTAGAGGCTTTTGGGGCAAGAATAAAGGTTGCATCCTAGTAGAAAAGAATTGTCGCCATAGAGGAGAAAATTATCAATTATGAGAAAACAAAAAACTTGACTTTTTTAATGGCTATATTGACGGGAAAAAGCATAATTTTAATTTAAAATAGATTAAAGATTTTAAGCACCATTAGAGAGAGTAAGACGGTGAGTGTAGAAACACATAAGCATAAAAAGGACAACCTACCGGCAGTGGGTCGTCTCATACGGCGTTCTCTATTCGTTGATGTAGGATGTAGTATTTGACGCAACTTTTGAGTACGAAACGCCGCCCGGTCATATATCTATTTTAGCAAGTGTGTTTGCCACATTTGGTGTAAATATTCTAAGACGATAACTTATCCAAATCGTCGCTTTGAAAAGCGAAAGGGCTTAAGCGACACTTTGACCAAAAGCGAGTTAAATATGCAGTTTCGATCAGTTTTTTTTCTGCGTCGAATGCTTTGTATCTCGTTTGATTCTGAAGAGTTTATGTGGCCCTTCAGCCATCCAACAATAAACTATGTAATTTTATACCTAAAGCAAATAATAAAAAAAACATAGTTATATCATCATTCAGTCACCCTACTCGCACTGCATACCACCAGCCGTCGGTCACCACGCGTGAGGTATCCACTCGCGCGTCAACCTAACAATCGGTCCGACCAACCGTCAAATATGTGCTGACAACTGACAGCATAGTACCACCAGTAGCTGCGGCCGATATTGGAATGAAATTACACCACGTGGTTTCCCTTTTTACGGCGGCTTGCAGTGGCTCCAGTCGAATTGTAAAAGCCTCCGTCGGCTGCCTTCAATGGCCCTCGACCTTCTTACCATGACGGTCTGTCGTTTGGATCTCAACAGTAATACGGGCGAGAAAGGGTTTACTACCTTACAGTAAGAATATATATGGAGAGAGAGCTAAATATTTTTACCCAACCTATTCAAATTTACGAAAAATCACTTTCTCCGGTTTTTTACGTCGAAAGAGAGAAAGAGACAAGACAATTTGTCACATAATATCGCACCACTTTTAGGTATGTGAGCATGTTTTCCGTCTTCCGCGTCTCTGGCGACTCCGCCCTCTGCGACATAACAAGACATAACTCAACGGTTTTTGAGGTTAAATCCTATATTTTTGTTGATAACAATACTGTGAAAAGTGGTTGTACAAATAAACAAAACATTATGTCGACATGCGCTATGAATGGATGTAAAAAGGTGTGTCCATGAAAACCCTAGTCACGCCCGAGTCCACAAAAATCCACAATCCTGACTACACTGTTTCGCGAAGCTATCTCTCCTGTATATTATTGCTCTGAGGTTTGAATAATATCTTAAAGAAACGCAGTTGGAAACATGTATTTAATTTATATAAAATAATTTATGGTATATTTGCGGCACGTTCCAGAGTGGTAGATACTCTGTGAAATACCACCATTCAGAATCGAAACATTGCTTGAAATGGCTTCAGCCGTGTTTGGTGAACAGATCTGAATAGCCAGGTACTGCCCTACCTTCCTCTTCCCCATCTCCTTCTCTTTTCTACTACCTTAGCGGTGGATATTGGAGGTATCGCCCTGGTGAAAGACCTCCATTCAGAATCGAAACGTTGCTTCAAATGGCTTAAGCCGTGTTCGGTGATCAGATCTGAATAGACAAGTACTGCCTAACCTTCTTTCACATCTCCTTCCCCTTCCCGCTGGCGTCAGCCTCACAATATATCTTAATTGGGGATTCCATTGTCTCACTGGCTCTAGACGGTTGGGAGCAGTTGGGACTCTTCTGTGCTATTCACTCTAAATATATACGAGTATGTACAAGTATATGTATTATATTATATATTCATATAAAATAAACACACTGACTTTCTGTACATCACGTTTTTCTTAATATCTTATTTTAATTGTGGTGTACACAAAGTTATTATTGTGTTTCATTTATGAATTTTCTATAACTTAGTTACCAATTTTCGAAAAGTCTTAAAATATTATTTTATATATATTCGTAAAAAGCATTAACTTTGTGGCTTGCCATATTTATAAATAGAACATATATACTTTGTTTTTTAACCACTTATTTTTTTTTTTTTCAAAAAAAAAACTTAAAAACAAGTTATATATGTTCTATTTATATTATTTTATACTTTGGTGTTTAAATGTACATCAGTACCTACCAACCCACATTTTTACAAAATGTAATTTTAATTGGTAGAACGTTGATACGACGATAATCAAAGTGGCAGATACACTCTAGATAAAGCTGTTTTATTTATTTATTAATTTAGCTATGTTTAGCGACCAGGCCCCTAGCACGAAACATCGATACAGATTTTATCTACAGTGTCGGTAGTTTGAAATCGTTCCCGAACCCGACTGCAGATCATCAACGAAGAAATGACAGTTCACATCGACTAAATCAATCATCTTTAGCCGACGTGGGTTGTCGTTTATTGTCGTCGAGCTCAGGAATGATTTAAAATTACTGGCATTCGCGATGAAATCTATATCAATGTTTCGGGCTAGTGTCTGAGATCTGGATAGCCGGGTACTTCCTGACCTGCCTCTTTCCCTTCAGTCTTTGCGGGTCGGTTGTATATCAAATAATAAATAAGGTGCTGTTTATTTTCTTTGTATTTTTAACACTCATTTGGAAAATTCCTGAAATTCGTGAAATTATTACGTTGTTCTGAAAAGTGCATTATTAATTTTACTGTCTACTGAAACGTATTTAAGGTTGAAAATAATTATATTTATATTTAATTTTGAAACAGAATCCTTCTCACGTTTATTTATGCCTAGAAATCGTTCGTAATTGAACTGAAACTTGATTTAAAACGTAGATTTTGACGCACTGCAAAGCCTTCACAAGGTCTGCGCCGATAGTAAAACAAGTTATCTTTCGGAACACTTCGGCTGCGCTCGGCTCAACCCGAACTTTCCGCCGCTGAGCTTTCCAAACCGTGGCACCGAGAAAATCCATAAGATATCCAAACACAACCAGCGTGCGCTATAAAGTGTAACTTCTCCGTGTCTGTGTATAGATTTACTAGACATATAGTTTGCTTGGGTTGGAACATTGGATAGATTGACACGCGTATCTGTGCAGTAGGATCGCGAATGTAGATATTGTGGATGCCTATGCAAAATAAAAATATTTATTAAAAATATAGATTTTAAAGTAGACATTTTTACTGTGACTAGTGATGAAAATTGAGAAAGTCGGTACTCTTTGTGAGTATCGAACTCGATCTGAACGACTGCTAGTCGAGCGTCCTACCCACCGGGCTATCGACCACCTGACACTTGTTTGACAGTTTGTTTTAACCGTCTGGAGCCAGTGGGACAGTGGCATCCCCGATTGAGGTATGTTGTGAGGCTTGAAGGTAGTGGGGAGTTATGGAGGGAAAGTTGTTGGGGAAGAGGAAGGTGCGTAAGTTTCTGACTATTCAGATCTAGTCAGCAAACACGAAAAAAAATGTCTGAAAAGTTTTCAGCAAACCAGTGCACCACCAAAACTGAAAAAATCCTGAAAATCTTCATACAATAAAATACACTTTTGAAAAAAAAAAAAAAAAATCTCGGCCACTATAATATCAATAGCGCCGTATTTTTCGATCGCAGCACTCTGTGAAAGTGCTCTGGTTTAAACTAAAAAGTCACGAGCCGCCACTGGTCCTTGACAAACGTCTCTGAGAAACAGCCTTTTTATACTACTCGCGCTTACTCATTGTTTAACGAGAAGGAGACAGCAAGTGCACACTAGAATTTGAGCGTACATAAAGTTTTACAATGTGTTATTTTTATTATGTTAACAATGACTTTTTTTCATTTCCACTTTGGGATTTTCTTTTCTGAAGTCGAATAACAAGTTTGAAACATGATGTATGTAAACAATCCATCTGTGAGTTGCAACTCTGGTTGAGATACTTATAAGACCACAAAAATTTCATTTTTGAAAGAACCAAATTCCTAATATAATCCGATTCCTTTATTCATTTGTATTTGTCACATTTGTTTTTACCCTCAAAAACACCTTTCACCAATTCCGTTTAAGAAATGTTCGCTAAGGAAAGTTTTATTTTAATTATAACGGTTGGACTGTGTTGCATATATTTAATAATTACTAAAAATTTTCGCAAGCTTAAACAGTCTGAGAACCACACGAAACACCAAGGAAATGCCTTCAAATATGCTATGAGCTAGAGAGAGACGGATACGTCTATCTATATTCTACATTACATGCCCGTGTTGTTTTGTCAGAATGCACTATGGGCATTCGTCTATACCTAAAGTATACCTTTATAAAGGCGGCTTGTGTAAATACATCGCTCCCTTTTACACATAATTTCGCCTTACATAACACGTACCTATCGAAGGTAATGTACCTGACGTTTCCTGATGTCCAATTCAGTTCCCTAATTAGATTTTTGTGATCACTGTTTAAAAACCACGCTTGACCATGGACTTATTAATAACCTCAAAAATCTATCTGCAAACTGTTGATGATTTTAGTACTTATATAATATGTATTATGAAAATCAGTAACTGTTACACGTGGCTACTGAGTAATCGTTTTATCAATTCATTTCAAAGGTCGATTTGACAATCTATGAACCAGCAACCTTCTGGGTAATGATAAAATGTCAACGTCCTCGGCATTAATTATTACAAAACATTTTAAAATAATAATATCTCAACGCGCCGCGAATGTTTATCGTTCATCCACTTCTTCCAACATGGCGTTGGGTAAAGGCCTGTCCGGACCCGGGCGAGTGCGAGGTGAAGCGGCCTGACACTTGGCAAAAAGAAGGAAAGGTGCCTGGGAATCGGCGCGTAGTTGGACGGATGGCGTTGCGCGGGGGCTTGGTTTTGCTTGTCTGTCTGGGTTCTGTGGCGGTGCGGCCGCGCGGGAGAGGGGCGGCGAGGCGGGGAGAGGAGGTCGGCAAAGCGCCGCTCGCTCGCCGGCAGCTGAACGTTTCATTTTCTCAGTGCTCAGCCCTTGAAGTTTTCTTCCATGCACGTTCGCCGTTTCGTAAAATAAAGTTTCATTATATTTTCCTGGTCGCGTAGTCGGTCGCACGCGTGTCAGCGTTGCCAACAGCAGTGAGAAGTGTGAGCCGTCGCCATAACTACCAACCATCAACTAGCATTTCCCGCCGAAATGTTGAATATAAAGCCACGTACGGTTTGTACGAATGTATAAATGTGATGCACTAAATCGCACTCGGGGATTTTAGTTTTCCTCACTGTGATATGAAAACTGCGTGTTTGGAGCCATCTTTTGAAGGCGCGAGCGACCTTACCAGCGAAGGGTGATGAGTTTGTTTGTGTACATAGTTAATTCATAATAATAATATCGCGCAATTAAGTAGTGTGAATAAACACTGTGGTATTTTTACATTGTGGTGTTACAGTGCTCCGTGTTGACATAACCTAGTCAGGTGCTTCTTGAAAACATTTCATCGATATTGAATATCACTCCACTTTAAAAGCTGACTTAGGTACGTGTATTTTAGACTTACGCTATAAGTAGAATATTATGTAATATTTGTACACGCTCCGATAGAACCATTCAGCTTTTTTTATCGTAGTAGAGTAAATCTTATCTTGTGTTTATTTTGTTGGTTAGGCAACTGTTAACTCAATGGAATAGGAGTGTAGTGTAGGTATTAGTATATCGATGAATATTATTTCTCGATATTTTTAGCGGCATTTTGAAATGTTATTTATTTGGTAATAAAATATGTTATTTTCTTTAAAAAGCGGCTAACGTTTTTTAATACACGATTTGAAGGTGAATAGCATTTTTTATTCGTGTTTTAACTAATAAATAAGACGGAAAAATACTGATTTAATAATTATTGGTAATGAGAAATAAAAAGATACTTCAAATTACTTATTTTTATTACTTATTGAACTGTCTACTTCTGAAAAAGAAATATTTAGATTTACAAGAAAAATAGAATTTCGTGTTTATTTACAGTATGATAAAATAAATACACAGCATTTAAAACTTTACGAAGTAATTTTAGTCTAAAATAATGATTATAAATTAACTAACAGCTTTATTTTAATCAGTCACGCTTTCCCTAGCACTGTCTAGATGTCTGGTTAGAAATGTCTGCTGTTTTTACAGCTTCTTTGAACAATGCTATTTGTAACGACGTAATGCAATCTACGTCAAACTTAACACTTATTAACGCATAACACAATTACAGATGTACTGTACCATTGGCAATGCTGTTTATAATAACGAATAAACATTCTGGATACAATAGTACTAACAAGCTATTAAAATAACTACACATTATACCAAATACAGTTTTCAGAGTTCTAATAGGCACCAAATGTTTTTTTTTTTATATAGGTGAAGCATACTCGTTATAAATACGCGAATAAATTAAATCATTTGAGCTTTTTGCTCGTTGTGGTCCCTTTATAAGCGTGCTAGTTATAACCGGGTTTTACTGTATTATAAAATAATACCAACCGTAAATTGAATAAATTTAAATATGTCTTCCCATTTCGTTCATCTGCGATATTTATAGATTACAGAAGTGCAGTTTGACAAAAATAGAGACAGATGTTTCGAAATGAAAAGCGCTGAAAAGCTTCATGCATTTTCCCCGAGGAAAGCTGCGCATCGGGTGGGTTGAACATGAAGGTAAAGGATTTGGTCGATACGTCCATTGCAAGCTGTATGTAGCTGATAGCTAGACTAACTAGTCTACGACGGAAACATCTTCAAATTGAATGCATGCACGTGCAAGAAGCTTTGAACACGTGCAAAACGAATATTAGAACCTTTATCAAATCTTCGACTTCGAATATATTACTTATAATGTTAGGCAGTGCAAAAAGCTTTGATTAAATAAATTCTGTAAGTCTGAAAACCCAGCCTTATATCGTCGCTGGATAGGCAAAAGGGCTTAAGCGATACTTTGATCAAAATGAGTAAAATATACAGTTTTGATCAGGTTTTTTTTCTGCATCGAATGCTCTGACTCTCGTTTGATTCTAAAGACTTTCGTGACACTCCAGCCAGCTAAAATATATTTAACATTTGGGAGAAGGCTCGACTCAAGCGACGCAAGTTTGGAACTTTTTGGCTTTTTATCTCTTCAGGTAACTCAGTGAGAGCATTGAGTTACCTGAGTTTTTTTCAATATCCAACCAGGTACTGAAGACTTATGAATTCGGTTGTAAAACAAAACAAAAAACTTTAAACTGATCTAGTTTAAACTTCCCAAGATGGCGCTTCAGCCCTTTTGCCCTTCCGGCGATGATATTGTACCTATCCTGAAAACGAAAGACTTTCAGCTTTTTCATAAAGATTCTTAAAGATTATTTATTACCATTTAACCATCACGCAACTTTTCCGCGGTGTTTTAGGCAGAAAGGATTTGCCGCCACACTCCTTGCTTCATTCACATTCATACATCATTTTCTGTTATACCGACTTTTTACATGACCCGACTCAAGTATTTGATTCGCTCGATGTCTTTCTCGGGCGTCTGCGACTTCTTATTCCATTCACTTGCGAATTGCAGTTATTTTGCGAAAAACGTGAAAAAACTCACCGCACGCCACTGTTAAAACGTGCATATAATTAATAAATAATAACCCTTCGTAACTCACAGCCTTGAATGTTTCCAAGTGGTAGGTGGTTTTATTTTCCATCCCACGTGCAATTTAAGGCACGTGATTTCTTTGCATTCTTCAATCGTCCATTATAAAAACCTTCTGTACATGTATATGTGTAGGAGAGTAATCAATGGGCCGGTGGTAGGACGCTCGCCTGGCAGACAAATCGATTGAGTTCGAATACCTGCACGGGTACCAGCTTACTTCCTTTTGAGTGTGATTCATACCCCCTCGGTGCGAAGGTGTGGAAGCTATACACAAACTTTAAATCTCAAGGTTTATGGCTTTCACAAATCTACTAATAATATATTATAACTTTTGTTTCTATTATTGTATTAATTTAAATCTTCTCTAGTATTTTTTTTTTCGTTTTTTACAAGTTATTTCATAAGTCTGAACCTCTCCACATTCTGCAACATCCGCAAATACCTTGGAGAAACAATGTATGGAGAGAGAGCTAATTATTTTTACCCAACCTATACAAACTTGCGATAAATCACTTTCTCCGGGTTTTTACGTCGTACACCATGAGAGAGAAAGAGACAACAAATATAATACTCCGCTTCTACGTACTGTCACAATGATTTTGGGCTCCTGGGTCACCGCGGGACTCCGCCCACATTTTTTTTTATGCCACTAAACTTGACACAACTAATTGGTTTTTTAGGTTAGATGCTATATTTTTGTTGATATCAACACTGTGAAATTTCTCAAAAAAAAGGCGCTATAAAAATAAAATGTAACAAATAACATTAAATATTTGGCATTTTGTCTATTTTTTTTAAACAGTTAATTAGATATTTCAAAGCGCCCATACTCTTTTTTTTATTTGTTTATAGTTAATACCGCACAAGAGTCCCAGCTGATCCCAACCGTCTGGAGTCAGTGAGACTATGGCATCCCCAATTGGGTATGTTGTGAGGTTGAAGGTAGTGGGGAGGGGAAAGATAAGGGGAAGAGGAAGGTTGGAAAGTACCTGGCTATTCAGATCTGGTCAACAAACACGGCTAAAGCCATTACAAGCAACTTTTCGATTGGTGGTCTTTCACCAGGGAGATACTTAGAGTATTTACCACTCTGGAATGTGCCGCAAATATACTATACATTATTTTATACTAATTAAATGTGTTATGACACATATTAATTAAATAAAATGTATTTGCTCACGCCGGGTTTGAACCCGCGACCTCTGGATTCGTAGTCGAGCGTCTTACTACTCGATTACGGAGGCCGTCACGATAGAAACTATCTTAAAATCTTGCGTGACCTAAAAATTCTAGCTAGCACAAAAACTAGTCAAATTTTATTACGCCAGAGCTCACCGTTTGGGAAAGTGATTGAGGCACACAAACAGATTTTCCGCTTCATAGTTAAAATGACTACCCGTCATGTTAGATTTACTCACATTTTGTACAAATTAAATCTGCGTGTAGCAAATCAAAGGTTTTTTTTTGTAAAGGTGCTCTTATTGAAGGTAATATTTTATGAGAATATTATCTCGAAAGTTGCAGATGATGGGGTAATGTTTTCTGCACCATTTGCTTTCAATGCCGGCTGCAGTGAGACATGATGATGCCGCCGAGAGCTCCGTTGCATCTTCCCTTTCTGCCACACGCGTGGTTTGCGGGAAAAAGGGAGAGGTTAAAATATTGCTACCAGAGGTACCCTTATAGTGCCCAAGGTTGGGTTTGAGCCCGAGTGTAGGTCATGGCTGATTGGTTTTGCTGTTTACCTGGCTGCTGTGATTTGTTGAATAGAGATATTTAACAATTATTACACATGGTTTCCAGGTCGAAGCCGTAAAGCCAGCTACCTAGTGCTCAAACCAGAGGCCACCATTGTCAGCAACCTAGTTCTGAGAACTGGCTACAATGATAAGTGCCGATGCATACTGTTATCATGGCTCGTTATCTTTCTTGCAGCGTGTGCATGTGCCAGTATTGTTCTGTTGTTATCATAGCAATAAAGCTGTTAGTTTAAACGTCTCACTCAAAACTAAAAAAGTCGATAAATGATTGTTTAAAGCTTCTTAGCTCAAGAATGAAATGACGTTTCGAGGTGAAAATAGTTGCGTCGATCTACAACGTTCAGGTAGAAAAGGCTGTGCAAATTTTACGACGCTGGGGTTTACTGTTCAAGAGTTTTGAGTGAGTCATACGTACACTATTTTTTTGATTATAGTTGAATTTATTTTTTTCTCAATATTCAAAATAACAAATTTTGAATTCTTTGTGCGATTTAAGAATTTCACAACTCACCGTTCGAGAGCTATTACTGCTTCAGACCAACAAGCAGATTTTGGTTTTATAGATAAGGTTCCACAAATCTAAATTTGCCTTCTTCCGCCATCTATAATTTTTTGTTGTTAATATAATGATGTGTAAATTTATATTTTCTACGTCTTTAAAAAACTTCACCAAAATATTAAATTATATTCGTTTTTGCATAAGGCTCGTTTTTTAAGTATATTACAACTGCGAAAAGTTATTAATTTAAGGTTACAAAAACCACACCATGGTTACGCCATTAAATAAAAAAAATGTCCAAAGAAGCGAACCTAGCAGTCCACAATGGAGTGCTTATACCAACCCTTAGGTATGGCAGTAAGTCATGGAATTGGCAAAGGAAGAATGAAAGTTGACTGAATGCTGTAGAAATGAGATCTCCGAGGCGTATGTAGGGTGAAAACATGTATGACCGTGTTAAAAATGTGGATATCCGGAAATAATGCAAGGCTGATGTAAGCGTAATGAAAAGGATTAAGAAAGAGACGCTTAGATGGTTTGGGCATCTAGAACGAATGAACGAAGAAAAGAGTTTGAAAATAACATGTGACGCAAAAGTGAATGGAAGAAGAAGTCGGGGACGCCCGAGGAAGACATGGCACGATCAAGTGAATCAAATACTTGAATCGAGACATGTGAAGAGTCAGAATAACAGAAGAGTATGTATTATACGATGTATGTGAATGAAGCAAGGAGTGTGTGCCAAAACAGAGTTGCATGGCGGTCCATCCTATCTGCCTACCCCTGCGGGGAAACGGCGCGATGGTTAGTTAGTCAGTCGCTTACTCCAATAATGTTAGGTTAGATTAGTTTGGATTTTAGATGAAACATCTGATAAAGTACTTAATGCAATGTTATTAGACATACACTTATCTAACTACATTCAAAATTAAATATGCATAAATTATAAACAAATAAAAAGACAACATTACCCAGGCATTATTATTAGTTACTCGGATACCTGGTAAATAATTGCGTGTTCCTACTAACAATAACAATAATAATGATTGTGGCTGGAAATAAACAACAGGCGATCAAACGTCAATCGTCAAACGCCATGGCAATCATTCTACAATAAATTATTAAATTATATAATCTTTTTTTATATCTATAGGATAAACAAACTTTGATTATGTTGCCTAATTATGTTGTTTTATTAACGTGTCAAATTGTTGAATAACTTACCTACTCAACAAGCTTTCCGTTGGACTCTGTCGACTCCACAGTTCTTATCAATATAATATTAACTACAAATAATTTCCTTCAATATAATATTAACTACAAATAATTTCCTTACGACCGTACGAGTGTGAACTTTTCAAATTTGAAACCGATGTTTATTGAAATTGTCAAATTTAAAAAAAGAATCTTTTCATATCCCTACCGACCCAATAAAGTACCTACCTGTAATGTATTTAAACAGACATTATTCTATATTTGAAATGTAACTGATATTTTTTTCTTGGCAAGTCAAGTAACATCCCGTGATTTTTCACGGGTAACAAGTATTAAAATGTAAAAATGTATTGAACCGGTAAACATTTAATTCAGATAAAAATGTTTTCATGTTATCAACAAAATTACTTTGTCGTAACATACTTTTGTATTGATTTTCTTTTCCCCCAGGGAAAAATAAGAATAAAGTATTGTTCTACTACCTACGCATTACAATTTTCCATGATATTGCGTAAACAGCAATGAAATTGTTGAGGAAAAAAGGTACAAAACAAAAATATGCTTTGAAGAAATAAAAAAATAAAACTTTTTTTTTTTTAATCAAAAACCATTTTAAAAATCAAAAGATGCGAAAGTGAATGGAAGAAGAAGTCGGGGACGCCTAAAGAAGACATGGCACGATCAAGTGAATCAAATACTTGAATCGGGCCATGTAAAGAGTCAGAATAAGAGAAGAGTATGTATGAGACGATGTATGAATGTGAATGAAGCAAGGAGTGTGTGCCAAGACAGAGTTGTATGGTGTTCTGTTTTTTCTGCCTACCCCTTCAGGAAACGGCGTGATGGTTAGTTAGTTAAGAAATGGTCCCAGTTGGACAAAACAGTTTACTAAAATAAATGCATTAAACTAGATATCTCAAATCTTCATATATTTTACACATAAATCTACGAATTTATATACCGTGTTTCACGCTCATACCGCGAAATTTTTGAAGGGAAAAATCTGAGGAAAACTAATTACAACAATATTTTTTCCATTAAGGGTCAGCACCCAAAAATAGACACTTTTGGCTTTCTAGTACAAGCAAAACTACAAATGATTCATCTGTTAATTCTATATGGGTAGTTAGAAAAATGTCCAAAGTTTTCCAGTGAATACAATAAATTATTAAACAGTTATCTTTTAAACTGTTTATGAAACGCATACTAGAATTCTAGGTAAAACGTTTAAAAATGCCTTTTTTGTATCAAAACTGCATCTTTTAGTATGTTTTTATAAAAATTAAAGAATTACGCTTGTAAAATTGTATTCACTGTAAACCTCAGACATTTTTCTAACTACCCATAGAAAAAAATCAGATGCATCATTTGTAGAATGGCTTGTATTAGAATGTTAGAAAGTAACGGTTAGTGTCATTTTTGAGAGCTGACCCTTAAGAGGTACACACTCGGGGTCTGTTTCAAACATTTTTTTTTGTTTTGGATTTACATTTAATACCTTATCAAACTAAATTACCTTTTTTAAACAATAGGTATAATATATGTCTAATGGGCTCCTGAGTTATTTTCTTTTAAATTTTAATTTACGGGCCATACATAAGATTTCGATTATTCGTAAATTTAGAGGCAGCTGTGGTAATCATTTGTGACAAAATTAAAATTATGTAAAAACAAAAACAATCCAACTCCAACTACTTTGGAATAAAATGAAACATTAAATAAATCATTGATAAAATCCTTTTTATTGAATCAAAATTTTTAAATACCCGCTACAAAATTGTGTTTTATCATTGGTCATTTGTAAATTGAAATTTCGACCCAGCTAAAAGACAAATTAAATAACGCAATAACGTATTAGATATATCGTCGACGGAAAGGCAAAAAGGCTGAAGCGCCATTTTGGGAAGTTAACACCAGAGCACTTTAAACTTTTTTTGTTACTCAATGCTCTCATTGAGTTACCTAATGCGACAAGAAGCTTGAAAAGTCCCAAACTTGTGTCGCTTGAGTCAAGCCTTCTCCCAAATGGTAAATTTATTTTTGATGGCTGTAGGTCCATAAAAGTCGTCAGAGTATTCGATGCAGAAAAAAAACACTGTTCAAAACTGCATGTTCAATCATTTTTGACCAAAGTGTCGCTAAAGCCCCTTTTGTCTTTCCAGCGAAGATATGTAATATATTTTGATTTTCAAAGAAGATCTTTTATCTAATAAATAAATCATAATCTGAGACCCTTACAGAAAAAAATACAGGTATCCATTTTACACGTACAGTGCTATTTTCAATTTGTAGAAAAAAAAATATTATTCGGTGAAGCTTTTTCACTTTTGTTTAAAAGTCAATGTCTTTGTTGCTAAGCTGCTTTAAAACGAGTATTTAATATTGTCTGTACTTTTGTCCCCGCAGAGCGCTGAATCATCTGCTAATTTCCTGCAAGTCAAGCTTTATTTCAAAAAAATATAACTACTAACTATGAATAATTTCCTTTGTGAGTACGTACAACCGTACGAGTGTGAACTTTTCAAATTTTAAAACAAAAACTTTCAAATCCCTACCTACCTAATAAAGTACCTAACCATATTGTATTTTAGCAGACATTATTCTTTATTTGAAATGGGTGGATTAAAGCTACTAATATTTTTTTCTTGGCAAGTCAAGTTACATCGCGTGAATTATTATTATCCGAAACGTGGACCAACGCGCGCGTTATATTTCAGATAACTGCAGCCGTTGTTGTTTGCAATGTAAAGGCGTCAAACATGTTTCTAGTAGTGCGATGAATCCTTATTGAGAATATTAATTTTAAGCAGAAAATTGTTATCCGATGCCTGTTATTCTGGTTTCTAATAAGTATAAAAAATATGGGAACCGAGTTAAAAATATGAAGATTTAGAACATAAAATACAAGACACGGCATATTCATACAAATCTTACGAAAAATGTGGCACCACTGGTACCGTCTTGTTTTACGTTTCACCCGCGCATGAAACGATAGCCATTCAAAGAATATGTGTGTACGGATGAAATAGCTATATGAACGTACCACGCTACTGTTATAATCGGGTATCGCGCCACTAGCCGTGGTTGTCTTCCACACACTTATGTATTTCTGCATTCGCTCTCTCACACCGTAGCTTATTGTACTCGTATTTATACCTTGTGAATAATTGTATTTATTGAATTGAAATAATAAGTGATTTGTGGGTAATTATGAATGGAAAGAAACTCCATGAGATATGTTTTTTGCTCCCGAATGATTTCTACACCTCTTAAGGCATTTTTTGACAGAAAGAAGCCTACAGCGACGCGTTTGTGACAGCTTGTCTGTCGAATGAATGTTTATGTGATACTAAACGCAATAAATCTCAGGTATGTTTAGCGGACTCGGTTTAGTGCATTCACGCGCGTTGTCTAAGTAACCTTTCTACATTATTTAATTCATCTAAGGCTGTACCACGGGATTGAGATGGAGCAACCCGGTCTTGGCCACCAAACTTGCAGTGCTATAACGAAGGTTAAAAAATATTCAGTAGAAGTTGGCGCTTGAATATGGATAAGTTACTAATTTTGTAATGTGTATTTAAAAATAATAACAGTTAATAAATAGCATTTTTGCTGTATCTACGAAGTGCATTTATTAAAGCCCCAATACGAAAAATCGTATTGAATTGAAACGCTGCTTGAAAGAGCTTTAACCGTGTTTAGTAATTTATATATTCTGAGGCGTGTGTGTGGTAAAACCATGTATGACCATGTTGCAAATGTGGATCGTATTACGACGCTAAGATGGTTTGGATATGTAGAGCAGATGGACGGAGAAAAGACAACCGGGAGAATATATGACACGAAATGTAATAGTAGAAGAAGTCGGGGACGCTCAAAAAAGACAGCACGACCAAGTGAATCAAATATTTGAGTCTGGTCAGGTCAAAAGTCAAAATAACACAAACCATGTATGAGACAATGCATGAATGCGAATCAAGCCAGGAGGGTGTGGCGGACAATCTTCTCTGCCTACCCCTCCAAGAAAACGGCGTGAAGGTTAGTTAGTTAGTTTTGTAACCGGTAGTGAATAATGCCTCAATTATTTTCTGCCACTAATTTTATAGTTACAACAAATATTTCCCACAGTTTTTTGTTGTCGTCACCAAATATATTTTTCAAAGGTCAATAAGAGCACATCTCATTCAAATTTCTGTTGGCACGTACAATTTGTCGACCTTTTTGGTCTCAAATTATAGATAGGTGTCGGTAGTGTGGATGGTTTTCCTCGTAGGGGCAGGACGTGCTGTGTATTCTATGCCATAGCTATATTAATATCGAAACCGCGAACGTGATTTCATTAAAATTCACGATGTACATCTATGTACCCATCCAACATGCGTACAGACTATTTTAAAATGCAATCTTGTAAAAAAAATTGTACCATCGGACCGATTCTTAAAATACATACATTTATCATGTGGTGTTGTCCAAACTCTGTGACAACGGGTTACGAAAAACAGTCAGGGACGGTTCTGTGCAGGCGCGAATGGAGCAGTCCGCTCCAGACAACGAATCGCCAAGGCGTTGATAGTACCTAACCACAGTGCTTTTATATACGAGTATATGTATGACATAAAATGAAGAAAAAACATACCATTCGTGGACTGCAAAAGTTCCCGGCCCGGCGGCGCGGAATAAAAACTCGCGCCTCTCGTCTTATACTTGATACGAGTTGGCACCAATCTTCTGTTCGAACGAAAACGTTACTTGCGCCAGGCGCCTTTTGACTCAGGGTCGGGCCTGCGATGCAGTACCTACATAACGGAATACATTCTCATAGCAATAATATACAAGAGAGAGCGCTGCTGTAGTCAATTTTGATTAGTTTTGTCGGACTCGGCTAGACCTGGGCGTGGCTAGGACTAGGGCTAGGGTATTTATTCATCCATTCATTGCACACGTCGACACAATGTTTTTGTTTATTCGTATAACCACTTTTCACAGTGTTGTTATAAACAAAAATATATCGTATAAACTAAAAAAACCGTTGACTTACGTCCATTTATGTCGTATATCAAAACGTGTGGGCGGAGTCAACGGAGACGTGCGACACGAAGAACATTCTAACAATACAGCGGTGTAATAATTTAGTAAAATTTGCTGTCTCTTTCTTTCTCATTGTGTGCGACGTAAAAACCCGAAGAAAGTGATTTATCCCAAATCTGTATAGGTTGGGTAAAAATAATTAGCTCTCTCTCTCCATATATTGTTACTCGAAGATCACATTTAATTTGTCCGGAGAAACTAATTTTAATCGGCACCTCTCGGGTTGCTGAAAGTATTGTAACTGTATAACACATTGCTTCTATCAGAATCTATGAAAGATTGAAGTGGGCTGCAAGATACAATATCACCTCAACCAGCTAAAGCAAAACGTAGTAGGCTAGTATGTTCACACTTCTTATGAATCATACTGAGATGATTTCTGAGGAATTCCAAGCTGCATGTTGCTGCATTTGTAAAATTGTCTATGCGCAAAGATTCACAAAACATTTTTTTATTTTATTTACTGTCAGCGTTTATTTTCGGTCGCATTGTGAATGTTCCGAAATCGCATTTTACACGACCGCCTATGATGTAGCTTTGTTTCAATATATTACAATATAAAACAGGTTTTTTTAATAAAATATCAAGTACTGCCTTTTACACTAGGAGTTTATTTCGATTATTAACGTTTCGACAATTAATTATCATTGTTTCAAAGCTGTTATTGCTTATTATTTTAATATTAATTATTGAAATAATATCTATAATTTTCAACGTAAATATTAAACAAAAAAAAAAAAAACGGTCAAAATAAAAATAATGCCTCGGTCGCGACCGTTATTTTTTCTGTTTCATATTTACATTGAAGATTTTTGATATTATTTAAAAAATTAATATAATTAAAATTATGATGAGATTTCGAAAAATCGATCACTATTCAATATTTATGATTTTAATATTATACAAAACATGTTTTATGTCCTTGTAAGCACCTAGACCCAATATTTTTTTATATAATGGTCTGGTACTTGTGGTAGGTATGTGATGCATCTATATTTGGCGGTTCCGGGAGACATTTTGAAAGACAAGTCGTGGCATGATATAGCATGATGAACACGTGTGCAGTGCGTGATATTAATTTAGAGTGTTTTGTTTGCAGAGTTACCGCGGGCGCAAGTCTTCCCTGCTGGGGTCAGCCGGCGCCCCCTTGCCCCCCGCCAGCACGCCCCCCACGCGCTCACCTGCCCCCGCCCCAGGCTCCAGCCCCCTCCCTGCCGCAGGGATGAAGCAAGACCACCACCCCGCGGTGAGTACCACCCGACCAACACCCCTACCGCATCTCGCACCCCGCTGTGCCCATTTCGACCTTGAGACAGACCGCAACTCTTAATGTTTTATGCCTGCTCTGAACCGGTGAGACTGCCCAAACTGCGAGAGTGTAAAGATTGATTTTTGATTCGTCATAAACACCGACAAGGGATGGAGCACTGGAGAGGCGAGTCGACTACACTCTCGCGTTTCCTCGAATAGTCTCGCCGAGAGTATAGAGCAAGCATAATGTTTCACGTACGATCTTTCAGAGATCTACTATCTTTTACCGACACTGGCTAGAACACTCCTGCAGGGTGAAAAGCCATAAAAAAGAAGAAGAAAAATTATCATAGTACCATAACAAGACTTGAAAAAGAAAATCGATTTGAAACAATCGCGTGCAGATTATTGCGATTACTCGCTAATTTCTTTGTGGAGTTCCACAAGGATCTATGTTAGGTCTGGCTTGTTATCACATCGCAGCGCACTTCTAAAATAATAATAATAGCTGTTGGTATAGCACCGAGGATTGTTTGAATTCCTTGCGATATTATTTCTTGCACCCGGGTTATTGAAATCAATGTCTAAAATAAGGTTTGCAATCTCTAGATCAAGATCGTAACATTTCGTCTTTTGTTTCAGGCACCAATGCCATTCTACGCAGGAGACCCTAACAGGTTCCCCATGTGGCAGGCAGATCCATCTCAAGGTAAATACATAACATTTCAAATGATAAACTAAATTTATTATAAGAATATACTTTTAAATTTGATACTTTCTGATTATCACCGAATTCACCAGAGACTTATGTTGTTCTAGGATGGCAAAATCAATTCATACAGCAGCTCCCACCACAGACGGGCCAGACTTCCATAGAATACCAGGCCAACCACGCAGCTGGCTATACCAATGCGCCACACTTGTATCAAGGCACACCAACATACACAGTGCAAAATATTGTTCCTAACGCATTTGATACAGCGACAGCGGCATTCTATCCACAAAATACACCTGTGCAAATCTTGCAAGCCCAGAGACCACCGTCGAATGTGCCGCGCGGTCCATACGCTCAGGCTCCTGCGCCATCATCTCCCGCAGCAACCGGTGGTCTTCGCAACGGAGGTGGACAGTACTCTGCCGAGTACCAGCACTCCCAGAGCTTCACGCCCCAGCCCGCTACGACTCCTACCACCCTCGAGCCCGGCAGCCATTCCCGACCGGCCTCCGTGGGCAGCAGTGCCTTCCAGAATGGCCAGTCCACGCCATACAGTCAGCCCATGCCGCTGTATGCGCAGCCCACCGCAGGCTTCACGTCGGCGGCAAGCTGCACCCCCTCCGCTACCTCCTTCACCACCGTGTTACCCAATGCCACTTCCGCCCAGCGGGAGACCTTCTCTCCCGTCAACGGTGGCACTAGTCAAAACTCAGACGGTAGAGGAACTTCGAATCGACAAATGCACAACAACCAGGGAAGCAACCAGGTGACGCTGAACAACCAGCCGTCGGGAAACGCTTCGCCTGGGTACCCGCAGGCGAGCAGCGGTCCGCAGCAAGCCTCACTCAATTGTAGCGGGTACTCAGGCGCATTTAGCGGACCTGCAAATCACCATCAGCAGCCACAACAACAACAGCAGCAGCAGCAACAGCAGCAGCAACAGCAGCAGCAGCAACAACAACAACAAGTTCAGCAACAGAAACAACAACAGCATCTGCAGCAACAGCAACATCAGCAGCAGTTGCAGCAGCAACAACAACAGCAACTACATCTTCAGCAACAAGCCCAACAACAGCAGCAACAAGTGCAGCAGCAACAAGTACAACAGCAACAAGCTCAGCAGCAACAAGTGCAACAGCAACAAGTGCAACAGCAACAAGCTCAACAAGTCCAGCAACAACAAGCACAACAGCAACAAACGCAACAACAGGCCCAACAACAGCAAACCCAACAACAGCAGGCCCAACAACAACAAGCGCAACAGCAAGCCCAACAACAGCAGGCTCAACAACAGCAAGCACAGCAGCAAGCCCAACAGCAGCAGGCCCAACAACAGGTCCAACAGCAACAGGCCCAACAACAACACCAGGCGCACCAGGCTCAGCAACAGCAGCAGCAGCACGATGCTTGGAGTTGGCATCGCCGCATAGATCCCGGTGATAATCCAATTTTTTCACAGGCTGACAGGGTCAATTTGAACTCAAGACTGAAGACAATGATTCTAAACAAGCAATCGAGCACACTAGGCGGCACAGGAGGGGTATCGCCGCCTGACAAGGGCCATCCGCCGGGGCCCCCTGAAAGAACCGACGACTTACAGCTGAAGTCATCGGCAATTGCTGACACCCAACACCCTACCGGTCATTTTTTATCGTATAGCCACCATCTCCGAAATGATTACCACATGAATCAAGCGAGCTTACGCGGATTCGGTAATTATGTACCTAACACCCACAACTTGAATCCAAGTTGGGGTGAGTTCGGAGGTGGTGGCAACCACGTGTGGGAGGGAGGGACTAAACAAGACGCAGTCAACAAGCCGGCTGCCCCACCTGCTGCCCCGTCAACCCAGGGCAGCCAACAGCAAGCTTCGCAACAACCTAGAAAGCCTAGCGCTTCTTGCGAACAATTTGCCAAGCAAGCTAACCCTTATGAAGGAAAAAATTCTACTTATGAGACTGATAACAAAGATTTTCAAAGTAAAATGACAATAGGACCAGTATTCGATATGAATCATCAAAATATCACTATTTGCCATGATGATGTAAACACACCCATTAAAAATAATCTTCAATGCAGAGATAGAAATCTAGATCCTACGGGAAACGGGCAACCATCTTTCCTCAAAAGTGAGATTTTAGATACACAAGCATATTGTAGTGAGAAAACTCCTAGAGACAACTCTTATGCTTATAGACAGCAAATCCAAGGTATGCAAATACCTTCCAGGAATAATAATCCACACCCCCATTACAGTCAGGAGGCTGTCTCTTCTTACAACAACGCCACATATCAGCCATTATACATTCCTCCAAGAGGAACTTCCAATAGTACAGCTTTACCACCGATATCCACAATCAAACAAGAAGTGTTAAACTATAAACCCTATCAGAAGACTGAAGCACCCTATGAAAAAACAGACGAGTTTAATGCAAAGACTCAACTAAGCAATGCACCAAATTATAGTGAGGATTCAGGGTTTAAACAATATGATGCCAAATCAGGCTTCCAAAAAATTAATAAAAATGAAAATAAAGAATTAAAACAAACCGAACGAGAAAACCCGAATCGTATAGTGCCACATCAGGAACCAGTTCCGTATATGTCAAATAACCAAGCGTATTACATTGAGCAAATTAAATCGGAGGATTCTCCCCCTGGTCATAAAATCTATAAGAACTTCAATTACAACACGATAAAAAGAGAACAATCCCCGTATCTCTTTGCTGGGGACGGTGGACCAGTAATCTTGAAGAACGAAGTCGGATATTCTTGCTGCAGACAAGGTTCCATCAAGAAACCAACGCTGGAGCATCTCAAGGATGGAGCTTGTATGGGATTACAGACCAAAGATGAAGTGTTGGAGGAGGAACCTGATAGCACCGATAACCCGGACAAGAAAGAAACTCCAGGCAAAGACTCGGAAGCCACTAATAAAGACCCAAAGGCTTTAGACAAAAAAAACATTATTAAAGTGGAGAGTCCTATATCTAAAGAACTCGCAGAAAATTTGGAAAAACTGAAAAACAACTGTCGCATTCAAGTCCCCGACTGTAACTGCTTTACTGCGGATAAAAATCCACCAGAACCGGGAAGTTACTACACCCATTTAGGTAAATATATTATATTCTACCAATTATTTGAATCTTTACAGAAATCACGCTCTACCATTCATCATATAGAGTACCATATAGAATATTAAAGGAATTGATGTATTTTAGGTACGGCTTCTAGTTTGGAAGAACTCAGGAAAGACATGGAGGGTAGAACTGGACTGAATGGCAAAGAACTGAGAATTGAAAAAGTTTGCTACACCGGAAAAGAGGGGAAGACTACACAGGGCTGTCCAATGGCTAAATGGGTAAGTCTTATTTAAAAAGAAGAAAAAATTGCCACATCAACTTATTAAAAAAAGAGTTATTTTTCATTTCATGCGTGGGAGATCTTTGCTTCTCTTTCCGAACCAAAGATGGTCAACTGTTACACTTGCCAACATCCAGATATTGAAAATGATTTTTAAAACTAAACCATAACTATTGAAGGGAGTTCTCAATTGCTGGTAGACTTACTCCTATTTCAGTAAAGTGAATTAATCAACTTTTTTTCCAGGTAATCCGCCGCTCCGGCCGCACCGAAAAGTCCTGGTGGTGGTGAAGCAGCGAGGTGGCCACCGCTGCAGCACGGCTTGGATCGTGGTGTGCCTGGTGGCCTGGGAGGGGGTCCCTCCTGCCGAGGCTGACCGGGCCTACTCGCTACTGTCTCACAAACTAACGCGTTACGGACTGCCCACAACACGACGCTGTGCCACCAACGAGAATAGGACGTGTGCTTGTCAAGGTAAGAATATTCAATTATGATGTATGTTAAAACAGTAATTGGATTTTTTTTATGACCTCTAGGGCACTAGCATACTTTTTAGTTCTAAACGCATAGGTTCCTGGTTGCAATGTGGATTATTTCACATATTGAATAGAAATAATGTACATGTTTCAAGACATTTGTATTTCTGTCTTCATTTTCTTTCGAAAAGGAAGATAGCCCTGATGAGAAACCAGCATTCAGAATCAAGGGTGTCATGAGGATATGACGCCCAAGTGAACGAAAGAGGTTGATGACGCATATTCAAGATATGGAATGATCAAATGAATCAAATACTTAAGTCAGGTCATATGAATACTTGTATTAATTAAGGCGCTAAGTGCCAAAAACTAAAACTGCCTGTAGTGGAAACAAAATACTAATTTGTCAAATAAAATTATATGTAGCACACCTTTTAAAACAATGTTTCTCAATAGTTTGAAGCAATCTCAACAGTTTCCATTATTTAAAAACTTAGTTTCGAATTTCTTTAAAATAATATAATAAAATGACAGTTTTGAATATTTGTTTTGGCACTTACCGCCTTAATTAATATAAGTATTCATATTAAGAGTCAGTATAACAGAAGAGTATTGGAATGAAGCAAGTGAGTTTGTGCAGAATGAAGACAAGAGTTTTTGGCCTGCTCTTTGTATCTATCCTCTCAACCTACCTCTGTGGAGAATTGGCATAGCTAATTTTTAGTTAGACACCAAACTAACTTAATAATTTTGCACAGGTTTGGATCCCGAGACGTGCGGTGCCTCCTTCAGCTTTGGCTGCTCGTGGTCCATGTACTACAACGGCTGCAAGTATGCGCGCTCCAAGACCGTGCGCAAGTTCCGGCTGTCGGTGCGCGCTGAGGAGGCAGAGGTGGAGGAGCGCATGCACACGCTGGCCACTCTGCTCACCCCGCTCTACCGAAATCTGGCGCCTAAGGCATTCCATAACCAATGCCAGTTCGAAGCCGAAGCATCAGATTGCAGATTGGGTTTAAAAGAGGGACGCCCTTTTTCAGGTATGTCGATTTTTTTGTTAAGATCAAACCAAACTTATCAAATCTCTTTACAACTCCCTCACAAATAAGTACATTTGTACATCTCAATTCATAGACTTACTGAATCGTGTCCAGAAAAAATTACGGGAATCATCTATTAGTAAATAGAGTTAAAAACAATTTGAAACTGTGAAGAATTTAATAGACAATAAACCTTTGGCAATTACCTTTAAACAGACAAGAAATCCAAATCTCATGAGATAAAGAAATGTAGTTTTATTACAGGTGTGACGGCGTGTGTAGACTTCTGTGCGCTTTCGCACCGCGACCTCCACAACATGAACAATGGCTGTACTGCCGTGGTGTCCCTGGCGCGTCACCGCTCTGCCAGCAAACCTCCCGATGAGCAGCTCCACGTGCTGCCGCTCTACGTTCTGGATTCCAGCGATGAGTTCGGCTCGGCCCAGGGTCAGCAGGAGAAGATACAAGCCGGTGCACTGCAAGTGCTCGATAAGTGAGTCAGTTTCCCCATTCTACCTACAACAATATATTTACAGATCGTGAGATCAAAATTTCCTTCGTCATTATATATTTAACATTTACAGTTGAATGTAGTCACAACGAGAACACGGCTATAACGAGCAAAATACAATCTCTCATGGTTTTAACGAGTATTTTATACGAGCGGCATATACCAAAAAATATCTTAATTAACTGCCTTGCATTCGCCAAACCCGGTTTATTTATTTCAGTTTTTTTTTTTAAATAACTTTAGACATTTCAAAGTAAAATTATTATATTAACAAATTCTGATATCGGAAACATGTCTGCTAACAGTACTAATAAAAGAAAAGACAAAAAAACAAATGTAGTGAGTCATAGTATAACGAAGTTAATTTAGTCTGCCCCATCATCCCCATTATATTTTAGTTTCAACAGTATTTTATTTTATTTTAAAGATATGCTAACCCTATATTTATTTTCCAGATATCCATGTGAGGTGAGAGTCAGGTCTGTTCCACTGCAGCCATGTAGAAGGCACGGAAAGAAACGAAAAGACGAAGAGTTATCAGAATCAGGCGGCAATGGATCCAACCCGGGCAGTCGCGAAGGTACTCCAAACCCTGTGAACCACAACAACAATTCTCAACTCAATAAAAATAAACATCCAACCAACAACAATATGGTCAGCAGTCCCAGAACGCCTCAAAGCCCACATCCTGACGCTGCGAAACACAACAATAGTAGCCTACAGTCGCACACCAGCGCTTCTCCTATCCGCAGCAAGACACCGACTCTCAATCAAAATAATTACAACTTACAAGCAGGGTTTTCTAACACTGGAGGACATTACAACTCGGCCTTTGGAAATCCAAACCTGATGGGTCACTGTGGTCCAAATGGTCTCCTCAACCCTAACCTCACAAACCCTACCCTTTTGGACATGGCTTCCATGATTGATAACTTCACAGATGCTCAGTTGCAGAGTAACCAAATCTCAAGCACGGTGCTCGACTCTCCTTACAATACTTACGAACAAAACTATAACCTACATCACCAGAATAACATGTACCAAGCGCAACATGCCCACCCGGGTCTGCTGGGAGGATCCCCAGTGAATGCTCTACCACAGTCACAAGTCCCAGCAAGTGTGCCGAGTAAAGAGCCCACTCCACACTCCGATATACCTGCTGATCCTGCACCTGCAGCCAATCAATGGCCTGAATTCAACACTGCTGACGTCTTCAACTTCAGGGAAAATACTTCAGTAAAAGAAGACCCAGATTCTACCACCACTAATCTCAATAACGCAGCTAACAACTTTAGTCCCGACTCGGGAAGAACCACGGGGACTCCTCTATCTAACAGTGGAAGAGCATCTGTACCAGAGTCTAATCCTGAGAACTCCTTGAGTGATAGTTCACTAGTAAAATCTGTTGAAAATACACCAACTAAAACCAATACTAGCTATGAAGATTCCGGGAATGCAACAAAAGGTAGTGGGAGTATGACCCCACAATCTGCTGAATTGACTGCCAATCCAGGCATGACTGATTTATCAAATATAGGTCATGGACAGCAGAGAAATATAAATGTACTTCCCAGCCACACAATTGCCGCAATCAAAAATACTTATCCATCTAATGAAAACAAACAATTTTCTTCTGTGGACATAAAAAACCATGGGATGCAAAATGAAGTAAAATTCCCCGGTAAATTGATTATTCCCAATTCTAATTGGGATGAAAGTAATCCTGCAAATGCTAACACGGCAAATTGGAATGAAAGCAACACTTCTCCTGCAAACCCTAACAAAGTGTGGGAACACTGCACTACTCCTACCACCCCCACCTCCAACAAGTCCTGGGAACAACACAGTCCCGTGACGCCCACTGGCCAGACGGAGAACTCCCTCTTCCGGGTCCCGAAGGCCCGGCCGCCATCCCGCACACAACACGGAGTTCCTGTGTCGCCAGAGAACATAGAGAGATCCACCTTCTTAAAACCTTATCCACCAACTGAAAAATCAAATGCCAATTTGGGCTATGAAAACCCTAGTTCATTCGATAGTCGAAATGTTCGACAAAATTCATTAAATCCAAACCAACAGAATTGTGCATCTCCTTATGAGGGGGCTACCCAAAACGCCCCAGGTTTAGGCACCACAAAACCATACATGGGTAATTACTCCCAGAGTAATTTCACAGCACTGAATCAAGGTGGTCAAGGTCACCATATGCAGGCTTATAGCAACTACCCTCAAATGACAAATGCTTATCCGTTTACTCCCAACCCCTATAGTCCTTTTAATCCGTATGAAAATACATACAGTGACTACAATCTGGCCTATTATAATGCCGAGAAATATAAGAGGGAGGAATTTCTTCGTAATTCCCATTGTTATAATTCTTACGGTTACCAGAATTATCCCAATTTTGCTCCAAACTACTATCAAAATACAAGCCCCAACTGGTGTCAAACTTCTCCAAACTGGTGCCTCTATCCTCCGCCATTCTCCATTCCATATCCACCGGAACCTCCGAAATCGGAGCCTTTAGGAGAGGTGACAGACTTTGTTGAAAATTTGGAATGCTTCAAAGATAACCAAATGGGTGGAGTGGCAATAGCTTTGGGACACGGAAGTGTTTTATTTGAGTGTGCTAAGCATGAGATGCACGCTACTACAGCCTTGAAAAATCCTAATAGGCTTAATCCGACAAGAATATCTCTCGTGTTCTATCAGCATAGAAATTTAAACAGGCCGAAGCACGGACTCGATGAGTGGGAGGAAAAAATGAGACTCAAGAAACTAGGTATAATTGTGACCACTGCGGGCACCACTACGGCCAACATCAACTCGACTCAAGCCTCCGCGACGGTAGCCGTGCCCGGGACAGCTAACAGCTTCTTTAACAAATATGAGAAAATGAAAGATAGTATCAAAGAAGAAATGACCGGGAGAATCAGTTCTCTGCCACCCGCGGGCGACGGAAGCGCGGGAGACAAGAGCAGCAGGCAGATGATGATGAGGGCATCCACTTCCACCACCATGTCCTGGACCACCCTTTTCCCCATGCAGCCCTGCATGGTGACGGGGCCGTACCAGGAGTCAGGTGCCTGACAAAAGAACAGGGTAGTGCCTACCAAGGTATCTACTCAGACTGTACATTGAAAACCTACCGCCGTATTAAATCGTTCAATTAACCAATGGTATTCAAGAGATTACCACGTAATTCTTAATGGTTTCATAAATCCCTGTCTCTTAAAGAGACAACCGCATAACTGAACCAGCGTTATCATTCCAACTAGTCTTACAATTTCCATAAGACGAGAAATTGGTATTAAATTTGATAGTTTCTAAGTATTTAGCGACTAGTAACGGCACAATCTAGTGTATAGTCACAACTTATCAATATGTTAATGGAATCATAATTATCGTATAAATATGTAGACTTTTGCCAAAACTCGCCGACTAAGATATCAGTAGAGTAAAGCAACAAACAAACAATAAAAATTGTTAACACTTTGGCAGATATTGATGCCAAATGATAAGTCGCAACACGGGTGCATGAAGAGTTAAAGCCAGATTTAAAGTAAGCAAACCAATGATCTCATTATTCAAGTAACACAACTAACTGTATTTCAAACTAAAGTCCAAAACATCACATTTCCGTACAAATTATGTCAATACACTTACACAAGCTTATTTGACTTCCGATCAGATAGAGAATGGCTGGGACGAGGAAATACATATTTGGGCAAAATGGCTTAGTTATATATATGACAATCGTTGCATTATTTAGCAAGCGATTTCCTTTTACAATAAATTATTATAGATGATCGATAACTGATTAATATAAACTGTGGTCTAATCTTAGGTTATTTTTTTATGAAAATGAGTGCTTTTATAATTAATATTTGAGAAATGTGTGTATTTTTAGACTAGGTAACTTATTTGTTTATTTTTATTTATAAATTATAATTTATGTGTATTTTATATTTTTATTTATTTATTCACTGTGTGCAAAATCTAATAAGTGTAACTATATGTTTAATTCATTTTTTGCAATCATTAGTTGTTTTTTTTTATAATATTGTCAGTTTATTTTATGTTTGTGACTCTGTTTTTTTTTTCCATAATGACTATTTATAATGAAACTATTTCAATTATTATACATTAATTTAAGAGTTTAATTTTATTTGTGGATAATAACTTATAATTTAATACGATGATTTAAACTTAATCAAAAAAATACTCATGAAACCGCGTGAGTAAATAGGAAGGGAGGGTTTATTATTAGTTTTAAGGTTTGTGGGAAGACGGAGGAATGATCCCTGTGCCATACATTCTGTGTATGGTGTTACCATATTTATACATTAAATGGTTCTGAGAATCAAGTGTAAAAGTATTTTAAATGTAGGATGGATACTCTGTGACTGTAATGCCAAACTCCAATACAAAGAGGTGGTTTGGTGGTTGAAGATAAACAGCTCTAATACAAAGAGATAGTTTGGTGATTGAAGTTAAACAGCTCTAATACAAAGAGGTAGTTTGGTGGTTGAAGTTTAACAGCTCTAATACAAAGAGATAGTTTGGTGATTGAAGTTAAACAGCTCTGATAAAAAGAGATAGTTTGGTGGTTGAAGTTAAAACAGCTCTAATACAAAGAGGTAGTTTGGTGGTTGAAGTTAAACATCACTAAGTCAATTTTTTTACCATCTCTTGATAAATGTTTTATGCCAAGTTGTGCGTGTATACCAAAGTATTAGAAAGTTGATAAATTGTTTAAATACATCTTCCTTATTTTTCAAATACATATTCATATTTTTCCATTAGAAATAAAGACTCACGATTGTTGGCCGACCAAGTTCTATGAGCTATAAGATGGATGAATGTGTAAGTGCCTATAGACGGACCTTCAGCGGGATAGATTTCCTTTCCTTTGCATAATGCTTTGCTCAGTCTGATGCTAAGACGGAAACAATAACAAATGTGTACTTGTGGCGCCCCACTTTGGTAAGCCACCTTTAGTTTAAACTTTCTTGTTGAGGGCATTTTTGGAATATTCTTGCCTCGTACCTTACCAAATAAGTGTTGTAATTTAAATTTAGTTTTCCATAGACAGTACTTCTTGTAAAAGCTTAACTTATAAGAACAGAAATACGTACTGACTGATCTTGAATTCCAATAACCCGTACTAAGCTGCACGAATAGTTTCAAATTTGATGGAGAATCGCAGAAAATTTCTTTATTAACCATACTGCAAATCATGTACCTACTTTATTAATAATTTTATAGTCAGTTTTACCAAAAGAAACTCCCAAAACCCAAACTGTAATGATAACTGATATTATATTGTAAAGTTATTTACAAAATTTCTCATCATGATCAATATCAACCAAGTACGGAAACTGTTAAAAAAACTGTTTGGTAAAATTCAATTAATTCTAAGAAAAAAGGTGCCATTCCATTATGTTGGAAAGTGCCAAAAAAACAAATAAATAAAGACAAATTGTGTTTGCGCATTAACATGGATGTCATATTAAAATGTCATAAAAAATTTCAACACTAAATAATAAAATCAAAGTGTTTTGATCAATGAGAGGAGTGCTCTTCTTCCCGAAGAATATAAATTTGCCATTTAGTATGACGTGTCATTATTCCAAAACAAAGTGAAGTTTTATAATTTTACACAATAATTATATCATTATAAAATATAAATCGCGCTCAGTTGGAAAAAAAATCTTTTAACAATAGAAATGTTTAGTTAAGATAATGCCAAAAATTAAAAACATGATTTTTGTAATGTGTTATTTTGTTATTTAAAAGATAAATTTCTTGCCAACGTAATTAATTTATTTTAAATTAATGATTTAATCGATAGTGTTCTTGGTAAGTGTAATTTCTCAAAAAACGTCGAAAGTGTTCAACCTGTAAAAATAGTTTTTTTTTTATTAAATTTGTGGTATTCAAATGCCTGACCCGTTCAGTATTTTATGACCACCAAAGTATTTAATAGACGACACATTTACTGCCAGTTTACTGTAAAAAAAAATTGATAATAAAAAAAAAATAATGTTTATGTGAAAAATTATCTTCCAGGCATTTCAGACGAAAAATATATTTGACAGTTAAAAAATGATTTGATTTTGGTTTGTAGTTTTATACCAATATTACTATGATAAATATATATTTTGAAATTTGTAAAACAGTATTAAGTATAAACATCAATATTTTCTTATTTGCTTTGCCAATTTTCTTATATTGTCTGAATTAAATGAATAATTAATTCCACATAAAAAATTGAATCCATTGCTTCTTTACAAATGAAAACAAATAAATGAATAAAAAGGGAATTAACCAACTCAAGAAAAGTGATATCCCTTAATAATTAGATTTGCTCAAAATGTGAATCATGTTGCATAATATTTTGGTTCTAATAATAGTACTGTAGTGTTTATTTTTGTACCTGTTTATTGTTTGAAAAAAATCCCAAACAACCTTCAGTTCAGATTTATTAGGCATTAGAATTTCATGTGAAGCCTTCTATGTTGATAATAGTGACCGCATTTTATTATTTATGATTACTACGATATATATTATAAGCGATTATATTTAATTTTATTAAAGAAATAAAAAAAAATGTTTACCCTTTTATTTAATGCATCGACTGCTCCAAATTGAACAATTCTAACTGAGAACAAAAAATATGGTCCCTCAATCTATTACTGTTAAATGAATATTTGAACGGTCCATAACTCATGATGGAAATGATGTTGCAAACTGAAAATAGTTGTTGACCTTTAAATACTAAGACAGAAAAAGCTACACATATTAGATGGTGCCAAAGCTCATCGTTCAAGAGGCTTTACAGCTTCAGAAAACAGATTTCTTAGTAAGAACGATTTAATAATGCTAAAGAAGCATAATCATAAGTGTGAACAACAATTGGATATTCAGAACAATTGGGAATGAGGAGTTAGAAAAGTTCAATTCAGAGCAGCCAACATTTACCCAAACCCGATTTGATACGGCCAACACTAAGACATGTGACAATACAAAGAGAGAGGAATCTGAGTTACCATATTTAAAAATAAATTTAAATAAAAACACTTTTATTTATAGAACAGATACACACCTTACATTAGCATTGGTATTATTTCATTACATACACAAAAATATACTTAAAAAAAACATATTCAATATTACTTACCTTTATAAAAGTTAAAACAACATATACATATTACAAAAATATGTATATAATTGTAACCCAAATAAATAAGGACTAAAGAAATTAAAAAATAACTATGTATAAGACCACGGATATTTTTTTTGTTTTTGTGACCTACTGGTTTCGCTTAGCCTAAGCATCATCAGGGTACAAAATTAAACTAAACAAAAAATACAAAGTGTGCGGTTATACATATATGTATACATACAGAGGGAGAACACAATATAAAATAAAATAACAGAACAATGAGAAAAAAATAGATTAACATTTAAATTAGAACAAAGGAACAGAGAGAAAAGAGACAGATTTTTTTTTTTTTTTTTACATGAATACCGCACAAGAGTCTCAACTGCTCCCCAACCGTCTAGAGCCAGTGAGACTATGGCATCCCTTAAATTGGGTATGTTGTGAGGCTGAAGGTAGTGGGGAGGGGAAGGAGATCGGGAAGAGGAAGGTTGGGAAGTACCTGGCTATTCAGATCTGGTCACCAACGTTTCGATTCTGAATGGTGGTCTTTCACCAGGGCGATACTTAGAGTATCTACCACTCTGGAGCGTGCCGCAAATATACTTGTTATTATTTTTATATGAATTAAATGTGTTACGACACATATTAATTAAATAAAAGTTATTGGCGCACGCCGGGTTTGAACCCGCGACCTTTGGATTCGTAGTCGAGCGAATAATATGAATTGAAAGAGAAAAAAAGTCAACTGAGAAGGTGATTATAGAATAATGATAAATTTTATAAGTAAAGACTAGTTTATAAATTTAAATAATTTGAGAACAATATTATTTATAAAGATCATTCCAGTCGGTTCAGATTTACAAACCAAAGTTTTTAATATCAGTCAATAAATTAAATAAGGTCATTGTGCACTAACGAAAAGGTCTTAAAAAGTTAAACAAAAAATACTAAAATTATTTGGTCACTTTAAACAAGATCAAATACATAATAAATATACAAACTTACAAGTTGCAACCGCCAGGGTTTAGTTCCTATATTTAAATCAAAAACAATAACAGCGTAGACTTTCAATTTCAAACAGATTTCTCAATTTTAAAAATGCTCCATGGTACAGATAAGAATTTTAAACGCATATTATTTGTTTAAAAGAGAAACTTATCATCCAACGTGCGAGTGCCTAGAGAAGTATATGCTAGCAAATTCTCAATTTTTTTGCAGTCTAAAATCTTATTTATTGTAAAAGACACTCCAGTATAAGCCGGTCTCGTCAATGTTGTAAATCTGATCTGGCAGAAGTTCATACGTTTGTTGAAACTGTTCCGAATTCCGCTATAAACTCGGCTGGTGAAATTACGTAATTATTATTGACTCGAGTATTTCTTAGATAAAAAATCTTTCGGGTCTTTGAACTGTCTCGGTCAAGAGGAACCCAGTAAATCGGGAGTCTGCTGTAATTATAAATGTTATTTTTGTTTTTGTTTTTAATCGGTTCCAAAATATTTCTGTCCAAAATGATTAGGTGCCATGCGGTGTAATTCAGATGTGAGGATTTTCATAGTAGGAAAGTAGTCCACTACCGTTTTGGCCGCAACTGGCGTACAAAACAGATTTGACAAGATGATACACTCTTCCTTGACTCCGTGGGCTTTCAATGCGTTGACAGCCTGAAAGTCAAAGAACATGTATTTAAAAAATAATCAAATATATTAGCTATTTACAAAGATCATATATATTTTCAAACCTGGGAAACAGTGTTGCCCGTAGACATGATGGGGTACATCAGCAGGACTTGCCTCCTGGCAATGTCTTCAGGGAACTTAGCATACACAACTCGGGCTGCGTGGGTGTCCGTGTCACTTTCCACCAATATTTTACCAATTCGAATAGATCGGCAGCAATCACGCAGGCCCTACGAGTTAAAAAAGTTTAAGCAATATGATGCATTACCGTCGAGAAAAATTCTTTGATAGAGGGTATTATTAAATTTTATCCAATATTATGGCTTTTACCACATTTTACAAGTACTTGTGATGTCCGATAAGCTGCTGTAAATCCATTTTCACTTTTCGCATATTGTTTCTTAAATAATGCAGTAATTGATGATCAGATTTTGAAATATTTAATACATATCTTAAAAACATTATTTTATATATATCTTTTGCATCAGACTGAACTTCTTATAATGCACCGATTGCAACAATGTCAACATTTTGACTACTGAGTCAGAGGCTTTATACACGCAACAAGGTCTTGAACAATGTATTTCCACCACAGTTATCATATGCATAAAGTGACCAGATATTTTAATTTGGGATGTGGGACATCTACAAAATGTTCTAAAATGGACAAAAATACCCTCTATGAAAGCCTGAATCGCCCACTAGTGATCGGTAGGGACCAGGTTGGATACCCCTGGGTTAGAGTATAATATGAACTAATCTTTAGAAAAAGGAAACCGAGTTAAGGGCTTTTAGACTATACTCATATTACTAAAGCTTTAAATGGTACTTGCCTATTATCTGGAGACATTTCTCTGCCAGCCCGAAAATATAATAATTAACAAATTGAGGTTGGGTTAATAGATAGGGTTATAAAAAATAATGTACTATTGAAAGTTATTCCTCACAGTAATTTTAATACTTTTTGCAATGATTTGTCAATATTTTTGAGACAGAGAAATGGCTCCAGGTAACAGGAAAGTACCGTTAAAAAAAAGTTGTTTTTATACACTTTTGATATGATGTTCTAACCTGTTCCATGGCCTCTCCAGACCGCACAATTGAGACCCCACAGTTCCCAGATCTGTACTTTAAGCCCTGATAAGAAGCTCCCGTTGGGGTGATGACTTCACAACTGGTAAATGGCAATTGATTAAGGCTCTCCTCGATCACCAAACGGATCAGCCTATCAGCATAAAACTTAAAATCATTCCTTGATGTATTTCTAAATTAAAAAAATAGTAAAAAAAACAATGTTAACGTACTATTAATAGCAAAACACAAGCAAGCAGACTGAAACGTCATTGACAATAACCTCAAATAATATTATATACCTGTCACGTAAAATCGTTTGTAGTTCTTTGATATTATCGTTTGGGGGTAATATTGTGAGGGTAGAGCCAAACTCATCCTGTGCTTCGGATATTTGAGATGCTACTTCTGTGCCGCCCATTATTGAAAAAAGATTAGACAAACTAGGAAGTACACACTCAAATCTCGAAGCAGACAAAAAAATGTAATATAATGTGAGTGTATTGAACAATTGAACACTGATTTGACAGCTGGTCCACAGAAAATAGAGTATCGTAGAAAATAGAAATGTCATAAATAAAATAGAAACAATAAATCATTAAATTGTTGGTTGGTAAACATTACAAAAATTTTATATTAATATTTTGTATAAAAATAATAAAAGCGAGTGACATAATATCTTTCATTAGTAAAAGCATGTTATTTTAACGATTTCCAAACTTTCTTTTTGTAGATTATTAATTTTATTAAAAAATATCTAAATTTACCTATGACAGCTGTTTTTTTTTTCCTTTCCCCCACTGTGCAGGCTTGTTGGTTTGTAAATGATGTTAACAAAATCAATGATACATGGCTTTTGTCAAAAAATCTTACACAAATATTTATACTTATTTATGCCGTTAGTATTATCAAATATTGTGTTTGAACATATTTTCATTCGGCTATTTGTGATGATAGGTTTGTAAACATTTTCTTTAAAAGTTATTTCATGGGAAAGCATTTAAAAGCTAAAACTAAAAGATTGTCTCCAAAAATTTTATCCATTTGGTTATTTTTTTTAAATACGGTGCACCACTTTTTATTTTTATGAAATTTTTCGTTCGCCGTTCAAAAACTTGAATAAAGATATTTTCGTGAAATTTTGATCATTTTAAATGGATGAAAAGTATTGTTTGTTTATAATTTTAGTGTTAGATTTGTAAAACTTAACAACGTTATTGTTTAATTTTATCAAAATTTAATTAAAAAAATTTAAGTTCTGCTAGTTTTAATTTTTATTTTTAATGGCGGCGTTCAGGCCCACCATTAAATATTAATTATTGTTTGGAATTTTGGTATAAATTTATCGTGATTTATATTTATATCGTATCGATAAATTCCAACATTCCTATTTTTTGCAGTTTATCTATGGTTGTTTTGAATTTCTTTTGTACAACGTTAACGGCAGATATTTGAAACGTTAGGCTTTTCTGCAATGTTTTTGTTATTAACAGCATATAATATAAATACTTAACATTAATTAATAATATATTTGTGTATTCGTTTCATCTGTGAGTTTTTTCGATACCTAAATATACTTTGAAGTCAGATTCAAGTTAAGTCTTTTTTGTCAAGTATATTTACATGAAAATACGATGAGGCGTTTATCAGGGTCTTCTGATACAAAGAAGATGAGTTTACACCGAAGAGTAAGTTTTCTTCGTAGATCTGAAGTTGGGAACGCATCGGGATCCGGCTCCATTTTGGACGATAATACGGATGCAGATTGGAATGAAATGGGTGAGATTTAATATTTTACATACATCTGAACATATATGACTTCTGAATATTTATATATCTGAATATAACCCTCTTGGGATTATGAGGTATTCTCTTTATGTCTATTTTTGAGAGTTTGGCAATATAGCAACATTTAGAGGATGGCATGCTAGCGCTTATTTGTTCAACTTAAAGGTAAACTGCGTCAACCTTGAACTAAAACTGAATCATACAACGTTTGTATAGGGTGTTTCGTAATTATCGTGTGAACTGCGACCTGCCTGCTCAACCAAAATAAACAAATAAGTCTATGTATTATCCAGCCTTAGGAGTGTTTGTGAAATCAGGAAAAGTTTGTGAAATCAGGATAGTTTGTTGTTACTTATCAGTTGTAATGTGAAAATTACTCTAGTAATAGTGCTCATTATATGCATAGTTTACCAGTATTTTTTAATTGTGCTATTATTTTTTTGTTTCTAGAACCTCAGTGGTGGGAAAGACTGGACAAAGGTCCAGATAAAAGGGCCTCAGCAAACTATTTACCTGTAAATCGACCAAATACTCCAAATTATTCAGAGATTTTAGTGGAAGAGAGGTAATACTGTAATAAATAAAATAAAATATATTTCTTTTATGGCAACCCAGGCTTTATTAAACGTTTTGATTTCAGCCGCACTATACGGATAAGTGTAGTGGAAGATGAAGACAGTGATGATTCCACCTTTGATTCGGTGGGCTCTCTACCCACTATGTCCCCAATGGCTTTCACCAAAAAGAAAGGACTGTTTCAAAATAATTTAAAGGAAGAAGACGGAAAGAGTGACAACTCCTAAGACCCTATTGGCTTTACCTGCCCCTGAAATCCCACCAGCGCTTGAGCAGACTAAAACTGTTGCAACTGATTCTGATGCAGATTCGTATCTCGAATCATTGCATTTTCACAGTAAAATTAATGTGGACCCACAAGAAGGAAGGAACCTCCGTGGAAGGAATAAGAATCTATTTAAAAATAGGAAAAAAAATAATCAAATAACGTTTTCAAAAGCTGTCGACACTTCCTCCAAAGTTGAAAACAATTCTGGATCAATCGACCAAAACCAAAGTATTCCCGTACTGAAGAAACCAAACCTGAGTCAAAAGCAATCGAAAAAATTATTTAAGAAAAGTTCAAAGCCGCGGAATTCGATTTTCGCTGATGCTCTGTCACATTTGGAATCCGATGATTCTGAAAAGGGTGATGAAAACCTTAAAGTAAATAAAACTACCGAAGCGGAAACTATTTCAAAACCCCAAGAGACATTGAAAAGGAGAACTCTTAGTAATGTGAATTTTTCTCAAAGAAGGATGTCGGATGCTGAAAGTGTTAAATCTGGATATCATGAATATTCACCTTCCAGCGTTGTATCTGAAACTATTAATTTCGATCGATGGAAACAGCTCGCTTCCTCAACCATGCTGGAGGGTGATAAAAGTCCCAAAACAATGAACAAGTCCAGTTTGAAGGGCTCAAAGCAATCTCTATCTGATAAGCTAGCCATTTTGCACTCCGATATAACGGAAGAGAAGGAGGCGAACAACTCTGGTGCCTCTAAAGCTCTCGGTCAAGGTCTTCAACCCAACGCTGATTTGCCTCCGACTTTGAAAAACCTACCAAAGGCAGCAGCAATCTTACCAGAAGAGGCTCTAGTAGAATCACAAGCAAGAAACGTTTCTAAAAATAGCCCAGCAATAAGAAGATCTGACAGATTGTCGAAAAATAGCCCGGCTCCAAGGAAATCCACTGCTTCACTAAATACACCTGATCTTGTCAGGAACGTGGTGAATAAGGTTTGTGGAAATCTTATTTGCACAATATTATTATAGAACTGCCGTTTAGTCAAAAAACTTTAAAAGTCAATCATTTTTATTTTTTTTTGTAAATCAATAACCAATGTAAAAACACCCTTGCTATATGGGAATTACCATTTATAATAATTGAATCATTTAAAATGTTCCTTACGACAGTTGTAAAGTCATTGCTGTAAGCTCCGATAAATCTCAAAATCCATCACAATACCCAGTCCTGTAGCACCATAATATGATATAAAACACTATGTATGTATTTTTTTGTACTGTGTTGAAAATGAAACCTGAAACCTCCCAACTCAAGTCGAATTTGTTGCCCTTTATGGAATAAAATTGACCAATAATCACTAACTGTGCCCCTTTTTAATTATCTAAACTTGTTTCCATTCCCACTAGCATGCCGATTCTTTGATCATTACTAAACATTTCAGTTTCTACATTACTCCATCTTCACAAAATCAGTTTATAAACCCTAGAATCGCTTCACACAATATCCCCTCTTAAATGTCATTGTAAATTAAATTGCCCTATTTCGAGCAATATTTCCTTCCATGGCAAAAACACCTTATTAAGGTCAGCCTTCTTTAACCGGTGGTTTGCAGACTGACACCAGTCTGCAGACTGACACCGGTCTGCAGACTGTCACCGGTCTGCAGACCACCGGTTTCTTGCCAATTTACCACAAATTTCTTGCCAATCTCCAAAATCATTTATGTCTTAGCTGTCAGCCGGTCCGCGAAATCTTTTAAAGGTCAAAGAACGCTGATTTAGGTGATATTATAATTACCATATGATTAGATTGACCTTCCTAATCATATGTCCAATAATAAAAATAAGTAGGAGCTTTCACATGCTATTTATTTATTTTGCATATTATTTAATTTGATAAAATAAACATACGTAAATAGATATTTTGTTATGTTTTAGAAATATTCAGAAGCATATCTTGAGGATGCTTTGGGAATTTCTAAATTGAATAAGACCGAGGGTCCAGTGCTGTCCTGTGAAGACGCCGTCATTATTTTACCCAAGAATCAGTCCCAAAGACAGTCCATCGGCACCTGGCTCCAGTTAGAAGAAAGTGACGAAGAGATAACTCTACCACTTAGTCAAAGTGATGTTGACAGACAAGTCATTGAAGAAATGATGGCCAAACGCACCAATCCCCCTGTTAGGCGTTCTGCTCATTTTTCAAAGCAAAACTTTCAAGACATGTCTGAAAGCGACGAGGAGATACATCAGACACATGAAAGCATTAATGCTGGTACTGAAGACGGTGATGCTGATCCTGTTCCTGTTGAAAAACTGAATGCCTCAACAGTCAGGCAGCTTGCAAATGATCAAGTTAAGGAAAAATCAGAGTCCAGAAATAAGAGAGTGTCAACTTTAACAGAAGATAAAAATGTCCCTGAAGCATCACCTGTAGTTCAATCAAGTGTTGAGGAAAACAAAAAATCAAGAAGCAACTCCCAAGAAAATTTACAAAATCTAGAGAAAAGTCAATTGAATATAAATTTTGAAACTGTAACTTTGGAGTCTAATAATGGAATAATTTCAAATATAACATCTCCCTCTGGCTCTCCAATAAGATCAGAGTCGCGTAAGAGCCAGGCCCTTAATACTGAGAATTCTGACTCTTCAAATATTTCTCTGAATCAATCGAGGAAATTACAAAATTCTTCCCAACAGAGTGTTAAAGATAATCATCCAGATTTGTCGAAGAATAAGAGTGTATCAACTTTAACAGACAATGAGTATGTCCCTGAAACACTGCCTATTCATCAATCAGATGCGGAGGATAACAAACAATCATTATATCAATCGCAGGAACAAGTTGAAACTTTGCAAATTTTGGATATTCCTGAGAAAAGTCAATCGAAAATAAATGTTGAAAGCGAAAATTTTGATCCAAACACTAATAAAAATCCAATTATTGTATCTCCACACGGGTCTCCAATAATATCCGAGTCGCATAAGAACAATATATCTTTGAATCGATTAAGAAAATCACAAAATTCTTCACAACAGAGTGTAAAAGATAATCCAGATTTGCACAGGAATAGGAGTGTATCAACTTTAACAGGAAATGAGGATGTCCCTGAAGCATTGCCTATTGATCAGTCAAATGTTGAGGAAAATAAATCAATAAGCAACTCCCAGGAACAAGTTGAAAATTATCAAATTCTTGATATTGCTGAGAAGGGTGAATTGAAAGTAAATGTTGAAACTGAAGTTGTGGAGTCAAATACTGAAATAATTCAAGATATTGCATCTCCAATAAGATCTATGTTGCGTAGAAGCCAGGCGCCGACTATTGAAAATTCTAACTCTTTGAATCGATCAAGAATATTACAACATTCTTCACAACAGAGTGTAAAAGACGATAATTTGAATTGGTCGAGGAATAAGAGTGCATCACCTTTGACGGAAAATGAGAATGTCCCTGAAACATCACCTATTGACCAGTCAACTGTTAAGGAAAACAGTGAAACAATAAGCACCTCACAGTGTGTTGAAAATTTGCAAATTCCAGATATTGTTGAAAAAAAAGAATTGAAATTAATTGTCGAAACTAAAATATTGGATCCAAGCAATGATATAATTCCAGTTATAACATCCCCTCTTGGGTCTCCAATAAGACCTGAGTCACGTAAGAGCCAGGCCCTGACTATTGAGAATACTGACTCTTCAATTATTTCTTTTAATCAATCGAAGCAAACTCAAAATTCCGAACAACAGAGTGTACAAGATAATCCAGATTTGCTAGTAGAAAGACCACTGAAGATTATAGCTCTAGAAACACGCTTGTCTAGTAGTACCCAGGCACATAATTCCGATTTCCAAAATATTTCCACAGATGCCTCAAGAAATACATTTAACTCTACACTGCGTAATGCAAGTGCAAAAGATATATGGAAGGATTCGGTGGAGGAGCAGGTCACTCCTGTGAAGCGTATGACACCAAATATAAGCTTTCCAACACAAAGCCAAGTGGCCGACACCGAAGATTCCGACTCACCAGCTAACAATATTTCAGTCAATTTTGCGAAACGGCGTGCAACAGATATATGGCAAGACTCGGTGGAAGACCAAGCTACACTCACTCCTAGAAAGACAATGGCTACCACAACCCACCTTGAAGATAGTGCTGTTTCCATTTCTACACCGGCTGGCCCAATTCCAGGACCTTCCAAATCAATTCATCGTGTGAATGTTCCTGCCAAAAGGAAGTTAACTGAACAAGAATTGAAGGAGTTTGCAGAAAGAGTGATGGCTGAACACGCCAAACAAGTTAAAATAGTGGTAAGATATATTTTTTTCATTGCCAAATTTTCCTTACAATATAAGTCTAAGTAAAATACACCATATTTCTAATAATAATTTTCCACAAAAATATATTTTTCCATTTTTAATGCTGTTTTTTTTCCAGGATGAAATGTTCGCCAACAGATTCGCTTTTCAACCGTATCTTTCTAAAAATATTCCCATAGGAATTCAGGTCAAACAAAAACCTATTGGCAAGGCAAAAAATGTTCCCCGTGAACCTCGTATCGTTAAACCTAAGAATACTGAAGGGAAAATATCTAAAAAGCCTTGGATGAAATGGAAAGAGGATTGGATCACACAAAAGCTGTACAATTTTGTTGAAAAGAAGTTAAAACCACGGTAAGTACAGGTTTATTTGCTAAAATACCTTCTTCTCTTCAAGGTTTTTACCAAGGACTCACCACCGCTGTGAGATCTTTCAATCTACGGCCTCTTATCGGGGGCTTAGGATCACAGGGGCCTATCTCTGGGAGTTTTGCATATAAGATAGGCCCCAGTACGTAGTTTTGAATAGAAAAATAACAATCCAACCTCACCTCTACTGCAGTATGCACTTAACAAATTGTTCAAAATGTTAATTACATTTAGGTAAAGAGCCGGTTGTATTTCTTGAAGTTGCAACAGATTCAACCCTTTTTGCTACTTATTCGAAATTTAAGACCTGTAAATAATATTACTCAAGGTTGAATTCAACCCCCTTTGCTATTTATTCTTATTATGTAAGTGCTTCCCATCAGATGTTGGCCAAATATAGTTTTCAAAAGAAATTTCTTCCATTTTAAAATTTTTGGTTTTTTTTCCATGCAGGTACGGATTAAAGAGTCTTAAAAGAACAGAAAAGTTCATAAAGGATTTGGCGGCTGTAGTCAAAATTGTGTCGAAGAGCAATGGCGGCCATCACCGTTACGTTGACACTCTGAAGAGAGAGATGGCAAGATTGCAATTTGTGACGACTTATTTCGACTTCTGCTGTTTCATCCATGAATACCTTCCATTTTTCTTTAGGATTAAGGTTTGTTCCTAAGATTTATAGTACAGAACTTTTCACTAAGCATTGCATGGAAAGGGAGCATGTCAGCTCCTGTTGTGCAACATTGATCCTTACAAGTGCCGAGTGTCCGTCTCAGTAAATATAGGCATACATATCGCACTGCGAGTGTAAAACCAACGTAAGTGCAGATACTACAGTTTGGAGATATGGGAGTTTAAACATTTCACATTGCTTGGAAAATATAATACTTAAAAAAATAAAATGGTTTTTGGTAGGTAAGAGTTTGAATTTGCACTCGCTGTTCTTTTACACTTTCAAGCTTGTGACAAATGCAATTGTTTCACATTTAAATCTTTAAAAAAATGAGATATGTACTCACTTCTGGTTTTACACTCACGGTGTGATATGTTCTTGAATGAACAATAATATTATTTGACTTTAAAGTTATTTTAATGAAATTACCTCAGTTGGTTGATTTTAAATTTTTTATTCCAGGCTATTGCCGCAGAAGGTCGAGATGCTCCAGAGTTCACTGGAAATGTATTTGCACCAATATTAAATAGCAAGAAAAAATGACAACATTGTACTATTTTATTTTGTTCAATATGTATTGTGAAATAAAATCAAAATGCCCTTTAGGAATGGGTGGATACATTTACAATATAACTTTACTTTTGTTGTATTTACTGTTAGTTTTATTCTTGATTTATTTAGATCTAACCTCAACATAATATATAATGTAATTGATAATTATCTTTGAAATGATAAATAAAACAATATTCTCATAAAATGTTTGAGTTGTTCATTACAACCTTATGAGTAAAAACAAAAACAATACTTAGAATTTTTTTTCAAAAAGTTTAGAAGAGTATTTTTTAACAATAAAATAACTGCCAATTAAGCGCGAATAAGTTTTTTTTCTCCAAATTATTATGTTTGCAGAACATAAATACTTACATGCAACCGTAACGTAGATTGGCCGCGTCTGCAAACCTCATGGCCGTCCTGAACCGAGCCAAACCCAATAGCCCCTCCCCACAACTCTATTCACAATTCCTCCATGTCCGTATCAGAAGGTTACCACATCTACCGGAGTTCACCATTCGGGTAGCGGCAATGCTGTTCTATTACTATTCTTAGAGGTTATTCTCGGGACATTCTTCATTTTCTAAAAGAAAAGTTATAATAATTTATATTAATCATTCTTCATTATAATAGGACAAAATATTGGAGTTTCGTACGCTTTATGACAACCCTTTCATTCTTCCTGCACTGTGGGGTGAGTAGGTAATGAAAAAACACTTTTAAGTTACTTAAAATTTTATTTAGTTAATCGTTTTTTGCAATCACTGATTTATTTTGTGAAGTAAAAAATACATATCCAGGAGCCAAATATTCCACACTTATTGGTCTCAAATTATATGAAGCACTATTAGCATAATGCAAATACAACACACTCACAGATGGTGATCTCATTTTTTATATTTTTAGTAAATGTTTTCATAGAATTGTAGATGAATAGTTTTGAGACACCCAAATGTTAAAACGGGTGTTATTTTTAAATGTCAGATAAAGTTTCAGGTCAAAATTGGATGTCAATCTTAGTTTGAAAGAAAATAGCCAAACTATATTTAAACTATTCACGTGAATTAAATGTTTTACTAAAAATACATTAATGATCTATTTAAAAGCCAGCATCAACAATGCCAATTCATCATTCGAAATAATAATGTACAGGCTCTGCATGCTCGGTTAACCAAATACTGAACTGAAAAGTTTTTTTATAAAATCAATCATAACGTCTTAGAATTATTCAATGTACATAATATTACATACTAAGAAAGCTTTTGAGATTTTTGGCAGAATATCGTTGTAGGCGCTAGACCAGAATTCAAGCTAATTCACTAAGAATTCTATTTGAACTCTCGCCGAGGCCCGCAACACGGTGAACAAGATTGAACTTTAAGGCATGGTTTATCTTGCTTGACTATTATTTGTACATAAAATGTTATTAGGCTGGTGTTTTGACAGAATTAAAACCAAAGTTACACCCGGCGTAACTAATGGTGACATTAGAGCAATAAACATTAGATGGTGAAGTCGAGACATCAATAATACTACTTGTCAGAGGGGATGGGCCACGAGAGTCCAAGCTGTGAGCTCAAGGAACGCACTTGACTTCAATGTCAATACACCTCGACGAGTAAAGCAAGATAGATCATATTATGGTAAGACTTGTTTGCTTCAAGTGTCCATCCTAAGGTCAAGGCTTTAATCTATTTATTGCAGATAGAATACAGCATTCTAAGATAGGAGATAATTAATGGCAAGCTTTAAATGTGTGATGTGGAGTGAGCAAGTAAGTCAATCACAAAATGGCTTTCTTAGGTTTTGAAAGTAAAGAATACATCATTTAAGCCATCGGCACAACGGCTGCTAATACTACGCCACACTGAGGCAGCTGCGGACCCACCCTCTGCTTAGGGAGATTCAACTGATTAAATTGAAGAAATACTCGATATGCCGATGGTCAAAGGAGTAGTTTAGGACACTATGACTTAAGAGGAATGCAAACATTGCAAACAAAAAGATGAAAAGTATTATACGAAATGGGTAACGATATTAGAGTATAAATATCAATGAACTTTCCATTGATAAATAATAACCTAATTGAAGAAATTGACTATCCTGTTCATGAATACAGGGCTTAACATTAAGTATATTCACAAAATGTGGTACACATCGAATTAAGGAAACGGAGGAGCCACCTGCTTCAGGGCCGTCCTCTGTTCCTCGATTCCACCGGATATAGGCTGCAATATTGCATGATAAATCTGTAGCGACAGTGTCCTTATATAATATAAACAGTACACATATGCACGTGAACTATTTCTGACGTTCGCCTAAACCCCTAGTTGTAACTAGCGTGACTTGCCGTTTACTACTATATTATTAGTTCCAAGTAGCTCTGCCCACTCGCTATACTGCTGGGGGAGACCAAGAAGCTAGGCGATTGGCGGTTAGCTAAGCTGAAGATTGATTCAAAGCAGATTCACATTACAAAAGTATAAAACAAGGTTAAGCTATATTAAATATAACGGTAGAAATCAATAAAACATATGTTGACTATATATTATTGCAATTTTGTCCGAGTCCCTCACCATCAGCCCACGTTTACAGCTTGCTTCGTAAAGTATCTTATTGATTAAACTGTTCATATTCCAGAGAAGTAAATTACATAAGCTGAAACCAATACAATGTTGACTATATTCCTCTAATCTCGAGTCCCTCACCAACAGCTCACGTCTACAGCTAGTTTCGTAATGTGGAAAGTATTTATTAAACCGTAACTATCCGAAGAAAATTACAAAAACTGTAACCAATACAATATTGACTACACATATTAATGTAATCTTGTCCAAGTCCCTCACCGGCAGCTTGTGTTAACAGCTTGCTTCGTAATATGGAAAGTAGTTTAAAATTTAATTATTTGTATTCCAGTGAAGTAAATTACAGAAAATGAATCCAATGCAATATTGTTTCATAGTTTAAAGGTGCTCCATAATAAATACAACATTCTGTGAAGAAAAAAATATACCCTTATCCGAGAATAAATATTAGTAAATTACTATCACTGAAAAAGTTCAATATCACTATTGCCCAAAAGCTTATTTAATAAATTATTACCCGAGTAAAATTAACCGAAAACAAGCTATACTTCCACGCCCTGTTCTTATTAAGTAAGACAAAATAACAATTTCTCCAAGTACAAAACTATAAACAAATACTTAAATACACAATTGATCCAAAAACCAAGCAGCACTTAAGAAATAAGTTTTATTAAAATAAAGCCAATTTCATTACCACCAAAAGTGTTCAAAATAAATCTACAAATTAATATTAAGGTACACAACAAACACTTCACCCAAAAATAAAACTACCTTGCCTAATGTGTAAATAAATACAAGTTGGTCATGAGAAATCAAAACTATGAAATACAAAATGTAGGCCCAGCGAACTGCTTAAAAATATACAGGTTGATCGGCCCAAATTACAACTTAAGATTTGTATTTGTGTTTTGAGCTAGAGTCAACCGGAGCCAGCTCTTTGTTCCAGTTCCAGTTCCCAGTTCCTCAGCAGAGGTGTTCTCTTCTCCAGCGGACTTTAAATGCATTGTTTTACAAAAAGATATACGAGATACAAAATATTACATTTGGCTTGTAATATACCAGACTTAACAATAAGAGCTAAAACACACTAAAATGGAATTGGGATAGATTGTCTAAGACCTTAATACAGTAAAGCAATGTATATTTGGTATACCATATTAACTTGAGCATTACAATATATATATTATGAATAAGAATAACAACATGTTTTAGAAAAACTTTAAGAAATAATGTGTTTTGTTAATGCCCTACAAATTTATGAAAATGCATATGGCATTAAATACACAAAATAACTATAACTTAGTATACACTACTATATTTTACATTAAGTAATTATTTTAGGCATCTATAATCGAAATTTATATTTATGTAGTAATACACCTGCCAGACTAAAGCAGGTGTCCGAATGTAGCTAAACAGTAACCTCAAATAAAGTGGTGTATACAAAGTTTTATTTAATTAATTTTCCACCACACAGATTCAAACTGTTTTAAATATCGTCGACAAATAATACTGCCCAAGCGTAGCACAGGCCAAATTGTTGTGGTTCAATAGAGAAACAAATTCTGCCCAAGCCCCTATCCTTCTGATGAAACAACGTACATCTCCACTATTCCTGCCACGGGAAAATGGGTTCTCGTTAACATCCAATGTTTACCGTGGTTATATTACTGTGATATTCGTGTTTTCATCAGTTTTCAGACTAATAAGTAAAAGTAACGGGAGGTCATTGTTCACATTTTAAGATTTAATATGCAATGTTTTAGGTGTACTAAAGTGTGGTCAAATAATGATTATCCTGATGATAAACAAGAAAAGTCTGCAATTCAAAACGGTCAAAGCGTCAGTAAAATGCAATAGAACCGCATCAAATCAATCTAGAAACACAGCATAATTATAAAAAGTGTGAATTTATGTAGCAATGCTTTTTGTAAATATCGAAGAAAAAAGGTTTTTTGCAATATTGGACTTTGTCACTTGCATTGTGTCTGATTGTACTTATCCAACATTTTAGATAAGAATTATAAATTCATTAGACTTTAGTCTGCTGGTTGAAACTTCCAGAATGGAAATGCCACGTTGTCATTTACTTCTTTTTGGATATAATATGTTACGATCTCGGCGCATATTGCCATCAAAGCCAAAATTAAAAAAAGAGGGAAATAAGATTGCGTCAAGATCACAATTACATAAAAAGCTTGGCAAAACCTATTTCCATTCGGTTGTGATATTTTTTAAACAACACTGACAAAAAATACAATGATGTATTATGCCACTTTTTCACCTCTTTATAAATAAAGACTGAAAGTAAAGGAAATCAAATGAATACAGCTTCAGGAGTTGAATATGTTACAGGTGTTTCGTTCAGATTATTGGTATGTTTTTTTTACAAAATAATCTACCTCCTAGTTTATGGGCAGTATTATTTATTTGTCGACAATTGTATTATATTACTATTATGTATGTATGTTACAGAGGCTCACTATGTGGAAAGTCAAAATGCTAAAGCTAATATGGTACACACGAATACATGTGTGTCAATTGACTGAACTTTTTCTAATTATTAATGGAAATGTTTCTTTCAATCTACAAAATGGTTTAACATGATTATAACAAAGTTAGAGGACACCCAGCTCCTTTATCAAAGGGTAGAAACGCAACAATGAGAATTGTCCGCCGCCTCAATTGACTGGGCTAAAATCGATGGCATATTTAGTCAACACAGCGCGAGAAACAGAGAGTCAATGTGCCTTCATCTTGTTTGTGTGGCAGTTGTTCTCCATCTGTCCGTTTTGCCGCACGGACGACTTCATACTGATGCCTTCCCCCGGTCCTGTCACCCCCTTCTTGCCTTGCTTGCCCGAGAGGTAGGCCTTGTAGAAGAAGCGGGCAAACAGCACGAAGTAGGAGAAGTACATGGCGATGGACAGCTTCACGTTGAACTGAGATATGTGACAGGAGTGCGGGGAGTGCTCCCGCAGGTAGTTGTGCGCCCAGATGTTGACTCCGCAGCCCACGATCATCTGGCTAAGCTGTAGGGTGGTGATGGCCATGGCCAGTTGCCTCGGGGGGAAGTAGCCCATGCTGCGCAGCGCGTAGTAGGAGTACATCAGACTGTGCACGCAGTAGTTCATGACGATGAACCAGCGGGCCGACGCCGTGTACTCGGTGTAGGAGAACCAGGAGTAGAGCAGCACGGTGATGTGGTGGTACCAGTGCAGGAAGATGAGCGGCTGCCGGCGCAGCACGATGAACACAGTGTCACCGAGCTCTGGCAGCTTGGACAGCACGAACATCCAGGTCCAGAAGCCGCTCACGCGATCTTGCTCGATGAAACTGGAAACAGAAAATAACAATTATCATAATTATTCATAAGTTTCAAATGAGTTTTTGGAAAAAACAGGTCAAAATAAACATGTGCAATAGAAATAATAAAAGCCTTCCATTATAATTAACGGGCCAAGGTAAAGAATTTTGTGAAAATACACTTTTTTAAATGGTTTAATAATGACCCAATAATCAAATAATAATTAATTACCATTTTGACCCAAACTTTTCTCCAGAATAATTACCAATGACAATGTCATGGGTCATTGTAATAACTTTCGGGGGTTATTCACGGGTTTTACGCATATTGACAAAAAAAAGATTTAATATTCATTGCAAAAACTTTGGATTAATAATTTATTCAAGTTTCAAAACAAACAATGAAATGACACAACAGTAAGAACAATGATCGTAAAATAAATGTTCAATAAAAATAACACTTGATGTATGCATTTGGTGGGAAACAGTGACCCTTTGGTAATTACCAAAAGATTGACAAATCATTTACCAAGTTGTTAGATTCCTGTCAAATAAACACACAATTGATATTTAAAACCTATAAATGGAATAGTAAATGTTGTCATTATTTGCATTCAATCGTGAAAAGAATCAGAAGCTCGGGCACAAATATCGATACGTTTTTCGATGAGACTCTAAAGAACTTAATTTTGCCCCATTATGCAACTAAACCAAATCCAACAAAAAGGTTACTAGACCAAAATGTGTTTTGCTTGCAGTATTTAAGACTCTGCACAATGCCACGAATAAATGTGAATCGGACTCGGCTTCCCCTTCAGAATTTTTTGTGTTTCAAAGAGTTACCAAAGGTGCCTTCATCATTGTAAAAGGGGTTTTCTGACAAAATTATCACAGATTTACAATCACACTGGAAGAGTGAAATACAATATCAATTATTTATTTGAAAAAAAAAGAAACATGCTCAAGGGAGCCATCTATATAACGAAAAACCACAAGATTCAGAAAACAGTTTATTTAATTAATGATTGATTAAAAAAAAAAGACAAATTCAATGTAAATAAAATTATGTTATGTTACAGCTAAATAACATTCCTGATTGAATAAATAATTTTAAAAAAAACCCTAGGTTAGGATTCGAACCTTGCTATTACTTTTTCGTGTTCTGATTAATACATTTAAAGAAAAATACAAATAATTATAATAAAAACTTATTTTTATTTTTACCCTGATGAAGTCATGCATGTACAAAAATAAAACATTAAGGGGCTATTTCACCACCTCTCAATAAACTACTATTCATTAGTTAACTCTAATCATCGGAATATTCGTTAGTTATCTCCTTCCGCAAGTTTGGCTGGCAACGTCGCTTTTTTTCAAACCTTATCCCGTCTGCTGTCACGTCTGTCAATACAATGCCGTTATTTCTAACATAAACTAACTTTCACAACACAAATATCTGCGCGCGAAGCCTCATTACATCCCTCTCACCAAATAGTTAAACGCGTCTCTATATTTAAATAAAACATATTTCTATTTTATAACTTTATTGTATTATTCAGGGGCTATTTCACCACTTCTCAAGAAGCTGTCAACGTAAAGTGCTCCCCAGTAGTTAGTATCTATTTTCTGATTTAAAATGGCGGCGTACTGTTTTGACAGCTGACAGTAGGCGAGTTTTCTGTTGAAGTTGATTTTTTTTTACTGTAATTATGGAAGTGGTTGAAGATTTAAATATCTTAGACGAACAGGACATGGCGGAAAGACGTGGACCGCGTGTTTTCAAACCAAGAGTCAATTTTTATACGTCTTAGATGACATTGAGTTTAGGTCAAGATTTCGCTTGACAAAAAAAATGCCGTAAAGGGAGATACAAAATCAAGGGATAAAATCTCTCCAAGAAGCACACGGTATGTAATTTAATATACGCCTTCACAATATATCACGGAATATACTATGAAATAACAACAATCTTTGGCAGTATTAATATACCCACATACAACATGTTCATGCTTACAAACCATCAACCCCTTCACCAAGCAATAATAGACACTCCCCAATGCACTTCACTAATATAATTTAATAATAAAGTTATAAAAGAGAAATATGTTTTATTTAAATATAGAGACGCGTTTAACTATTTGGTGACAGGGATGTAATGAGCTTCGCGCGCGAATGTTGTGTTGTGAAAGTTAGTTTATGTTTATGATAGAAATAACGGCGTTGTATTGACAGACGTGACAGCAGACGGGATAAGGTTTGAAAAAAAGCGACGTTGCCAGCCAAACTTGCGGAAGGAGCTAACTAACAAATATTCCGATGATTAGAGTTATCAAATGAATAGTAGTTTATTGAGAGGTGGTGAAATAGCCCCTAAGTGATGTAAACAAAATAATTGTGTCTAAAAGTAAAATAATGATTGATTATATTTACCTTAATTTAATATATTAAAAAGGAAAGAGAATGGATTAAACACATCTGTCCAACAAATTACCATTTTTACCATGATTCGCCCATTGTGCTTGCCCTGCCTGCACGCATATATTTATTTACAGTAACGACATATTTGAAATATTCATAAATAGTGACTTAAAAAATAAATATATTATTGTAAATTCAATTTAATTACAATGTCACATGTTTTTGATGCTGATTGTTTGCTTTCTCTGAAAATATTTGACATTGTGTTTATTTCTATGTACAGTGTTGACCAAGGAGAGCAATACAAATATGAGATATCCTCAGTAAAGAATAATAATTACTTTAGCAGGAAAACCCACGTCAGGTGAGTAAAGAGATGAGGATGCGGATGTTAGTGTTAACTGATAATTAACGCCTTTTGGGGGCTTTATTGCTTTGAGGAGGCATATTTTGACATAATTGGGGTGAGGCTATTTTATCATTTTAAGGCTGAAATGGTGGATTTTTGTAGAGATGGTCGATATCAGGATTGGGTGTACCTGCGGTTCCAGTTACCGGTGACTGGCGAGGAACCAGTTATTTATCCAGTTCTTTTAGGAACCGGTTCCTGGTGCCAGAAAAGTTCCACGAAAGGAGATTTTTATATTCTAATCGAAAAGTGCTGGCAAATCGACAAAAAGTTCCTCCCCCAAAAGAAGTACTAGTCGGTAGAGTTTGAAATCGAAAAGTACTAGCAAATCAACAAAAAAATCTTCTCCGAAAAAAAAGCACTAGTCGGTACAGATTTGAAATCAAAAAGTACTAGCAAATCGACAAAAAAACGATTCCTCACAGAAATAATATCGACGGTTCCAGTGACCGGCTTGGAACCGGTTCCTTTTAACCAGGACAGGAATATCGACCGTCTCTAGATTTTTGTCTAGTCGCATTTGAATTATATATGAGATAAATCATTTCACAACCTCAAATAGAAATTCATATTATTTGGAAGTTGTTTGAAAAATACTTGAGATAAATTTGGGGATTTATGTGCTACATTTTTTGTTCCAAAGTGCGATTATTTTACTGTGATGAAGCGGCTGAATCGGAAGCAAAGTCTAGGACGTTAGCAAAGTAAACATGTCTAGTGACCCTTATCATTTTTTTGCAATTTATAATAATACTACCTTTTTATTATGTCTATCGTAAAAAGGCACATTTGCCACGGGGCGTAAGTACCTGAAAGTAATTCGCATGAATTATTTTCAATTTAGAAACATTCAAAAGCACCACAAAGAAGGTTGAAACTTGAAATGTAATCAATATCAAACTCTCAGTTATTGTGGCGAAAATTACTTTTGATAAGAATTATATTACTCGCAACACTGCGATATTGAATTCATTATTTTGACCACTTCACCAACCGCGAAGCCTATAATTTTTCGTAATAATTTACCGTTTTTTGTTTTTATATATATACCGGCTTATTTATCGGAATTGTGTATTCCTGAAGATTCCAATTCGCGACAGTCAACTCTTAGATCGGCAATGTCATCGGCTATCGGAAGGTTGAAAGAACCAAAGCGCACACCAGACACTAAGTTCGGAGAGCGCGCCTTCGGAGTGTCAGGTCCTAAAGCCTGGAATGGACTACCACATGATCTGAGAGTAATAAAAGACTCGACAGAGTTCATAACCAAACTCAAAACTCATTTTTTCAGAAAATCATATCCACAATCAAGATGTAACAAGCCCAATAGAACCAAGAAAACTTTTCAGACTCTCATTCCTTAAATTCATTAGAAGATTATCACCATTATCTGTTCTTCACTACGAAAAATTAAAAATACCTCCGATATACTTTATTTTAAATTTGCTCTCATGCCCTAAAAATAAAAAATAAAATATTAAAGAAATTTTTAAAAATAATATATATATATGTAAGAATCAGCTAAATTTTAAGTTATTATGATATGGTGATTGTGTCCTGCCAGAAGTGACCTGCCAGGTAAGTATGTTGCTGTATATTTATATAAACTAAGAATTGATATTAAGTAGAAATTAAGATTTGTACAGCGCCCTTGAGGTGATTTTTCACAAAAACGGCGCTTTACAAAATTATCCAAATATTATTTATTATACGAGTATATGTTTTGAATTAATAATATAATGAACAATCCTATAAATGAGATGAGACTAAAAAAATACAGAGAAAGTAAAAGGAAATTTAAAAAAAAAAAACAGTGAGTAATGCACATGCGAGTTGGCGATGATAATAATAGTATCTAATTATTCCTCGTAACATAGCTTATCGTTAAATTCCGAGTCAAATGAACCAACGAACGCAGATGTTCTTCATATCAAGCGAAGATTTGTTGGGTCTTGACTTTACGTACCTATACACGCTGTGACTAAATACGTATTTAATGATACACGTGCTTCGGTAGCAGGCAGGTGGGTTAGTTATCATAAGTCAAACTTATTAAAAGTGGCGGTGGCGCCAAGTGGAACGACCAAATTGATTTTGAAAAGTAGCTGCGAAGATACGATCTATTTCCAAATAATATTTCTTCAAGAGGGAAAAGGTTTTTCCGAAAACAACGAAAAGGCAATAAACGCAGATGAAAATGAATTCAAGTGTCTTAAGGTTTAAACCATAGGCATAAAATACAAGACACGTCATATTCATACAAAATCTTACGAAAAATGTAGCACCACTAATGTTGCACCACTAAATGTCGCTACGCGTCAAAAAAGAATTCAATTTTTTTTTATTAAAAAAAATTGATACAATTTTTGGGTTAGTATGCAGAAATATATTCCTAGATAACAATGACATGGTTCTAATAAAATTCTCCGTGGCCTCTAAAGCAAATTTTTCATTGTTAGTTTATTCATTTTTAGTTTAATTCAAGCAAAAGTGACAATGATTATTCGGCCATTGTTACGGCTGAAAACATTTCACATAAGATGAAGACGCAGGTGTAAATTTCTATTGATATAATATATTAATATTATTAGCATAATAGCACCTCGTTTCACAGACTGGAAGGTACTCTCAAAAGCTATAAAGATGCCCTCAATCCAGGGCCGGTTCTACGACATCTCGCGCCCTGTGCAGTACCTACCGATTTTAAAAAAAGATTTACTGAATATTTTAAGTAAATTTGAGAACTTTATTTTTACGGCGCCCGTTCAGAGATGGCGCCTATGTTTTTTGCAGAGTTTGAACGTATGGTGGTTCGGCGCTGCCTCGTTCAGAATTTAAAAAAAAAAGTTACCTATTTAAAAAAATATATATATGCTTAGTGATCAGATCTGAACATCCAAATGTTTTTTTTTATCTTTCATCTACCAAATGTTAGCTTTTTCAATTGAACATGCATACCGTCGCTGGAAAGGAAAAAAGCTTAAAATGAGTTAAATATGCAGTTTCGATCAGCTTTGTTTTCTGCATCGAATGCTCTGACTCTCGTTTGATTCTGAAGACTTTTGTGGTCCTTCAGCCATCCAAAATATATTTACCATTTGGGAGAACGCTAGACTCAAGCGACACAAGTTTGTGACGTTTTCAGCTTTTTGTCGCTTCAGGTAACTCAGTGAGAGTATTGAGTTAACTTTTTTTTTAAAAATCCAATCAGGTACTGAGAACTTATTGTAAAACAAAAAAAACTTTAATGTGCTCTGGTGTAAACTTCCCAAAATGGCGCTTCAGCCTTTTGCCTTTCCGGCGACGATATTTTTACTGTGGCCATTTATTTCCCTGTTTGGTTGAACTCCAGCCACCCCTATCCGTTGTGTAAGGTTAGGTTAGGTTAGCTAGGTAGGGCAACGCGATCGTAAGCATGTCGATGCAGCCGCGCAAAACTCGCAGTTTAATTCTCGATTGTGTTTGACACGTAAATTTCGATTTAAGATACTTTGCCCATAATTTTCGATTGTATTTTGCGTCTGTGTAAAAATAGCGTACCGAGTAATCAGACATTTAAAATTAACATGTCATGGGATCAATAATTAGAGAGGATTAAACGCGACCCACTTGCCTAACGAATGCGTAATATATAATATATGTATATGGCCAGAAGACCAGAAAACACGTCTCGTAAAAACTTGCCCATTCATATAGTTATTCGGCAATATTGTTTAGAAAGTGGCCCACATCAGACCTGCGTATGGAGGACGGCGGACAGCTCGCCGGGTACAGATTACAGCTTCTCGCCATAAACTCGCTAATTTAATCATGCACACTGTCAAATAGCACTGACATTCCATAATACCTAATATTCTGGTGGCGGAAATATCTCATTTAGCAGATTCGTTCATATCAAACGGGGTTATTATTAGACTGTTTTGTTATCTACGTAATACTGTTGTGATATCTACTATCTACGTAACGTAGTAGACTACGTTCTTTGTTGCTTATTTTTAGGTACTACTGTGTGCCTGTGTAATATGCACACCTCTCATAGTGAATACCGCAAGAGTCCCAAATGCTTCCAACCGTCAACCATCGGAGCATCCCCAATTGGAGCATGTTGTGAAGTTAAAAGTAGTGGGGAGGGGAATAGGGAGGTTCAAATCTAGTCACCAAACACGGCTAAAGCCACTTCAAGCAACGTTTCGATTCTGAACGGTGGTCTTTCACCAGGGCGATACTTTGAGTATCTGCCACTCTGGGACGTGTCGCAAACATACTATATATTATTTTATATCAATTATATGGGAAATAACACAGATTAATCAAATAAAAGCGTATTTGAATCGGGGACCTCTGGATTCGTAGTCGAGCGTCTTAACAACTCGACCACGGAGACCGTCTAATAAAAGCGAATATTTCCACGGTATGAATGATTGTGCCAAAGTTGGTAGATATCTATAATGTGATACCGCACAAGAGTTCCAAGCTATCCGGAGCCAGTAGAACTATGGTAACTATTTTTTTATGAATGTTGTGAGGCTGAAGGAAGTGGGAGAAGAACAGCAGAAGAGGGAGGTTGGGGAGTACCTGGCTACTCAAATCTAGCCACTAAACATAACCAGTTTAAGCAACGTTTCTATTATTCAAGGCGATATTGAGAATATTTTCCACTCGATATATTATCTCCACGAGCGTGGTGCAAATCATAAATAACCGAAACAAAATCAATTCCAGTATAACACCTATTTAGGGGTATTATAATAGGTATTTACATGGCCAGCAACGGGGCGCACCTAACAGCCTAGCAGAGGAAGGTATTTCCAGCGGGAAAGATGTTTTTAGCGGGAAAGGAGGAATTTGCCCGCTCACACTTCGGTTTACCCTTCGTGACGGAAAACACCTCTTGTTTTTTATTACTTACGTCAGCGTGTTTAAATTCGTAAATAAACGTTACCTACTACCTAACCTTAAATACTATCATTTGAAAATGAACTAGTAAATTTATTTATTATAGTTCCTTAGCTCTACACAATCTTATTTACTCCAGAGCTATTCTGGCACGGTCGTCAAATGTGTAAAACGCACATGGAAAATTATGTTACTTTAATTAAATACGATCATTATTTACACAGAATGGCCTCGAAGCAACGAGAGGTGCAAACATAAAGTTGATGCCTTCTGTTCACAGGGTCACGGGTTTAATTCTAATAAGTACTTAAATTATTTACTGAAAATTGTATTTGCACATAATTACATTACTTGTCGAAGTGGTATTTTTAAAAGTTTCTGAATGACTGCATCGGGGAATAACGTCGATGGATTGTACTATACAATAATGACACGAATCAATCGCCTGAGTGGACAGGCACACGAGGAGAAGCAAAGACGAGGGGACAATGAGTTGGCCTTCAACCAACAATATCGCGGAAAGTATCCACTTTGGCTTTGAAAATCGCTATTCATAATCACGTCACTATTCAAGTCCCCGATGCTTCAAACTTTTCAACATTCGAATGCCATCTATGAATAAAAATTACAATAACTTGATCAATGTTACGCCGCACGTGAAAAAAATAAAGGTGAATTACTTGGCGAAATAATTAAGGTGAAGGTAGCGAACGAATAATTAAGCACCGCTAGTCGTAATTGCAAATACCTCACGCCGCCGATATGAATGAATTTTAAATAGTTCGAGATCAGATATTTCCATGATCGAACTGGTCCAATATGTTTCGCCTATTGGGCAATTCGCCATTACGAAATTCGATCAAAACTAGTTCGGACAACCAGTACCTACCTGACGCTGTGACGAAATTTCTCCAATGTCACAGTAAAAAAAATACTTGCCTACCTAGCAGTATTAGAATAAATAGAGCTAACCCACCTTAGATCCAGAATATATACAGTGCTTTGCCTAGCTTAGTTCCAGAAAAAGCAGTGTTTGCCTAATTTAGTAATAACTAGAATAAGCAGTGCTTGTCTACCTAAGTACTGCAATAAAAACAGTACTTGCCCACCTAATACTGCAAGAAAACAGCACTTGTATACCTTAGTACTACAAAAAACAGTACTTGTCCACCTAAGTAATGCAATAAAACAGCACTTGTCTACCTTATTACTACAATAAAACAGTACTTGCCCACCTAAGTAATGCAATAAAACAGCACGTTTCTACCTTAGTACTGCAATAAAACAGTACCTGCCCATCTAAGTACTGCAATAAAACAGTACTTGCCCATCTAAGTACTGCAATAAAACAGTACTTGCTCACCTAAGTAATGCAATAAAAAGTACTTATCTACCGTAATGCTGCACTTAAAATGTCTGGCCTACGCTAGTAAAATGAGTAAATATATATTTTTATGAGAACACTTGAAAAAAAAAACGGAAAATTCAAGCGAAAACAAAAACTGAAACTTTGACAAAAAGTTGGACGTTGCGAATTTTCGAAATAACATTTACGATGTTCCGGGTTGTTATTCTTAGTTTACGCAGTGCGTATGTAACACTTCTTTGTATAATATACTAAGCAAACGTTGGACAAACTTTATGCAAATTTAAAAAATAACATTCTTTTGGTTTTGCGTTAGTCAATATTTGACCGAAAATTGTGAGGAACGCATCAAAGTGCTTAACCAAAGACACTTAAAAATATATTTAGTTTGTGGTATATACAATATCCGTTGCAAATAAAACAACCCGTCGTAAATTGTCGATGACAGCATCGTGTTCTAATAGAACAAAATGAAAAGCTAAGTACACGTAAGAACATCAGCGAATTTATTTCTCAATCAATTAACTAACTAACCATCACGCCGTTTCTCCGCACGGGTAGGCATAGAGGACGGACCGCCATACAACTCTGTCTTGGTACACACTCCTTGCTTCATTCACACTCATACATCGTCTCAACATACTCTTCTGTTATTCTGACTCTTCACATGGTCCGACTCAAGTATTTGATTCACTTGACCGTGTCATGTCTTCCTCGGGGGTCCCCGACTTCTTCCACTAAATTTCGCATCATATATTCTTTTAACACTCTTTTACTCGTCCATCCGCTCTACATGCCCAAGCCATCTAAGCGTCCCTTATTTATTACGCTTTCATCAATTAGCCTTTTACGTTTCACCCGGGTTTTACCGCACATACACGCCTCGGGGATCTCATTTCTACAGCATTCAGTCTACTTTCATCCTTCCTCTGAAAGTTCCATGCCTCATTGCCATACACCAGGGTTAAAATAAGCAGTGGTGGCTCGTGAGTTTTTAAATAGTAAGATTGAAAAAAACGTCATTATTGATGTTGTAGCCGAAAATACTTTTTTTTTTCTTTCAAAAATCTATTTTTTGTATGAAGTATTTTCAGAAATCCGTGCAGTGCACCACCAAAACTGAAAAATCCTGAAAAATCTTCATACAAAATATTTTTTTTTGAAAAAAAAATCATTTTCGGCTACAAAAATACTAAAAATGTCGTATTTTTCAATCTTAGCACTCTAACACACTAAAAACTCACGAGCCGCCACTGAAAATAAGCACTCCATTGTGGACTGCTAGCTTCGCTTCTTTGGTCTTTTTTTATTTGCGCCAACAGCGTTCAGTCCTCCATTAATGGAGTTTCCTGCATTCACCTTTCAATTGAAACAAGGAGGATACAATAGTATGTTTTTTTTAAAATAAATCATAACATAACCATAGTAATAAAACCGATCCATACAACTTATTTTTGATCACGCTTTGATTATTATTAAAAGTTCGATTAATCTACGCTTTAGTTATTTGTGTGAATCTTCCACAATTCTACCACGATGGCTGAAATACGTCGATCAATAATATTTAACATTTCTGGAAGATGATGATGGGCAATGTAAACATTATGCGTTACGAAATTCGAGCAGATCTTATCGAAGCCAATATAATATATATATATTTTGAAGATCGTGGGAGGAAGAAATGTATAAAAATACAGGTTTATATAACGAGATGAGTTTGCGCTTTTAAATGAGTTAAATGAACGGGGAGTAAAATAATTAAGGATCGGTTCTCAACTTGAGCAAAATTGGCGAACAATCATCTAGGGGTAATCACGAAACGATAATATTTTTTATTAGATGTTTTTGCAGACGTTAGCGCCGCACACGGCGATTGATCGAATCATGCACGACAGATTTTCACGGTATTAATACGTACTATCAGATACTGCTAGTGTAACGACCTCCTTGACAGAGCGGTAAGCTCCGTGTCTCTAGACCCAGAGGTCGCGGAATCAAAATCCGAGGTGGCCAAATAAATTAATCATATTTACATGGATTATGTCGTATACAGAAAAACAAATACATGCACATCGTTCCAGAGCGGTAGAAACTCCCAGTATCGACATTGTGGGACACCATCGATTAGAATCGATGTGTCACAATACATTTAATTATTATAAAATAAGATGTAGTATATTTGCGACAGGTTCCAGAATGGTAGATACTCAAAGTATCACCCTGATGAAAGACCACCATTCAGAAACGAAACGTTGCTTGAAATATATTTAGCCGTGTTTAGTGATCAGATCTGAGTAGCCAGGTACTTCCGAACCTTCCTCTTCTCTTCTTTCCCCTCACCACTACCTTCAGCCTCACAACGTACCCATATTGGGGATGCCATAGTCTCACTGGCTCTAGACGGTCGGGAGCAGTTGAGACTCTTGTGCGGTATTCACATTAAAATATATATACTCGTATTTATACATATTCATACTCCGAGAATAAAACTCATCAGAAGGTGCCTGATCTATCTCGTAAAATATTACTTAGAGATTCCTGCGTAATAACTCAGGTGCTCATTGATCTTGAAGTGAAGGCAGCGGACGTTATCGGCAGTTACGCGGCGGGTGTACCCAGCATCCGACCGAAGATCGCGGGTTAAGTATCTGCTGCTTTGTATCCGCAAAAAGGTCAGCATTACGCTTTCATCTGGAAACGTGAGGCTGGTCGGTGCGAGCGAAGTGGGCCGCGGCGTACGTAATAGCAGCCGGTATGATTCAATGCCGAGATCAATACGGAAAGGTACTTCGCCGTATCTCGCGTGCTGCGGCTACAGGGGGCTCCTGCTTCAACTCGCGCTTGCAATTAGCCAGTGAATTCCGTATCAAGATGTGAACAATCACGGGAAAGCTTGATCGGTTACCGATACGAAATAATAAGATCATTGAGTCTAGAATCTCTATGGAGAGCGGAAAAGGAACAAGGGATGGAACTTGGAGAAACAATGTATGGAGAGAGAGCTAATTATTTTTACCCAACCGATACAAACTTGCGATAAATCACTTTCTCCGGGTTTTTACGTCGTACACCATGAAAGAGAAAGAGACAGCAAATATAATACTCCGCTTCTACGTACTGTCACAATGATCTTGGGCTCCTGGGTCACCGTGGGACTACGTCCACATTTTTTATTATGCCACTAAACTTGACACAACTAAACGGTTTTTTAGGTTAGATGCCATATTTTTGTTGATATAAATACTTTTAAAAAGTGGTTTATACGAATAAACAAAAACATTATGTCGATATGTGATATGAATGGATGTATAAATACCCTAGCCTTGGTCTTAGCCACGCCCAAGTCCGACGAGTCAGGTAAAATTCATCAAAAACTGACTACACTGCCTTGGATTGATACCACTCTATATACTCTAAGGGATGGAAGAACACCAGGCGACTATTGTTAGTTTATTTATAGTTTTTGAGTTTAATTTGTAGAACTTCTTTATTTATTTTTTAAATATAATTCAATTGCATTAAATTTGCTATTATAATTATCATTATTAAGTTCTGCTATTTTTAATGATAGCTGTTTTGTTTGGCCTTGTCTTGCCTTGTTTATTTTGTCTTTAAAAGCAATAGTTTGTAATCACAAAACGGGGGAAAAAGATTTTAAAGATTAGTAGGTACCTCACAGAACAAAAAAATCAAGATAATTTGATCTTTACCGTAATTAGTATCTAGTAATTAAACAAGGAACCAAAATCATACAAATAAGTCGTTTGTATGTCGCCTAACCACAGTTCTGATAATGGTCTTAAACGCCAAAACAGCTGTCACAAAAAATGGCAGAACTAAATATTATAATATTAATTTAAATTCAATTGAATTATATAAAAAAAGAGTACTGTCAAAATCGTGCATCAAATAGTTCAGTGGCCTATCAATTTATTTTAAAATTGTACATACATAAATAATAATACATTGAATACTTGTATTAATTAAGGGGCTAAGTGCCAAAACTCAAACTGCTTGTAGTAGAAACTTAATACTAATTTGTCAAATAAAATTATGTGTAGCACACATTTTAAAATTATTTTTTTAATAGTTTGAAGCAATCTCGACAGTTTCCATTATTTAAAAACTTTAATTAATTTAGTATTTCTATAAAATATAGTAATCCAATAAAATGTCAGTTCTGAATTATTTTTTGGCACTTAGCGCCATATGTTCTAATAAAACCCTTATTTATACGGCAAAGAAGCCAAGAAGAGTTAGCTAAAATAGTATCTGCCTACAAATAATACGTACACATTCACGTAGCATCACGTTTATTGTTCAAATGCATTGAACATTCGTTTTGTATTATCGATGTATGGTTTGGTGGATGAAATCTGTTAGCCATAAGTTATTAAAATAGATTATCTATAGTCAATAACAAGAGAGAGCCTAGAATTTTATGTTTGTACAGCGCCCTTGAGCTGATTTTTCACAAAAACAACGCTATAGAAATTATCCAAATATCATAACCATTATTAAAAGTTCAACCGAGTAAAAAGGTTCGACTAGTTTACAAGAATGCGAAATTTTGCCATTTTAGAATCTAGAACATTTTTACGATTGTTTCATAATTTATCAGCTGCACGAATAGAGCACGCCGGTCACGTGAAATGTTTAACGATGGAAATCGAGTTAAATAACCATTATCTGACGAGTATCACGCGATACGTTACTAACGTCTATGAACATTTTGTTTTACTCGTAAATATTATTTGAATTGCACATAATGCGATAGTCAAATTCGTATTTCGTAAAAAATGTTCCGATGCGTCCGAGTCGCTAGTTGGTATGGGCCGTGAAGGAGATGAACCTTTATCGGGCGCTGGGCAGAAAAGTACCTCGAACCCCCCTGGCGTGTAGCACCACGATCTTGCCAAGAAAGGTCGGGGAGAAATTTACTGAATGAATGCATGGCAACAACAATATTTATATTTTCGTAGAAACCAATTACTTTGTGGTTTGACATATTGAATGAAAAAATAACTTTGTATAAGACCACAGATCTTATTTTCATTTTTATAACCGACCGATTTCGCTTAGCCTAAGCATCATCAGAGTACTGTTTTATTTTTATAGTGGATACCACACAAGAGTCCCAACTGCTCCCAACCGTCTAGAGCCAGTGAGACTATGGCATTCCCCCCAATCGGGGTATTTTGTGAGGCCTGAAGGTAGTCGGGAGGGAAAGGAGATGGGGAAGAGGAAGGTTGAGAAGAACCTGGCTATTCAGATCTGGTCGCCAAACACGGCTAAAGCCATTTCAAGCAACGTTTCGATTCTGAATGGTGGTCTTTCGCCAGTATCTACCACTCTGGAACGTGCCGCAAATATATATTTTTTTGTTATAATTTTTTACGAATTAAATGTTTTATGACACATAAAATTGAATAAAAGCTATTGACACACGCCGGATTTGACCCGCGACCTTTAGATTCATAGTCGAGCGTCTTACCACTCGACTATGGAGGCCGTCAAAATAAAACTAAACAAAAAAATACAAAGTGTGCAGTTATATATATATACATACAGGGAGAGAACGCAAAATAAAATAAGAGAACAGTGAAAAAACAGATAAAACAAAATAACAAAATTCAAATTATAACAAAGGAACAAAGAGAAAATAAACAATATTTATATAAGAGGCGAACTATGAAAATTCACATGTAAACGTGGATGGTTTTAAAGTTTAATATATTATATCTAGAATTAACACGTACAAACTAAGGATACATTGTAGATACCTTCGTGGAAATAGGACGACATGACAGAACCATGAACATTTAATTCTCCGCCTATACAAATAAATACGTGATGCGTGGACTCCACAACCCAAACAAGGGCCTTGAACTCGCTCTCAAAAAGTGCCGTACCTATCCAAGGACAAGGTTTAATTCTGCGACTACGGTGTCAACTAAGAGCAAGAATATATGGAGATAGCTAAATATTTTTACCCAGCCTGTACAAATTTACGATAAATCACTTTCTCCGGGTTTTTACGTCGTAAACCGTGAGAGAGAAAGAGACGAGACAAGTTGTCACATAATATAGCACCACCATTCGGTATGTAAGAATGTTCTCCGTCTCCGGTGACTCCGCCCACTACGTTTTCATATGCGACGTAACTGGACATGACTCAACAGTTTTTTAGGTTATATCCTATATTTTTGTTTATGACAATACTGTGAAAAAGTGGCTACACAAATAAACAAAAATATTATGTCGACATGTGCTATGAATGGCTGTATAAATACCATAGCCCTAGTCTTAGCCACGCCCAGGTCTAGCCGAGTCCGGCAAACCTTGTTAAAACTGATTACAAGTCTCTCTACAGCGCTCTCTTGTACATTATTGCTCTGAGCTCAGGAGCAATAATATGCCAGGAGAAAGCGCTAGTGCAGTCAGTTTTGATGATTTTTTTCTTGACTGGGGCGTGGCTAGGGCTAGGATATTTGTACATCCATTCATAACACATGTCGACATAATGTTTCGTTTATGTGGTTTAACCATTTTTTCACAGTATTGTTATAAACAATAATGTGAGATACAACCTAAAAAATCGTAGAGTTCTGTCCTGTTATGTCGCATAACGAAAACGTAGTGGGCGGAGTCGCCGGAGACGCGGGAGACGGAGAACACGCTTACATACCTAAAAGCGGAGCTTTATTGTGTGAGAACTTGTCTCGTCTCTTTCTCTCTCACGGTTTGCGGCCTTAAAACCCGGAGAAAGTGATTTGTCGTAAATTTGTATAGGTTGGGTAAAAATGTTTAGCTCTTAGAGTTTATACCGAGTATAAAGGACGCGGGTTTGCAGTCAGTCTCGGTGCGTCGCGCACGCTCGACAAATCCAGTCAATCGACTGTATTGACAAACGTGTACGAGCAGTAATCGGCCGTTTAATTTCCGGCAGTAAGTACCGAGTAGGGTATCTTGTATCAATACAGATTAGAGTAACCAGCCGGTAACCTTGACCGGGGTTCCAAGTTCCAGCGGCTCGATCTTAATCTTGTGTCAACCGTGGGCAACCAACCTTCAGTCAGACCTAGAATATAAGATTGTGCCGCGACAGTGCGGTTTGACTTAAAGGGCAACAAATGTGAGGCTACGCAGCTCTGCCTGTTTGGTCGCATGACATGTCGTCGTGGCCGGGGGAAATGTCACTGCACAAATTCTGTCAACGCTGTGCGGACTTGGGGAAAAATATCTGATATTTAGGTTAAAGTGAGATAGCATCAAAAATCAATCAAAAAAATGATTAGACACGTGCAGTATATTTCTGTGTGCGAAGGAAGAGAGGGATGAGTCAATAAAATCGAGTTTTGAGTTAATTATGCAGAGTTGTTCCTTAGATACATATCTACTGAAGAAAAATTAGATGAGTCAGAAAATAAAATAATGTGCTGTTATTTTTTGAAAAAGGACATGTGACATATGACATAATTACATACAAAAAACAAAATCCTCAATTTTGTTTTGGCTCTCCTGAATATCTGCGTTTATGGACTCATCCCTCTCTTCCTTTCGCACACAGAAATATATTAGATTTTTTCAAAATTATATTAAAAAGTCAAAGCTTAAATACATCCATACATGTTTTAATTGTGCCCGACTAAGATACATATCATCACTGGAAAGGCAAAAGGGCTGAAGCGACACTTTGGTCAAAAATGAGTTGAACATGCAGTTTTAATTTAAACAAAATCTGCATCGAATGCTATGACTCTCGTTTGATTCTGAAGACTTTAATCTAAAATATATTTACCGTTTAGGAGAAGGCTTGACTCAAGCGACACAAGTTTGGGACTTTTTTAGCTTTTTGTCGCTTCAGGTAACTCAGTGGGAGCATTAAGTTACCTGAGTTAACTTTTTTTTTCGAAATCCAACCAGTACTGAAGAATTATGCATTTTATTGTAAAACAAACAAAAAAATTATGTGCTCTTGTGTAAACTTCCCAAAATGGCGCTTCAGCCCTTTTGCCTTTCCGGCGACGATATAATAAATGTAATGTTACTTGACTTGTCAAGAAAAGAAAATTGTTGCCTTAGACTAATGCCTGCTAAAACACATTAAAGGTAGGTACTACGTAGGTAGGAATTGAAAATTATTTTTTTGATTTCATAATTTTCTAAAAACATCCGTCAGTTCCAAATATGAAAAGTTCGACTCGTGCGTATTTGGTTCGATGTGTTTGGCTGAAACATACTGTTGTTACTTCACGAGCATTCTTTCGTATGTCCGTGATATAGTAAACTTTGATGCTTTTAGATAAAAAAAAAAGTAAATAAGACAACACGCCATTTTCACCAGTTCCATATTATCCAATTGTTAATATAAATAGTCAAAAGAATGTTAAGAGTGTTAAAACTCGGGCAAAGTCGGGTAGTAATTACTAGTTATTTTCATGAAAAAAATAAATCTGAGAGAGCAATCAATTCAAGTTGATGAAGTGGGTGTAAGAATTTTCCACAATCTTATAAAACCAGTTTGAAATCGAGGCTCAAAAAATGCACAAAGCTGTTTACCTAGAGCCCAATGAAGTTCAAGAATCCACCATGGTTACTTATTTACAGCCAGGTAATTGCTCGTTATTTATTATTGTACATACAGGGTTGGCAAGTACTCTGACTTGTCGTTCGACGCACTTCAATGCACTTGGACACTTCTCAGAAGTTCGAGGACGTCTCGAGAAGCGTAAAGAATACTCGATGACTTCATCAAAATAATCCTGACGTAAATTTGAATCAATATTGACCGGCTATAGGAAAGTCTTTGAAGTTATGAAGAGGACAGGCTACGTACAATTATTTAAGTGGGTTGGGTAAATATACGTCAACGGTGTTATTCAAATATATGTCGGGGGGAGTAATACGTTATAGTGCTTTAAACACAATACCGTCCTGTTCATTTGAAAGTAAAAAAGCTCCCTTTCAATTTGTTTATAGTGAATACCTCACAAGAGTGCCAACGGCTCCCAACCGGCTGGAGCCAGTGAGACTATGGCATCCCCATTTGGGGTATGTTGGAGCTGAAGGTAGTGGGGAGGGGAAGAGATGGGGAAGAGGAAGGTTGGGAAGTACCTGGCTATTCAAATATGATCACTAAATACGGCTATTGCCATTTCAAGCAACGTTTCGATTCAGAATGGTGGTCTTTCACCGGGTCGATGTATCTACCACTCCCTGCGTCTTTCACTCAAAAAGTGTCGCTAGAAAAAACGACTTTTAGCTTTTCACTCGCAATAAAAACAGTTCAAAATATATCTAAAAGTATTTACAAAAGCAGCCGCTAGTGACGCACGCTAACATCCCTTTCCTCTCAATGGGATTTAAAGCTATTAGAAAATCTATTGGAAATTATATTGGAAAATCTTCAGACATTCCTGTAAACGTGTACCTGTCAGCTTTGTGTAACATATATTTGGAAAAAAAAAAGTTTTATACTGTATCACTATTTTTATGATGTATGGGAAACCAAAATTCTAAAACGAAAAATAAACATTAGTGGGAGTAACTTTTCTTTAGGAAAATGCTTTTATCATTTGAACAGGAATTGAATGAGTAGGTATATAATACGGTTTCATATTAAAGAGAGGTGTATACATTTCATAAAAGTAATAACGTTTCTTCATAGGACTGTTTAAATTACAGACGATACTAAACTAACTAAATAGAATTTACAGATAAAAACAGCAGTGAAAATAAACAAAGGCCTGACCATTGTTTATTTGAAAGGAGCTAAGGAAGCCAAACAAAACAAGGAGTAATTAACTTAAGTACCTAGAACCCACATTTTAGGAAAAGTAAGATAAACTTACAAAGCAAAGTAACGGTATTCTCACAACAGATCTCATGAAAACACTACCACTAATGCGAATTCGTCGGAAAATAGGGGTCCCTGTATGTTTCTATAATTCTAGCGATAGTTTAATTCCTATACTAAAATACTATCCCCTAAGATCTTTGTAAAAATACAAAAACCCAAAAAAAAATGTCGAGTAAACTAAATGCATACATCCTTCATATCTCGCATAACTAACACGTGTTAATAAAACTATCTTTTAAATTACCTTAACCTATAATAGCAGTCATTATTCCATATTTGAAATGGGTGGATTGACCTCTGGAATGCCGGATTCCCGCAAGGTACACTTCCGTCGTACCTTACTGACTGTCATTTCGTAATGACGGCCTCCATGGTCGAGTGGTAAGACGCTCGACTACGAATCCAAAGGTCGCGGGTTCAAACCCGGCGTGCGCCAATAACTTTTATTTAATTAATATGTGTCGTAACACATTTAATTCATATAAAAATAATAACAAGTATATTTGCGGCACGTTCCAGAGTGGTAGATACTCTAAGTATCGCCCTGGTGAAAGACCACCATTCAGAATCGAAACGTTGCTTGAAATGGCTTAAGCCGTGTTTGGTGACCAGATCTGAATAGCTAGGTACTTCCCAACCTTCCTCTTCCCGATCTCCTTCCCCTCCCCACTACCTTCAGCCTCACAACATACCCAATTTGGGGATGCCATAGTCTCACTGGCTCTAGACGGTTGGGAGCAGTTGAGACTCTTGTGCGGTATTCATGTAAAAAAAAAAAAAAAATGACTCACTTGTGTTTTACAAAATTATGTTTTTTTCAATAAATTATTATGATATCTTATCCGATAATGTGTAGTATTTTTTTCAAATCGTATGTTAAAGGTTTAAGTGGTTTTTCTGAAATAGCTGTTGTACATATTCGGAGAATTAGTTTTTTTCTCCTTCATGTCACTAAAAAAATTATGATTAATAAAGGTGAAGATTTTGTCGTTTTATTGTATTTTCGTGTCTGAATACATTACCTTTCAAATAAAAATAAAATTGCACGAGGTTATCCTGTGAGCACAGACAATAATGACACTTTGAAATTCGTTTTTTTTCAACCGTACTGACGTTAGCTCAAATATTCATCACTCGACTTGTAGCAAATTTAGTGCAATGCGAAATATCTCTTATTACAGTTTAATTCGATTACATTTAAAAATGCGAACAGGTTTTGAGGGAAAAGCTCATAAAAATACAATGATGAATGGCCGGGGACTATTGGCACCTCCGGCACACTAGAGGTAAAAGCAACTAATATTTTTTCTTGGCAAGTCAAGTTACATACCGTGATTTTTCACAGGTAGCAATAAGTAGTTTACGATAATATTATAGTAATTATCGGGTAACAACTAGACATTATAAAATAAGAGAAACATATAAAATGAGATTAAACACTGTTTTCCAGAATACTATATACTGGTATATTCCCTGGTATATTGGTATGTATGAGACGATGTATGAATGTGAATGAAGCAAGAAGTGTGTGCCAAGACAGAGTTGTATGGCGGTCCGTCCTCTCTGCCTACCCCTGCGGGGAAACGGCGTGATGGTTAGTTAGTTAGTTATATTCCCCGCATCACCTTGATAGTTAAATTTTGCTATAATTTACCGACATACGTTGAATCCACCTCGAATATAAATATTCAAAATTATGTTTGACGTCTGTGTAAGGCTAAACGGTTGACCTTTCTGGGAAAGGACTAATTGTGTGGAAATTTGGAATAAAACTAAGTATCGAAGAATCGGAAACTGAATAAAACTATAAATCGTTTAGTGCCTATTTAAACCTCCGAAATAAAGGTTAGTTAGTTAAAAAGTGCAATAACTTTTTGATAAAGTTTTAACGCAGAAATCGCAAGGATGGATGAACTATTAAATGGAGGATAGCAAAAAAAAAGTCATGATCATTCAGAATGTGAATTTAGCACCTTGGAACAGAGACAATGATTTTCATATCGTCGAAAAATAAGGTCGAAAATTGCATTAATATAACGCAAGCGAAGATAATTAGGCAGAAATTTTATATTTTTATAATTAGCGTGTAATTCTCTAATCTGAGTGACGTCACAGCACAGCTGGAGTTTTTTTTTAATATTATTATTTATTTCACCTTTAAACAGATTATAAGGTAAGCCTAGTTAGGCTGACCATCATAATCACATCGATTTATTTACGACAAATAACTAAATATTATTTTTAACAATTAACACTTAAGTGCCAACTAAGGGAATAAATTACGATAATATTTAAATGAAATTGGATACCTATAATATAACAGAGGCACTGATAATTGTGTAAAAAATATTATTATTATTACATTTATTAGATATTTAAATATCTATATTGAAATATCCATTCTTAAGAGGAATATTTTCCGGAGCAGCTAGTACAACATTACTTTTTAATAATTATCATTAAGTCACAAATAATTGCCAAATGTGTTCTTTCGTATTATTTAATGGTCTACATATGTATATATATATTTTTTTAAATTTTTTTTTTTAAGATATTGGCTTTACAATTATCTTATCAAATATAAGAGGGGTATTTTAGCATAAAATCCAAAGCAAAATTTTGTATGATACAGGTTCCGAGTGGGTTCCTCTTACGCCTTATAAAAAAATGAGAATATTTAAATTTACAAAATTTCAAACTTAAAAGTTTACATTAAAATCTCGTTTGAAGTTTCGCATTTTGCTAAGGCAGTAAAATTTTATTTGACTTTTCATTGCATATCGTCGCCGGAAAAGCAAAAAGGCTTAAGCGCCATTTTGGGAAGTTTTCACCAGAGCACTTGAAAGTTTTTTTTTTATTTAAAAGAAAATTCATAAGTCTTTAGTACCTGCTTGGATTTTTGAAAAAAGTTAACCCAGGTAAATTAATGCTCTCACTGAGTTACCTGAAGCGACAAAAAGCTTAAAAAAATGTCCCATACTTGTGTCGCTTGAGTCAAGCCTTCTCCCAAATATTAAATAGATTTTAGATGGCTGAAGGGTCACAAAAGTCTTCAGAATCAAACGAGAGTCAGAGCATTCGATGTAGAAGAAAAAAAACTGACCAAAACTGCATATTTGACTCTTTTTTTTACCAAAGTGTCGCTTAACCCTTTCGCCTTTCCAATGACGATACAGTTGTTAATACGACTGCAAGTGCATACAAGGATATCAACGCGCGAAGCGACAATATTTAAAATATGAAACTTGGACCGTGCACATCATCCGTCCGCATAAACCCGGATCTGTCTACTTCATTACGGGTTATTAGCCGGAGATTTATCCGCAGAATTGCCAAATTTCATACAAAAGCCTTTTAACGGGAAAAACAGTTACAACAGACAAAAAACAGAAAGTTGATCGATGCGATGGGCTAATAAAATACGAAATTATCTTTTTCAGGTCAAAGGGTGGGGGTCCTATTGTGACCGCCAAAGCTGAAAAGATGATTACGGATGAATAATTCTAATAAGCACCGACTATAATATTGTTGTAGACTAGTTGTTGCTACCCGTAAAAAATCACTGGATGTAACTTGAATTTCCAACAAAAACTATTAGTTGCTTTAATCCATCCATTTCAAATATAGTAATGTCTGCTAAAATACATTATTTTTTGATTTTTTTTAAAATATAATACATTATAATGTAAGGTGTTTTATTAATATACAATTTTTTCTTAATCTAAATTTTCATTATAAAGATGTACCCTCATAAAAAAGCTGTGCTTGTATGTATGAGGGTGGGTTATTTATTTAGTTACTAATAAACTATGGTAATGATTTACCAAAATATTTATTTTCAGTTTTCAGTGTAGTTTTTTTTATTGTATTTTGAATTCTTTGAGATCATTATTAATCAATCTTATTTTTTCCGGTAAACTATTAAAGAATTTAATGTAACTATTTTGTAACTTTGTTGACCTATTATTTTTTTACATATCGGAATCGGTAATGTGCATTTTTGCCTCAGATTTTGTTTTTTGAATGGTGCGGTTTTATTTGAAATTTCTACTTTATATATGTGTAACGCTGCGTGGTACAAATAAAGAGTATTTAATTTTCTGACTTTAAATTCTTTAAATAAAAGTTATGATGGATATAAAAATGTTTTTTTTAAGATTGTTTAATTATTAATTTTTGTGCGAAGTAAAGGGTTTGTGTGCGAGTTTTATATGTGCCACCCTATCCTATTATTATAGGTGGGTAATTTATTAGGTAGGTAGGGATTTGAAAAGGCTATTTTTTTTAATTTGACAGTTTCAATTAACATCATTTCCAAATTGTAAAAGTTCACACTCGTACGTACGAACTCATAAGGAAAATTATTTATAGTTAAGCCTCAGCACTCAAAAATGGCACATATCGTCACTCTGTAGCATTCTGATACAAGGAATACTATAAACGATTCATATGTAAGTTTTCTATAGGTAGTTAGGAAAATGTCTAAGGTTTCCGATGAATATTTTTTTTAACTGTAGTTCTATGAAAAATATACTAAAATATGTCGATAAAAAAGTGCAATTCTAAAACCAGTGAGAGCATTTTCGAACGTTTTACCTAAAATTCAGTATGCATTTCGTAATTAATTTAAAAGATAACTAATTAAATAAAAACACACGTTGTTTTAATCCATTTTTATTTTGATATATGTCAACTTGTAATTATTATTGTAATTGTTATTATTAATTATTATTGTATATCTCTTTTCCCTATTTTCACCATTATATATATACTCATATATGCACATTCCTCTTATTTCATTAGTATATTTTTAAAATCCGATGAAGATTCTGCTGAATCGAAACTATTTGACATAAACCAAAATAAAAGTGGATTAAAACAACGTGTGTTTTTATTTAATTAATCATGCCAATCCACCAAGTGTTTGCTTATTGTGATAATTTAAAAGATAACTGCTTAAGAATTGTATTCACTGGAAACCTTAGACATTTTCCCAACTCCCCTTATAAAATTAAAAGATAAATCATCTGTATTATGGCTTATACATATTGTAAAGCCAAAGAGTGTGTATTTTTGGGTGCTGACGCTGAATAATGTTAAAACTATGTCGCACAAACTTAAGTTAATTTTGTAAGTTTTTTTGCAAGTTGTCATTTACGTCATCAGCCAAATGCTTTAATAAACTGGTTTTTTTTGCCGAAGATTGTTCAATTATTTGCACGCAAAAAATATTTATCATCACAAAATTGTTATTCAAGTACCTAACATGAGTAGTTTCTAAGCATACATAATATGTACTAAGTACGTACATTATTATAATATGCATTATTATACGCACGTATGAAGCATCTATACATGGTCTATCTATGTCATCGGATGATAATCTTTTAAGTGCGAGTTTTTTTCTTTTATCATGGTGAAGTTGGCGACCTGCATGAGAGCCGCAAGCTCCGTGGCTCCGGATCCAGAGGACGAGGGATGTGAAACCCGGAGTAAGGAATTTATAAAAATTCTATGGGTATGGATTTTTCACATTTGAAAAAATATTTTTTCAGTATGTTTCCGCCATGTTCCAGCGCTCCAGATGCTCTAAATATAGTCAGGTACTCCCCAACCTTCATCTTCCTCACCTCCTTTAATCTCCCAACCTTTTCCAAATACAAGATGCCATGTTCGCCCTACGGGGCAGCGGTGCATTAACGTAGATGCTCCGGGGAGTTGGGACTCTTGTGCGGTATAAAAAAAGATTCAGTAAGTTGATAAGGAACGCTGTGTGTATTGCCTTGACCAAAACATTGCATTAATCGCTTCAGCGTCTCGGCCGGTCCCTTTTAAATAATAAAACCACTGATAGAGTAGTGAGCTGGAAACCCGATACAAGAAACCAGAACGTATCCAACTGGAATAATAATTCGCGACGCAGCTTTATTTCAGGTTTTTAGGGACAAAATAATAATTACTATTGTAGCTACCGATAAATTACATTTCATCGATTAAACTCGTGGGATAACGAACTCGCAAAGGGGAACTATTGTAAACAAAAGGCGATGGCGTGTATCATTTACCGTCTCGCTAAAGATTTTATTCAGAAACGCTTCTATCGTAAAAATCACATTGGATGAAGTGGCGAGAACTCACAAATTTCGAGCTCTGGCCTAGTTAAATTTGCACACAGTTCATGGAATCATTTCGATCTTGTAAAAAATATTACAAAAAAAAAGTGTTGAAACATCGATGCCATACAAATATTTGTTCTCCGAAAGGCAACCAAAAAACGTCACTAGCGTTATTTTGGTAAGCATAACAAATTAGTTTTGTACGACGTAAATATATCATCGCGCTTCACGTAGTAGAATATAATATACTCATATTTATATATGCACGTGTAGGTAATACGGTTGAAAATATGAACTTACGATACAGAAGTAAACAAAGCCTTAACGCAAAAAACACCTAGTTAGTGTCAAAGCCTTCAGCGGTGGAAGTTTATATAAATCTATTTATAAAAAAAATTATCATACAAATTAATATTTACGTAATAAAGTTTCGATAATATTGTATAATTTCATAAGCACCGTGAAATCAAAACTATACAAATGTTTTCTTTTTCAATAAATAATCATAGCTAAGCTATTGAAAATCGACATACGAAATTCACACCCTCCCGAGTTTATCTTTTATTTTGTTTCCAATCTCCCCTAGCTTAAATATGATGACGTTTCTCTGCCCTTTAGAAGCTTGCCTAACAAAACTAATCATATACTGTTTTGTAGATCATCCGCGTATCGCACGACATAATGTCATTAACACTCCCGTTCCGAAGGGGGGTTCTAATGTCACCCCAGACGAGAGTTTTGGGCGATATTTTAGATAAAGATTGCTGAAATATTATGACTAAACTTCTCTGTAAGTATTACCAAAAAGCAATTACCTGATATTAAGTCATGAAAACGCTTTCATAAGCAAGGTCAAAAGGGGCAACTACGTCACCCCCCTTCGGATCGTACGTTTGATTTTTACTTTCAGGTAGGGGAAAGGTTAATGTGCACCAAATACAATGAAGACATTAAATTGATCCCTGTGGGACGCCAACATTTATTGAACGTGCGGAAGAATTGTAACCGTCAGTGGGGGGGGGAGGGGGGTTGTTTTTCTCATTGGAACGAGATTCCTTCTTTAAAATAGGGTTAATGATCACCCAGAGCGTTGATAACTAAATAGCTAAGTATTCACCAGTTTTACATGCAGAGGAAGTCCACGTTCTAGGAACATTTTAGAGCTTTGTCAAAATAGACGTTAATTCTGCAGCCAACGAGAACTCTGCTAAGAGATAGAATACTGGGTAGGCAGAATTTCTGGTCTATGGAGTCCGCTAGCGACCAGAAAGCTCTGCTGCTATGCAGGGGGCATGCAGCCAGTCTTCTCCCGATCTTCAGGTCCTGATCGTATTTTGACATATAAACATGTTCTTACATTCTTTTACCATTTTACTAAGGGTATACTTTCCACCGATGTGCTGTGGGCTCGGTAAGTTGCGGTTTCCACTCAACTGCTTGGAGCCACTGACTGAACTGAGCCCTTAAGCCCACTCCAGTCAGTAAAAATATTGATGGCATGAAACCAGCCAACGCAGAGGCGACTTCTCCAATTTCCTGGCCAACCACGAAAAGATAGTTAAATATGCGCGCAAACTGAACTAATATGCCTGTATCACCTAGTTTTCCACCGTGAAGAGTACTCTACTTAACCCCCATTAAGCCTACTGGATTCACGATCGCATATTCTGGTAGGAAACGCAATCTCATCCATCCATGTATGAACAATAACGTCAGAGTGTGAGAATGTAATCGTCGTTATTTAAATCATGGGATGTATAATACAAAAAGTCAATAATGAGTTTGGGATGTCCAATATGACGTGATTGATTGCGCAAACAGAGCCTATTTATCCAACACGTCAGCCAACAAGGATGCCAGCCAAGTTTGAGAGCTTCAAACAATGCCAGCGCTCAAAGCGCCCAGAACAGGCTTCTAGACTTTATTCGCATTTCAATAGAAAACTTATTGGCACTGAGTCTTACGGGTTCTCAAACACAGACATTAGACACTAAATCCAAATATCATTTGTGCAAAATAACCCATTATCCTTTGACATATTTACTATTACATGTTAAGATATTACGACAGCTAAACTAGGCGCATGTCCGAATTAGTACTAATTAGTCATATTAAATAATCAATCGTAATGCTGCCTGGATGGACTCCCTATTGATGGCCTTCTGTAGATATGAGACCTAATATCCTCCAATAACAATTTTAACGTTAATTATTTTTATGTTTTCCTATGAATTTATGTTTTATTTTATTTATTTTTGTATTGTGTATATATATTTATTACAGCTTTATTTTATGTATTTTTATCAATAATGGAATGTATTGCATTGCACTACTCCTGCATACATTCTGGAATGAAAACTTTATTACTATTATTAATTATTGAAATAATATCAATAATCTTCAACGTAAATATGAAACAGAAAAAAGCCAGAAAATAAAAATAAATAACGGTCGCGCAGATAATTAATTAAAATAATTAATATAAAAATAATAAGTATAAAAGCTTTAAAGGTAATTCTAATTTAATATTAATAATGTTATTTACATACTTATTTGGTTAAATATTTACTCGCAAACGCAGTTTAACGAGTGTGTCCTTGAAAAATATTCGTAAAATGTACATAATATTTTTTTAATAATTTCTTTAATTAAAAACATATAATTGACATCACGGTCATCGGGTGTTTATTTATCATAAAATATGCTATGAAGAAGCATTTTTATTAGTTTCCATAAATTATTTAAAGAATAATAAATAAGATATATCTTTAGATTAGGGATAGTAAAATCTAAGTTTTATTTGAAATCAAATCTATGCATGTTTTATATCGTTTGAGTGCACCGCAAAAAGAAAAAAAGCAAACAGCCATGGTAAATATTAACACGCCGGACTCAGTAAGTATAATAATAGCTAATTAGTTGATATTATGAAAGAAAAACGTATTTACATTATATAAACTAAGTACGTGGTCAACTAAGTTTTATACCAATTACATTGCCAAAGAGATAAAAAAAACACACACACACAAAAATGGTAATCATAATTATACCATTATAATAGTACATAATAAAGTTAAAACTGAATAGTTAGTTCTTGCTTAAACTTTTTGTAGTTCATGTGAAAAATATCGAAATTTCCTGCGAGGCAGTCAATTAACCTAGTAAGTCTTCCCAGGGACATCACCGTTGGTAAGTTAGTTCTGCACCTGGGAAGAAACAGAAGCCTGTGTTGGCGGCCTCGCGTTAAATTATCAGCGACATAAAATCCAATTCCCGCCAGGATGTCAGGTATTATAATTCATAGAGTGTGAAATTGAATAAACACGAAGGATTCAATGTGATTATTTAGTCGGCGACGGGGTGTAATGTGTCTAATGCAACTTAATGGCGACACAAAAATATAATAGCAAAAATAACGACTTCCATGAAATTTTAAACGCGTTTTATTCCCTTGGAAGTCGCAAAAGTGGCATTGCGAAATCGCGCCTTGAACCAACAATTATATTTTGCAGCATCGTTAGCTATTATCTACTTTCTGAAAGTCGGTTAAGGCTCATTATATTAAAGATATCATAAATGCTCGAAGTAAATACCTGCGGTTCACGGATTGGACCATTTAACGTTTAAGGCTCTCTCTCTCGGGACGTGTGTCGGACAAACGTGGTTCACGTCTGCGAACTAAGCAAGCGGGGCAGGTAGCTAGCGACTGGCAACTTTACCTCTTTGATTAGTTGGAAATTTTAGGATCCTTGCCCTGGTCACCCCAGCCCAGAGGCACGACTGTTCACTATTCACCCCGCATGTTGTGCGAGCAGGAGTCGAGTAATCACCCCCGCTATTGGGAGTGTTACATCTCGTGTAACTTAACCAGAGTGAAGTGCGAGTGTTCTAGATAACAGACAAATTATACACGAGTCAGAATACCCTGCGGTGACTGCTCGGAGAGAGAGATAAATCAATCGTGGACCAATATTATTAAAGTAACCTAAACAGTCGCTTTCAGAAAAAGGAATCAACATTTCTAGGATGCTTTTTTAATATCTTTTATAGTGAATAATACCGCGCAAGAGTCCCAACTGCTCCCAACCGTCTAGAGCCAGTGAGACTATGGTATCCCCGACTGGGGTATGTTGTGCAGTGGCGGCTCGTCACTTTTTAGTGTGCTAGAGTGGTAAGATTAAAAAACGTCATTATTGATGTTGTAGCCGAAAATAACTTTTTTTTTTCAAAATTTCAATTTATTGTATAAAGATTTTTCAGAAATTGGTGCACTGCACGAAAAAATTGCCAAAAATGAAAAATCCCGAAAATCTCCGTACAAAAAAAACATTTTCGGCTACAAAAACACTAAAAATGTGGTATTTTTCAATCTGAGTCTCACTGGCCCTAGATGTTGTAAGGTTGAAGGTAGTGGGGAGGGGAATGGGATGGGAAGAGGAAGGTTTATAAATACATGATTATTCAAATCTGGTCAAAAAACACGGCTAAAGCCATTTCAATTCTGAATGGTGGTCTTTCGCCGGGGCGATACTTTGAGTGATTTACCACTCTGGAACGTGCCGCAAATATACTTCACATTATTTTTTGTGAATTAAATAAAAAATATTTGCACACGCCGGGTTTGAACCCGCGACCTCAGGATTCGTAGTCGAGCGTCTTACCACTCGACCACGCCGGCCTACATTATTAGGTTAGCATTTTTTTTAAACCTACGTTATACTACGAGAATGGGGTATTTAATACCAAAAGCTGTGTTTCTACGTTTAACTGTGTAAAATTAGTTTCACTTCACTCTATCCTGCATAAATATCATAGAGAGGATTTATTATATATTATTTAACTATATAAATTAAAACTGAAGACTCAAGAATTATTCAATGTCTCTTATTACTGGTATACCTTGCGCTTTATATTATTCAATATGTAACATGTGGAAGGGGTTGTAAGTTACTACCCTTCCGGAAAAGAATAAAAAATATTATGTTCATAATATTATGACGAAAACAAGCAAATACATAAGAGAGTTCTCCTCGCGAGAGTTCCAACTGCTCCCAACCGGAGCCAGTAGGACTATGGAATATGTTGTGAGGCCAAAGGTAGTGGGGAGGTGAGGGAGATGGGGAAGAGGAAGGTCGGGAAGTACCTGGATATTCAGATCTGATCACTTTTATTTTTACATTAACTCCATACAGGAGGCCTTGAGGGGAATAATTTTCCTCAGGGCCTGTGTCATCTTTGCGGATGCTGTGTGGAGGGTATTTTTTTTAAGAAAAGAAAGGAGTAGACCTGGGTCTTGAAGAGGCCCATTTTGAAGGAGGGAGGAAACAAAAAGGCCGGCAACTCGTTCTTATATTCACAGCCGAGCTGTTGAACATAAGAACGAGTCGTAAAAGCGACCCGTTCTCATGTATGGAATGTCAATAAACACGGCTTTTGTTATTTAAAGCAACGTTTCGATTCTGAATGGTGGTCTTTCGCTACCACTACCACCACCACTCTGGAACGTGCCACAAATATGCTATGCATAATTTTATTTTAGTTAAATGTTAAATATAATTTGTGCACGCCGGGATTTGAACTCGCGACCTCTGGATTCGTAGTCAAGCGTCTTAACCACTCGACCACGAAAGCCGTTATTGCATTGTCCTACAACATACGACAATACCAAAATGCTACCATGAAATAATACCATGTGTATATCGATTATCAAATATGTACGCAGTAGTAAAAATCTGTGCATCGAATCTAAAAGTATAATCCGTACAAATTTATTCCTAGTTTTTTTCACAAATAAGGAAAATTCACATATTTTATTAAATAAATATATTAAAATCTCGTTTGTTCGGAGATTCGAATATCGGGAAAAGTGTGCATTGTTCATAAAACTCATATTATTATTTGTGAAAAAACATGGATATTTGCACACAGATGACCGAATGGTTTAAAATATCAGACCAATAATAGACAGGAAGATTTCATAAGAGTAGCAGCTCACAGCGGCATAATATTTTCAAATTGTTTTCGCGTTGGGTAATACGCATAGAGGTCCTGGAAGGTCACTACTCGCGCACCCTTACTTTAGGGGGGGTATCAAGACATCTATTGCGCCGGCCGCGATCCTGTTTTTTATTACACCATTCTAACTTTGACTTTGAGGGTCTTATCTCGGGAAATAACCTGCAACTGATCGCCGATAGCGACAGAAATTTTAATTGTGCATAGAACTTAAATTAAAACTAAAGGAGAGTTTGGTTACATGCAAACTGGAAAATGATTTAAATCACTTTTTTACTTTGTATTATTTCCATAAATACGTATTTATGAACAGTAAAATGCTTTTTAAAGAAATTTAAATAAAACTTTGTATAAGACCACGGATATTATTTTCATTTATATGACCGACCGGTTTCACTTAGCCAAAAATACAAAGTGTGCGGTTATATATACATACACAGAGGGAGAACAAAATATAAAATAACAGAACAATGAGAAAACAATAGAATAACATTTAAATCATAAAAACTAAAATAATATCCGTGGACTTATACAAAGTTATTTTTCATTTCTTTAAATGTCAAACCACAAAGTGATACTTTCTACGAAAATATAAATACTTTTTTATCCATATCGATTAAATGTCAGTTAAGTGAGGTCACGTAAAGTAATTTTAAATGTTATACGAGTTCAAATTTTAAACATATATGACAGAAACCCCAGTAAATTATTAATGTATTCTGGGAGAAAATAATTTTGCATTTTCAGATTTTGTACAACGATATACAATTTGGCTTCAATTTCAGGCGATAAAAATGATGAAATACTTATTTTACGTGATTTGATAGTTGTTGTGGCATGTAAAAATGGACTCTCTAACACTGGCAGAAAGTACAATTCCGAAAAAAATAATGGCGTTAAAAAATCAATTAAGAGTTCCGTATAAAGTTATGTTTCGCAAGCAAAAAGCGTGCGGAGCCCTAATAAGCCGAACTCTGCAAAAAGCTTTCCTTCGTATGAAGAGGGTTGATTAGAAATGCGGAGGCTTAAATGTATGTATGGGTGGAAATTGTGCCGGTCGTGTGGGACTGGTAATGCGTTTTCGTGAGAAAAATCAACACCTTCCAACAATAATGCCTTCACATTGACAGCGCCTCTAGCGGCAAAACTTGGACATATTGTTCGAAGTCATATTATTGAGTTTCCATACAAACATTTGTTATAAAAACACGTGTGGATAAATATATTTAAAATGAGTATTTATGTTATCAAGTTTCATGAACATCTATCAACGAGAACCGGTACCAAGGTGTACCAAGTGTCAGAAGAACTTGATTAAACAAATATATGTTCACAGTGCAAGAAATGATATTTCACCAAGATCAGCGGCCATCTTGTCTGTCATAAAGATGACTTTGGTTTACGTGAGATGAGGGCCTTCCCCGATTCCCCGTCTGATGACTGATGACGGTTGCACAAAACCTCCGACCGAGAAAGTTATTGGTAAACACGGAAATTCCAACGAATATTAGTCACTACGCTTATTGATTTAATAAGCGGCATATTTTGTTTGATCCAATCGATAAATAATAATAAACTGGTCCTCAGGGGCCCTATGAATTTACATGCATTCCTAATCAAGGTTACGCGACTATAACATACGAATAGTACCTAAAATTATATGTTATGTGCGTATTAGTACTGGGCGTTAAATATAATTCGAAAAAACGCCAACGCCGTTATCGTTGGCGATTGTTAACTGTTAAATATAACCGTTGAAAATAACGCCGACGTTGACTATTTTTTGGTAAACTACCAATATACTATATTTTCTAAATTACATATAAGTACACAAAGCGTCCTTGAGGTGATTTTCCCACGAAAACGGTGCTATAAAATGTATCCATTTATTATTATTATTAAATTTAGACGTTGAATTATATGAGCTAATAATGCAAATACAATAGTAAAAAAGTAAAATAATATATTGCGTCGTATTGTCTACTAAAACTTAATTTATTTGCTTACTCGGTATTTGCACTTTGGCCGTGAAACAAAATATAAACATTAGACAACTACACCATTGATCGTATTCTTCAATTCACAAAAACACATCGAATGCACGCGCGTCGAGTAAAAACGCGCCAAACTAAACGAGTAGGAGATTGACATAAAACTAACCAGCAAAAATAATGAATAACGAGCCTATTGGTTTTAATAATAATAATCCCCTGTTGTAAAATAACAGCTCGATGAAAAGACATTGTCGTTATAATATATCTAGCTGTTATATATGTTTTACTTATCATTATTTTCGTCACTTGATTCTAGGCGCTACGTATCGGCCGTTTCGGATAAGAAAGTCCACAGATATGTTTAGTAAGAAGAAATATATCCAAAAGATTATTCCAAACTACGTATAATATTGTGCACGGCGCACACACTCTTTACACCTTTTTAAAGAATAAAATAATAGGTACATGACAATGTGATGCGTCGTTATAATGTAACTAGCTGTTAGATATATTTGCCTTGTCATTATTTTCGTCGCTTGATTCTAGGCGCTACGTATCGGCCGTTTTGGATAGGAAAGTCTACAGATATGTTTAGTAAGAAGAAATATATCCAAAAGATTATTCCAAACTACGTATAATATTGTGCACGGCGCACACACTCTTTACACCTTTTTAAAGAATAAAATAATAGGTACATGACAATGTGATGCGTCGTTATAATGTAACTAGCTGTTAGATATATTTGCCTTGTCATTATTTTCGTCGCTTGATTCTAGGCGCTACGTATCGGCCGTTTCGGATAGGAAAGTCCACAGATATGTTTAGTAAGAAGAAATATATCCAAAAGATTATTCCAAACTACGTATAATATTGTGCACGGCGCACACACTCTTTACACCTTTTTAAAGACTAAAATAATAGGTACATGACAATGTGATGCGTCGTTATAATGTAACTAGCTGTTAGATATATTTGCCTTGTCATTATTTTCGTCGCTTGATTCTAGGCGCTACGTATCGGCCGTTTCGGATAGGAAAGTCCACAGATATGTTTAGTAAGAAGAAATATATCCAAAAGATTATTCCAAACTACGTATAATATTGTGCACGGCGCACACACTCTTTACACCTTTTTAAAGACTAAAATAATAGGTACATGACAATACGAGGCGTCGTTATAATATATCTAGCTGTTAGATATTTTGGTATTCGTTTGGAAGAATATTCGTATGTAGGTACTAATATTTTTAGTAATAATATCTAACTGTTAGCGCAAATTTTCGTCAATAGCGTTAGACGTTGGCGGCATCTAGCTGTTATTTCTAACAGCTAGATATATTTTGATACAGTACTAGTGCGTATAATATTATATATTGGGTATAGTATCTCTGTTATTCAGGCATTGAAAAAAATCTCAATCAAAATGAATCTAAAAATATATATAATTATATAATAATACTACTAGTGGCGGCTCATGGCTTTTTAGTGTTTTAAAGTGCTAAGATTGAAAAAAACGTCATTATTGATGTTATTGTAGCTGAGAATGGTTTTTAAATTTTTTTTTCAAAATTTTAATTTTTTGTATGAAGATTTTTTAGAAAACCGTGCAGTGCACCACCAAAACTGAAAAATCTTGAAGAACTTCATACAATATTTTGTTTTTTCAAAAAAATAAAAATCAATTTCGGCTACAACAACATCAATGACGTCGTATTTTTTAATCTTAGCACTCTAGCATACTAAAAAGTCACGGGCCGCCTATTCAACTGAATGCTAAATTTCATAAAATACAAACCCACGACAATAATTTAGGTGACTTCATAAATTTCGTGTAGGGCGATTCTTTAATGGGAATTTAATCAAATAAATATTGAAAATTCTATCAATTTATTCAAGTAAGTTTTTATAGTCCGGTAAATTGGAATCTGAATAATCTAAAGGTTACTGACTGTACCAGAAACGTCCCTTGATTAAACATAGCCACCAAATGTTACAAGATTTAAGTCTTTAAAAAAATACAAGAAATAATTATATATGTAAATACTAAGCAATCAAATAGTTATTACAAACTATAATGAGCATGTTAACGACGCAGTGGATATAAAAAATAATATTTGCGTTTGGCTAACTTCCACCATCTTCGTGTTTGATTTTGTGACTTCGTAAAAATATTCCTCTATTGCTTATTTCATTATTATGTTATAGTTTCCGTTTCACAGTCGAGGGATACACATCTCAATAAGTATAGGGATCAGATCTCAACCAAGGGTCGCTACGATAAGAGAAATTCTCCAATTTAATGTACAATATTTTTTTACGCGGGGGTCGATCGTGTTAAGAAGAGTCCGTTTTGTAATTTTCCAACTTTGGGGCAAGTTTACATTAAATAATAATCTAACAATAAATGTCGGCCTACAGACGAATTGCGCGTTCTCTCTCCATTCGCCCGATGTTACGTAAGTAATAATAACGATTAATTATATTATCTCACCTTCGGTAAAATCTGTGTAGAATTCATAAATTTATAAGAAAAACAAACATAATTTTGGTAAATACGTGAAAATTTATTTGATTTTCATCAATCACACAAATGTGTCAAATTTAAAAACCAATAGGTTATTTTGTGGCTTTAAGAGATGACGTAAAGAAAACGTATTTCACAATAGCTGTCTTAAATAATTATCCTATCAAGGAGAATTTAATCAGACATTGGTGACGTTTTCCTTATAGTTGTCAAAACATAACAGTCATGTGCTGTTTATTTATTATATTTATGGGTGAAATTTCAGTATCTCTCTAAAAATCGGCTTAAACAACATATTGTTCAAAGAAACTTTGTTAAAAATAAGAGGAAGTACACTTAACACACATAAGAAACGATTGATGAAAGCACCAATCAACACTAAAAATGTAAACAAAACGTCGGCATCTTTATGGACTGTAATGGCACCTTAACGATTTATTTTAACCATAAAATGATAAGTAAAAGCTACAAATGATCGTGCGTAGGAGGGCTGCCCACTGGGCGCACACAACAAAAACAGCCTACATTGTATTATCCACAGCCATAACGTAAGAAAACATAATTATCCAGAAATATTTCCGATGTGAAGCCAGAGCTGCAAAGGCGGAGGCGCACATCGTGTAGATGCATAAAAATAGCAAACTTTGATTGAACGAACCGAACGAACGTATATTTACATCTCAGACATAATTACCAAAATTAGTACGATGGAAACGTTCAACAGATTTTAGAATAAATATTGAAGGAAAGTGGAGCAAATATAAAATAGCGCGTGAATAAAAATAATGTCTTCCAATAACGCTAGCTTACGTAATAAATTTAATATATCTTATTTGTGTAAGTCTGCATACAACATACGAGGCCTGTTCAGAAGAATAGGTGAATTTTAAATTTTTGCGGGCTGTGTACATTTGATTATCGTATTTTTTTTGTTATGTTGGTACACATATGTTTATCATATGTTAGCATTATCAGCCATTTTGGATTAGTGGTTTGTTTTTGACAACTGGAAAGGTTAGTCACGTTTTTGTGTGCTCTTCGATTTTTTACTTTTGAAAAAAAATGGATCAACTCAACCCTTATGCAATGCGCCAAACAGGGTCGGCCTGTGCCGGTTTGTACGGACTTGTACGCTGTGCCTAAGCTGAATAATCTAAAGGTCACGGTGAATTTCTAATTTATTTTAGCGAATTGTCGGGGAATATATTTTTAAAACATTTCGACTTCACCTACCTGTAAACAGTGGCGTGCACAGAGTTTTTGTTCAGGATAGACAGTGGGAAAAACAGCGGATTATTAATAGAGATAGGTACTAACAAATCTGACTGATTGCTATTAGATTTATTCTGTAAAAGCACTGCTTTAGACACTAACACAAACGAGGCACTTGAACGCGCAACAGCTCACAGCATACATATGAGGCTTGTAGAAACAAACACGGCAAAGTCCACCGATAATGGAAAATGAGTTAAATATGAGGTTCGAAAGAGTAAAAAAAATGCTTCATGATGCAATGTTGCTTTCTTAACAAACACGGCTCTAAACCATTTATTTTTACGGATTAAAATTGAGTTCCATAACAAACTCGGCAAAGTCCACTTCTTTCCAAATCAAAGACGGCAGTTTTCAAACGGACCAATAGGAGCGTTGTAAATAGCTGTTTTCAAGATGGCGGTTTGTTGTTGTAAAAAAATTGTTTTTGTAAAAGTTGAGATATTGACAATTTCGCAAATTACCGAAAATGTCCGCTGACGTGCATGTTGAACTTTTGTTTCTTGTTATTTTTATGGACATAATTTTTTAGTTACTAAACAGCATAGTGGTAAAATAAATGAGTTTTTACTTACGATTTAGAGTTTTATTGAATAATATGATTACTTTATTAGTAGTTATTGTTATGTCATTAATATTGTAGAAATCATTGCCGTATGAAAACAAAAATGAATCAATGATAATTCCAAGCAACATAGAACCCGGAAAAGTTGTTTTGAAATCGTTAAAAGTAAGAGATGTCAACTATCTTTTGACCAAGCATTTCGGTGATAACTGGAGAAATCTTCCTGCTCTTGAATATTATTCCGCATTCATATCTTATTAAATCTTTAAAACAAATTTATATAAAAAAATATCAGAATAATAGTTATTATTCTTTTCTAATTTTTTCTTTCGATTTTTTAGTTTTTTTTTTTTTTTTAATTATTAATTAGGTCACCATAACTTACAAACTTTTTCAAAATATTTTGTGAGATATTATTGTTTTGTATTTCTATCAAAATAAATAATTTTTTAAATGTAAAACTATTTTGTTACTGACTTTGACTGCAACCTTGTGAAAAAACGTGTCCATTTCAAAACTGGCAAAGTCCAGTTGTGTTGATAACAAAAGCGGCAGTTGTCAAATGTGAATAACAAACACGGCAAAGTCCACTAATAATTTGAATATATTTTTTGTTTCGCACCAGTTAAACTAATGTATCAAGAAGAAAATTAATGTTTTTAGTAGGTACTATTTGTCGAATTTATTTTAGTGACAGTATCACAAGTAATTTTTAAATTAAACGTTTTTTGTTCTTCCTCGAAAACTGTAGTCAATGGACTTAGCCGTGTTTGTTTCTACAGGCCTCATATGTTGTGCAATGTAGTGAACATAGGATAATCCACCGGCGTTGCCGGCGTTTGGGCATATGAAGTTACTGCTTTTGACACGTTATAGTAGGAAGGTCGGTGGGGCACTGGCGGCGGTGTGTTTAACTAAGTTTTGCGCGTATTTTTAAAAGTGTAGATTTAGTTTTTGCAATAATTTTATATTATCAATCCAATATTACACATATTTTTATCGTGAGTTTAGCAGGGTAGGCAGTGCTTATGTGCTTTTATGGAGTGCCTGTATATAAAGGATGATTGTATTTTTTCGCAAATTACTAGAAAATGAACAAACGCAAATGAAATGGTTCGATTGTTCCCATACCGATGTATTTCTAAGATACTGTTTCCTCTTTATTTAAATTTGATTGTATAATCCTTTTTGAAATAGCTGACTGCTTCTAGGATCAGTTCCACGTGACTCAATCAATACGAAGTCTAGGATGGTTATAACTACATAAACCCAATGTCTCCGTCTCTGTATCTCCCCCAATCTCTCTCCCACAGAAGCGTTCTACGAAACGGTGAAAGTGTCTCTTATAACTGCGCAAAAAAAAATATATTGCGGATTTAGTATTCAAGTTTCATTAAAATTTCTATATTTCTCAATTTAACCTTCTTTTGTAAGGATATTCAAATTATACATTTGTGAATGCTGGGTAGTGGAGCACTGGTTTTAATTACTAGTCTTAGGGGCTATTTCACCACCTCTCAATAAACTACTATTCATTAGTTAACTCTAATCATCGGAATATTCGTTAGCTATCTCTTTCCGCAAGTTTGGCTGGCAACGTCGCTTTTTTTCAAACCTTATCCCGCGTCTGCTGTCACGTCTGTCAATACAATGCCGTTATTTCTAACATAAACTAACTTTCACAACACAACATTCGCGCGCGAAGCTCATTACATCCCTCTCACCAAATAGTTAAACGCGTCTCTATATTTAAATAAAACATATTTCTATTTTATAACTTTATTGTATTATTCAGGGGCTATTTCACCACTTCTCAAGAAGCTGTCAACGTAAAGTGCACCCCAGTAGTTAGTATCTTCTGATTTAAAATGGCGGCGTACTGTTTTGACAGCTGACAGTAGGCGAGTTTTCTGTTGAAGTTGATTTTTTACTGTAATTATGGAAGTGGTTGAAGATTTAAATATCTTAGACGAACAGGACATGGCGGAAAGACGTAGACCGCGTGTTTTCAAACCAAGAGTCAATTTTTTATACGTCTTAGATGACATTGAGTTTAGGTCAAGATTTCGCTTGACAAAAAATGCCGTAAAGGAGATACAAAATCAAGGATAAAATCTCTCCAAGAAGCACACGGTATGTAATTCTAATATACGCCTTCACAATGTATCACGGAATATACTATGAAATAACAACAATCTTTGGCAGTACAATATACCCACATACAACATGTTCATGCTTACAAACTATCAACCTTCACCAAGCAATAATAGACACTCCCCAATGCACTTCACTAATATAATTTAATAATAAAGTTATAAAATAGAAATATGTTTTATTTAAATATAGAGACGCGTTTAACGTGAGAGGGATGTAATGAGCTTCGCGCGCGAATGTTGTGTTGTGAAAGTTAGTTTATGTTAGAAATAACGGCATTGTATTGACAGACGTGACAGCAGACGGGATAAGGTTTGAAAAAAAGCGACGTTGCCAGCCAAACTTGCGGAAAGAGATAGCTAACGAATATTCCGATGATTAGAGTTAACTAATGAATAGTAGTTTATTGAGAGGTGGTGAAATAGCCCCTTAACTTACGAAATATTTTAATTACGAAAGCAGCATTCTGTAAAATATTTAAACCTCAAAGAAAATTCGTTTCTTTCAACCACGAAGAATGCTTCAGCGATTTTTCGATTTCCTCGAATTCAAATAATAAGAAAATCTTTATAATAGGTGTGCCTGATCTGTACAAAGGGATTCGTTGAACAATAAAGACTCGTTTCCTGTACTATCGAAATTAGCAATATAAATTTTATATAGATCAATGGCAATAAATAACAAGCGTACATACAGAATAAGAATGTGAATGGTAAGGGTCAGCTTTTATTAACCTATAATACATTCGGAGTGCATCCTCTAAAAACATTTGATATCTTTATTACAGATTCATCAGAATTAATTCGAATGTTAATCTCGGGCAAACCCCTCCTTTTTGAAGTGTTGTGTCCTCTCGCCAATCAAACACCGCTGTGTAAAAATATAGCCCAAACGTACAATGTTGGTGTCACCAACACTACTGAGCGCAATTTTCGTTTAGGGGTACACTTGCAGTTAAGTAATCTATTTCTATGGACAACCTAAGCGGCACGTTGAACTGTCAAAGTGACAGACGCGTATGTTTTTTTTTTCAAGTCAAAATTATTATGACCCTATTTACTAAAGTGTCACGATGGTTGATGCATTCTAAAATTTAAAATAAAACATTACACAATAAAATTTAATTTAATCTAGTAAATCCTTCGTTTGTTTTTCGATATTCTTCTCACTTAGCGATGACTCAATTTTGATTGGCGCCAGCGTCTGTGATTGTAGTATTTATAACGAACCTATATAAAAGTTAAGTTTTCTCGATCTTACCAGATTAAGATCAAAATGCTAAAGCTCAAAATATATTTAAACCACTTGTAACGTTGTAAACATGTAACGAGTTCTATTATACAATCACAATAAATGTTGATTGTATACGAGTTATTTGTTTGAATAGTGAGGTCAATTGAATTTATTGTTTCAATTAATAAGTTTATACGCGAATAGAGCATTTGACGAGGGTTTAAGTTGATCTCTGAAGCTGAGATCAAACTAGTAGTGAATAATAACTTTAACACGTGACATTTGTCCATTAAAATTGCATCAAGAACATTGTAAACACAGTCATTCTGCCATTATATGTGTCACGTTATTATCCATAGTATATTAATGAATGTCCTCAGTGTGTCTGCATAATATACTACTATGTGTACACGATGAATGGCGATATGAAGGGTTCCAAGTGCACAGCAAAGGTATCTTTCCATGACGGATAGCATAGGCAGTACCTGTCATCATGGGGGTTTCCGGAAAGCAATATTAATAATAAAACATCCGGAAATCTGTTTGTAAATGTATTCATAAACCAAATTTCGCTTTCCAGCAATGTGTACAATGAGGGCAGTATATATCGTCGCCGGAAAGGTAAAGAGGGTTGTAGCGCCATTTTGGGAAGGTTACACCGGAGCACTTTTAAGTTTTTATTGTTTTACAATAAAATTCATAAGTCTTCAGTCACTGGTTGGATTTTGAATGTTCTAACTGAGTTACCCGAAGCGACAAAAAGTTTTTTTAAAGTTCCAAACTTGTGTCGCTTGATTCAAGCCTTCTCCCAAATGGTAAATATATTTTAGATGGCTGAAGTGCCACAAAAGTCCTCAGAATCAAACGAGAGTCAGAGCATTCGATGGAGAAAAAAAAGTTGATCGAAACTACATATTTAACTATTTTTGACCAACGTGTCGCTTAAGCCCTTTTGCCTTTCCAGCGACGTTATGTACTACGGTGTGTACGCCTTAGAAGATTTTTTGTTGGAAACCCGCTGTTCCTGAAATCGGATGGCACTACTGAGCAAAGGCCCATCATAAGCACTCCTCCACTAGATATAAATTAATTGAGTATTTTATTGATTGGCATCCGTTCCAGATACAATCGAATTGCACTCACTGCGACCTATGACCCAGAGAATAATAATGTCATCCTCTCTCAGCTGGAACCAAATAGCATGGTACCATAGTTATTTTAACGGAGAACGATTTGAGTTATGAAATCTTTTTTTTTAAATTATAAATGCAACATTACTGCCTACTATCTACTAAAGTACACCCCCAGTTGGTATTTGTAAATTTTGAATTATTGTCCCGTGCAACGCCGGTCACGGCCCGCCAGCTTTAATGAAACTTGAGCACGGCGAATGCAAATAGGAAACTGTGGGCGGAGAGAGGAAGTTCCGGAAGTGGGCGAGGATCGATGTGGATCGGCTAAGCAAGGGGGGAATTCGTAAAGAATGCCCGGCGTACCAGTTGTCGTAGCGGTTCGTCGTAGCTAACGTAACTAACGGCGAAAGCAATGTGATCTCCACTACGGTGTGTTACATTTTCTGGGAATTTTAAATAATATAAAACCTTGAAGCAACAATCTATGGAGGAAGAGCTAATTATTTTTACCCAACCTACATAAACTTGCGAAAAATCACTTTCTCCGGGTTTTCACGTCGTACACCATGAGAGAGAAAGAGACAACAAATTTCATAGACCGCTTATATATACTGTCGCAATGATCTTAAGATCCTGGTTCACCGCGGGACTCCGCCCACATTTTTTACTATGCCACTAAACTTTACACAACTAAACGGTTTTTGGGGTTATATGCTATATTTTTGTTGATAAAAATACTGTGAAAAAGTGGCTATACGAATAAACAAAAACATTATGTCGATATGTGATATAAATGAATGGATGTATAAATACCCTAGCCTTAGTCTGAGCCACGCTCAGGTCCGCCAAGTCTGGTAAAAATCATCAAAAACTGACTACACTGTCTTGCATAGGTACTACTCTATGTACTCTAAGTATAAAACAGTTGTATACCCAGAGCAATAATATACAAGAGAGAGCGCTGCTGTCAGTTTTTATGAGCTTTGCCGGACTCGGCTAGACCAGTGCGTGGCTAGTACTAGGTCTAAAGTATTTATAGATCCATTCATAGCACATATCGACATAATGTTTCTGTTTATTCGTATGACCACTTTTTCACAGTATTATTGTAAACAAAAATATAGCACATAACCTAAAAAACCGTCGAGTTATGTCAATTTATGTTGAATATCAAAACGTGTGGGCGGAGTCAACGCAGACGCGGGACACGAAGAACACTCTTACAACACTTTAAAGCGGTGTGATAATTTGAGAAATGTTGTTGTCTGCGCAAATAACTTTTATTTAATCAGTTCCAGACTCGCCCTGGTGAAAGATTACCATTCGGAATCGAAACGTTGCTTGATTGAAATGGCTTAAGCCAGGTACTTCCTGACCTTCCCCTTCCCCATCTCCTTCCCACTACCTTCAGCCTCACAACATACCCCGATCGGGGATTGTATATTCTCGATCCAGAAGCCAGATCCGGAGCCAGTGGGACGCTGAAGAAAGTGGGCAAGGGATGGAGATGGTGAAAATGACGGTTGGAAGGTACCTGGCTATTCAAATCTAGTCACCAAACACGGCTGAAGACATTTCAAGCAACATTTCGATTCTGAACGGTGGTCTTTCGCCAAGGCGATACTGAGAGTATCTACCACTCTAGAAAGTAAAGCTGGATTCACACCAACGTCCGGATCCGCTCAGTGACGATATTGTTCCGCAAGAGAGCTTATTGATATGGTATGAATATCAATCAAGGAGTATGTGCCAAGACAAAGTTGTGTGGCAGTATATCCTTTTGGCCACCCTTGTGATATTTAACTACTTAGTTAGTTAAATAATTATTTTGAAGTGTAAAAATACTTACATCGCAGATTTTTTTTATTAAAAACCATTTTTTTATCACTAAATAATATAATTATTAAAAATATTATTTAGTGATAAAAAACTGGTTTCTAAGAAAAAAAATCTGCGATGTAAGTATTTTTACACTTCAAATAATTATTTAACTAACTGCGTTAAATATCACAAGGGTGGGCAGAAGGATATACTGCCACACAACTTTGTCTTGGCACATACTCCCTGATTGATATTCATACCATATCAATAAGCTCTCATGCGGAACAATATCGTCACTGAGCGGATCCGGACGTTGGTGTGAATCCAGCTTAATACTCTTCCTCCTTTTCTTAAATGACCCACGCAACCGAGAAGTCCCGACGGAGCTCTCAACAGCAGGACTATAATGTCGGAAGATTGTGGTTGTGGATGATAACGACAGTCGGTGTCAATCCTACCTTGGCACGCAGACGGAGTGGTAGAGGCCGTAGTTGTGCAGGACGTGCAGGAACTCGGGCAGGGTCCTGCAGGCGCCCATGATGCTGAAGGCGGCCAGGCAGGTGTTCCACACCACCAGGGTTCCTCGCAACTCGAACCTGGAATAACAAATTATGACAGTATTACAAATTTACCTGTCTATTGTGTTGCCTTAGTACATACTGTAAAGTTCAAAGGCTCAATGTTTGAGAGGAAGAGTGCCCAATAGATTCAGAGCGCTAAAGCTTAAAAATCCTCTATTATATGAAAGAAACCACGATGTTTTTTTATTTTTATTTATAATGAATTTAATAAGTTTTCACAAGGTAATTTTTTTTATAATGAATACCACACAAGAGTCCCAACTGCTCCCAACCGTCTAGAGCCAGTGAGATTATGGCATCCCAATCGGGGTATGTTGTGAGGCTGAAGGTAGTGGGTAGAGGGAAAGAGATGGGGAAGAGGAAGGTTGGGAAGTACCTGGATATTCAAATCTGGTCACCAAACACGGCTAAAGCCATTTCAAGCAACGTTTCAAAATAATGGTGGTCTTTCACCAGAGCGATACTATGAGATTCTGATACTAGTATCTGCCACTCTGGAACGTGCCCCAAACATAATATATATTATTTTATATGAATTAAATGTGTTATGACACATATTGATTAAATAAAAAATATTTGCGCACGTCGGGCTTAAACCCTAACTGATCTATGTCACATATTGATTGAAATTAACGAAAAACTGTAAAAAAATACCGTTTTTTCAAAATCGTGTTCATTATCTAAACACCATTATGAAGTTTTGCGATTCATCACACTCTTTCCTCCACGAAAGCTATAAAGACGGTACACTATTGTAGAACTTTAAAATATTTGCACGCGCATACTTTGTGCTTCTAACCAAATAATGGTCTTCGATGGGTACTTTTCTATTTATCTCGATTTATTCCGCCAGTGAAAAACATATTTTACCTTTATGCTAAACCTGACTCTAACGTCTAAGCAAATATCTAGTCTATAAACCTCAATAAACATCGCAAGGTAATAAAAAAATAAAATAACCCGAGAAGAATATCGAAATTGATTCCGACACCTACACTATAACTAATCTTAACTTTTAAATAAACTATAGCGGCTTCTCACCCACAAATATCGCCAATTTAGTATCGTCTATTTTCAAATTACAACACTGTTTTCGTATATGTTGCAATAGGAAGTCATTAAACTATTCACTTTCAAATATTTTCTAATTTACATGTTTTAACAAAATTTTATTATTCTGGAAACGGATTCTGAGATTAGCCGCTGCTATTAAATTTGAATGTGTGTTGGGTTTGAATACATCAATATTGTTCTTCGATGTCGTATTTAATAAAGTTTAAAAAATTGTGACATTTTATTTCTCCGCAACCAGCACAGATTATCAGATGAGTAAAAGTAATATTATTTAAACCATGTCCTGATCTTAATCTCATATTGATTATCATTTTTGATCTCTCCACATTACAGTGTAGCATGATGCTGTAAACGGCTTGTCTACCTTGTGATTGATTTGATTTTTTTTTCACAACGTTCCGCTGCAAGTTTCTATGTCAACGCAACTATGTTCAGCTTATAATTTTGTTTTAATCTCGAGCTATGATCATTAATTCTTCTTCTTCTAATTCATTAATTCAAATATTTTTTTAATAAGTTATAACGCCTATTTAGGCGTATTATAATATGTATTTACATGGCCAGCAACGGGGCGCACCTAACAGCCTAGCAGAGAAAGATGTTTCCGGCGGGAAAAGATGAATTTGCCCGCGGAGACTGCGGTTTTACTTTTCGTGGCGGAAGACACCGCTTCTCTTGTGTTAATTCGTAAATAAACGTGATCTACCTAACCTTAAAGACTATCGTTTGACAATTACCTACTTCGTTTATTCATTATAGTTCCTTAGTTTTACAAAGTAAAATAAATATATAAACTGGAAAATTGGAAATAAATTTTCGACAAGTTTTAAGTAAGTTTTTTTTTTAATTAAAAAATATAAAAGAACGAATATTTTTAATCAAAAACAGCAATTATGCGTGCTGGCTTATAACAATAATTAAACAACAACAAAAAACATCGTCTTTAAACAAACTTTAAAGGAATCGTACAACTGTGAACAAAAAGCGTGTGAAACTGGATACCAAAAACTTAACGTAAGTATGGTATATATCGTCGCCGGAAAACAAAAGGGCTAAAGCGCCATTTGGGGAAATTTACACCAGAGCACTTCATGTCTTCAGTACCTGGTTGGATTTTCAAAAAAAAAATTAACTCAATGCTTTCACTGAGTTACCTGAAGTGACAAAAAGTTTTTAAAAAGTCCCAAAGTTGTGACGCCTGAGTCAAGCCTTCTCCCAAACGGTAAATATATTTTAAATGGCTGAAGGCCACAAAAGTCTTCAGAATCAAACGAGAGTCGAGAATCAAACAGAAAAAAATGATCGAAATTGCATATTTAACTCGTTTTAAACCAAAGTGTCGCTTGACCTCTTTTGCCCCAGTTTACACCTGTGTTGTATTTTGAATATCTCATGTTGGCAAAGAGCTTTATCAGGAATTAACTCAACTTAGATAAACCAGGTTTTTATGCCATATGGCATCAATCTCCATTACCAACTTATTTTCCCTGAACCGCGAAGGATATCGATCGTGGTGTTTTTTTTTTTAACGTGCAACTATTGAAGGAGTGCGGTGATAGACTATAATAGTACACCATTTCATTTTACAATCGCACGTCATTATTTACGGTCTGCGTGGTCGAGTGGTAAGACGCTCGACTACGAATCCAGAGGTCGCGGGTTCAAGCCCGGCGTGCGCAAATCAATTTTATTTAATTAAGATGTGCCATAAAGCATTTCATTCTATAAAATAATACATAGTATATTCGCGGCACGTTCCAGACTGGTAGATTCTCCAAGTATCGCCCTGGTGAAAGACCACCATTCAGAATTGAAACGTTGCTTGAAATGGCTTTAGCCGTGTTTGGCGACCAGAACTGAATAGCCAAGTACTTCCCAACCTTCCTCTTCCCTATCTCCTTCTTCTCCCCACTACCTTCAGCCTCACAACATACCCCAATTGGGGACGCCATAGTCTCACTGGTTCTAGACGGTTAAGACTCTTGTGTGGTATTCACTATTAAAATTTAAAAAATAAATAAAAAGTCACCATATAAATAACTCCCGGCCATGTAAAACCAAACTTCGTACTACTGACTTCAGTTTCAGGAAAAATATTACAGAATAGAAGAAAAACAACCTTCAAAGGCCGTTTCCTACAGGCCATCTAAAATGGTCACAGACAAAAAGTAATCGAAAATGTTTTATCTTTAAACAGCAACATAAAACAAAATACACATTATGGTAGCACTGCTTCTGTAAAATTTGTAAGCATTAATTTTTTAGGTTATTTAGTATCATGTTTACCACTCAGAAGGTTAAAATAATAATTAATAATGGTACACCGTATTGTCTACGTTCCACGTTAACGTGATGACCTACAGAGCCAGGCAGATGAATCATTTGAATTTACTAAAATCATCGTACAGCCGGTAAACCCTGAAACATCCGAAAGAGAAAGGCAAGGACGTTTTTCATAATTTGCAAAAACTATCCAGAAACCTATCTACACACTTTGAAACGTTATCATATTATATGATTTGCACCAGCGTATGAAGGAACCTACTATGATAAATAATTATTTCATCAGTGTGTACACTGTATGGAAATGATTGCATATTCCATCACTCTGAACTTAATGCTAAGATACATTTATTTGACTTTGACATGAAGCACTCACTTTGTGGTAAGACATAAGAGGTAGGTAAGGAGACAGGTAGGGCCGAAACCGGTTGGTATATGTATCTAATAAAGTGGTGTCAAAACAAAGCTACTTTTATTTAAGATAAAATAAAATAACATTTATTTGAACTAATCTATCACTACGAGGAACGAGTAATAATACATTACATTTTCTACCTTTCATGACTAAGGTGTTATCTCTATGTATTTGGCAACGCGGAACATTTCCACTTCATTGAAACACAAATCAAACACCTGCTTTAATCTGTCAAGTTTTACTATCTGCGGCGGGAGATTATTATCAGATTCGAGTTCACCGAGACTTTAGAACAATAGTGAGGGTACTAGAACTCTTATACACCCCGTTGTGAAATTGGGACCATGGACCGCGGCCCACCTACTCGCTGACCTCATTAAAAACAGCCCAATTGCTAACCAATGATATTAAATACTCATACGTATGTCGCCGATATTAACATCTTCCTTTTAACGATCAGCACTCGAGAATGACGCTTAACGCTAATTTGTAGCATTTAGAAACGAGCACTACTACATATAATTTACAAGCAATTTTTCTATGGTTAATTAGAAAAATGTCTAAGGATTCCAGTGAATATAATTTTTTTAACTGTAACTCTTTAATTTCTATGAAAAAAATACTAAAATGACAGTAAAAGTTGCAGTTCAAAAACTAACAAAGGCATTTTGGAAAGTTTTACTAAAAATTCCAGCTTACATTTTATGTATAATTTAAAAGATTATTGTTTAAGAATTGCATTCATTGGAAACCTTAGACATTTTTTTAACTACCTGTTTAGAATTAACAGATAAATAATTTGTACTCTTGCTGGTACTAGAAAGCCAAAATGTGCGTATTTTTGGGTGGTGACCCTTAAACAACGCATATTACAGAAAGAGAGGTTACAGTGAAGTTCTCAGTGGCAGAACCATTTATTTTATTTTTATAGTGTCCCAACCGTCTAGAGACAGTGAGACTATGGCATCCCCAACTGGGGTATTTTGTGAGATTAAAGGATATGGGAAAAGGAACGTTGGGAAGTTCCTGGCTATTCAAATCTGGTCACCAAACGCGGCTAAAGCCATTTCAAGCAACGTTTCAATTCTGAATGGTGTTCTTTCACCAGGGCGATACTTTGAGTATCTACCGCTCTGGAATGTGCCGCAAATATATTATACATTATTTTATGTGAATTCTTTTTTTTTCGCACGCCGGGTTTGAACCCGCGACCTCTGGATTCGTAGTCGAGCGTCTTACCACTCGTCCACGCAGGCCGTCAGACCATACTACCTGTTTCTGTTTTTGGGAGTGAAAAGACTTCCTGGGTATTTTTCTAGCCAATTACAACCACCGTGCCAACAATGACAACACTTTTTTTTTTAATTATCACTGACAAGAATAATACGTCAGGAACCTTTTGACTCCAAAATTGAACATGGCAACAGAATGGTGTTTGTACATTTATTAGACAACTGTCAAACGGTACCGAGTGCATCATAGAAGCACCATCGTACCAAAAGATAAGTTTTTTTCTGAGAGGTCAAATCCAATCTCTGTAACAATGCATAAATACCTACGAAAAATAAATATCGAGAAAAATGACATAAACACCTACGTGTTTTCGGGGAGTCGAACCCGTCAACCCGGATGTGCAAAGGTTTGGTTTCGGATTTGTGTGCATGATCTCGGTCAGCGATGCACAACCTTTTTAGCTGAAGGCCTAATTTACATATTATGTTGAAATAGAGTACAATACTTGGCTTATTTATATAGAATAATGAAAATGAAATAATAATTTTGTATTCGACCAAAGATTTTAATTTTTATGACCGACTGGTTTCGTTTAGCCTAAGCATCATCAGAGTACAAAATAAAACTAAACAAAAAATACATATTGTGTGGTTATATATACTCATGCATACAGAGCGAGAACAATATTAGGTATATTTCCCATAAACTCGTAAAATTTCTCATTATTTTTTTATCACGTTCTCAGTTGACGTTTTGCCTCTTTCATTTCATATTATCTGTCTCTTTCTCTCTGTTCCTTTGTTATAATTTAAATGTTATTCTTTTGTTTTCTCATTGTTCTGTTATTTTATTTTATATTTTGATCTCCCTCTGCATGTACGAGTATATATGTACTTATAACTGCACACTTTTTTTTATTTTTTGTTTAATTTAATTTTGTATCGTCGGTCACAAAAAAATAAATAAATCTGAGGTCTTTCAATTTCATTAAATATATCAAACCACAAAGTGATTATTTAGATCCATTTTTATGAAATATCACCTCAAAGGCGCTTGTTGCAAAGTTGCAAATGTTGCAGAGTTGCGGTTCCCGTAGGAGGTTTTGCGTTTCCTGGGTTGCAAACCGTTTTTTGCGTTTCCTGGGTTGCTAACCGTTTTTTTGCGTTTTCTGGGTTGCAAACCGATTTTTTGCATTTCCTAGGTTGCAAATCATTTTTTTAACGTTTCCTGTGTTGCAAACCGTTTTTTTTGCGTTTCCTGGGTTGCAAACCGGATCTTCGGTTCAAAAAATCTCTGGAACCATCTATGTATCCATGCGTTTAGTGAGAAATATAAAAATAGGGACTACCAACACAACTCGGCAATTCATTTGTGACATCTACAAAATGTTCCCAGTCAGGGGTTTCGAATCAGCATTACCGCAAACATTCAGATTGTTTATTTAGCTAAGCGGGCTCGCGGGTTGTGCACCACTGGTCTAAGTGTTGGTAAACATTTGCGTACGAATTTAATAATTCAGCCATACCTCATAATGTGAAACGTAGACAGGTTTTAATATATCAAAACATACATTGGTGGTTGAGCGTAAAAGCAAGTTGTACGTGTTTTTATACGTAATCGGTATTGGTGGTCAGAAATGATAAAAAATAAGAACCTGTCGCTGTGGATACTGAAGATATAATTATTTCTATTGGACAACAGGGATTGGCGATAATTATTAGATCTAATTCATTATTAATTGATAACTCATTAATGTCGCCATGACACCATTATTTTATTGCGACGGTAATATAATTGTATGCAGTGGCAGCTCGTGCCTTTTTAGTGAAGAAGAGATGTTATTGATGTTGTAGTCGAAAGGGTTTTTTTTTTCAAAATTTTAATTTTTTGTATTAACATTTTTGGGATTTTTTTATGTATAAAGATTTTCAGGCTTGCTGAAAAATTTCGTACAAAAAATAAAATAAAAACATTTTCGGATAAAAAAGCACCAATAATAACGTTTTCTTTCAATCTTAGCACTCTAGCACACTAAAAAGTCACGAGCCGCCACTGATTGTATGCACCAAATGCCAAAAAGAAAATACTTGAAAAATCGGGAAAAGGTGTTAATCACTGAAAAAAACAATTAAATTAAACAAACGGACTCTGAAGCAAGCTGGGACCTCAGAGCAAGAATATTTATGGAGAGAGCTAAAAAATTTTACCCAACCTATACGAATTTACGATAAATCACTTTCTCCGGGTTTTTACATCGTAAACCGTGAGAGAGAAAGGATAAAACAAGTTCTCACACAATATAGCTCCGCTTTTAGGTATGTAAGCATGTTTTCCGACGACTCTGCCCACTACGTTTTGTTATGCGACACAACATGACAGAACTCGGCGGTGTTTTAGGTTATATCATACATTTTTGTTTATAACTGTGAAAAATTGGTTATACAAATAAACAAGAACATTATGTCGACATGTGCTATTATTGGATGTATAAATACCCTAGCCACGCCCCAGTCAGGCAAAAATCATCAATACTGACTACACTAGCGCTCCGTCCTGGTATATTATTGCTCTGAGGGTGGGATCAACTGAATGTCCTCGTTAGATCGGAGATATGCAAATTGGACCATTTAAAAAACATATATTGATAAAAATATTATCTCTGAAGTGTTGATCTGCAATTGCTCACATTAAGAAGAGGGCAGAGTTTCACAGTGAAACCAAAGCTCAAAGTCGTAAAATTACTAGTCGAAAAATAAATTATTCTCAAACAGAACAAAAACCGTACAGCTTATAGAAAAAAAGTACAATTTAAAACATAATTTCGGGGACGAAATCAAACTTTTTTATATAACTTTAGCCAATCCACCTCACAAATACATAGCTGTATAATATAGATAACTGAAAAACTCGTATTTAAACTTGAAGTAACAATATATGGAGGGAAAGCTAAATATTTTTACTCAACCTACACAAACTTGCGATAAATCACTTTCTCCGGGTTTTTACGTCGTACACCATGAGAGAGAGAGAACAAATTTTATAGACCGCTTCTATATACTGTCGCAATGATCTTAAGGTCCTGGTTCACGGCGGGACTCCGCCCACATTGTTTATTATGCCGCTAAACTTGACACAACTAAACGGTTTTTTAGGTTATATACTATATTTTTGTTGATAAAAATACTGTGAAAGGGTGGCTATACGAATAAACAAAAACATTATGGCGATATGTGATATGAATGGATGTATAAATACCGTAGCCTTAGTCTTAGCCACGCCCAGGTGCGCCGAGCCAGTTAAAAAGCATCAAAAACAAGTCAAAAACTGACTTCACTGCCTTGGATAGATACTACTCTACCAACTCTATGTATTTAAAGATGTCGGAAGCTGTGAAAGGGAACAGATTTATGGAACAAATTGTCAAAAAATATATTTAAAAGACAAAAACGACCCTAATTTGCATAAGAGTACAAAAAGAAAACATAATATTTGAGAATTCCTGTAGGCGCCAGGGGCTAGCTCTGAAACTTTTTTTATTCGTTAACCATCAAATTGATATACGCTCCGAATCGCTCTACTTATTTTATGTGAGGTTTATTCCAAGTTTTAGAACATGACACTCCGAAAGCGCGATCTCCGAGCTTAATATTTGGACTGAGCTTTGCTTCCTTCAACTATCCGATAGCTGATGACGTAACCACCGCCAAGATTTTATTGGGTGCTAGATCAATTGCATTTAAAAAATAAATATATTATAATTAGTACCACACAAGAGTCCCAACTGCTCCCAACCGCCTAGTCAGTGAGACTTGGCTTCCCCAATTGGGGTATTTTGTGAGGTCAAATGTGTGGGGAGGGGAATGAGATGTGTAAGATGAAGGTTGGGAAGTACCTGGATATTCAGATCCGGTCACCAAACACGCCTAAAGCAATTTCAAGCAACGTTTCGATTCTGAATGGTGGTCTTTTACCAAAGCGATTCTTAGAGTATCTAAGACTGTGGAACGTGTTGAACCCGCGATCCCTGGATTCGTGGTCGAGCGGCTTACCACTCGACCACGGAGGCTGTCTGATTCTTAGAAATCAAGAAACAAAATTGACTTTCAGTAAATATATGTGTAACACGTTGTGAAAAGGTACCAAAGACGCGAAAGGCGGAAGATTTAATTAAAATTAATTTTGATCGATAAAAAAACTTTATTGGATGGTAAGACTGGAATATTTAAGTACTGTTGTAATTGGGTTCAGTGTTTGCAGTGGAAATTCAAAACTAATATCCGCTTTTACTGTGATAAATTATTTTTCGGATTTGTCTTTTCCTCTTAATTTGAAATGTATACTTGCATTGGACACAAAATTGTGCATTTAATCCGAGAGCGCTCGTTATATCAGTAAATGCATTAGTGTTAGTATGGAGATAAGCATTTACTAAATTACCCAAAGGGAATTGCTAATTACAACTGTGAACTCGCTATTTCCATGATGGTAATGTCAAAAAATCGCATGAACTTGACTTGCCAAGAAAAAATATTAGTTTAAATAAAAAATGTTTTAGTTTTAAACCACTTTATTTATATAGATATAACATTCGACCGGTTTCGGTTAATCTTAACCTTCTTCAGGAAAGTTTATATATATACTTTAAAACTAAAACATTTTCTATTTAAATTATAATGTCAAGCCACAAAGTGATTGCTTCCTTCGATAAAAATATTAGTTGTTTTAATCGACCCATTTCAAAAATGGAATAATGTCTGCTGAAACAAATTATAGGTAGGTACTTTATTAAATAGGTAGGGATGAAAAAGATTTTATTTAATAATTTTATGAACGCATAGATCAGTTACAAATTTGAAAAGATCGCACTCGTGCGTATTTACTCACAAAGAAAATTATTTATAGTTATTATATAATTATAATAATACAAAATAAGTATTAAATATAAGTACGTTCGAGTTTTGAATAGCCGATTCCCGTTTGATGTTGACATGAGTTACATTGACAGACATTTAAAATTATTGTTTGAGATAATCGGAATGCCCTTGAAGCCAGCCGACTACCTATAACAGGTCGTTATACTCGTAAACCTAAAGATGGGTAGACATAAGATATTACGAATTTGCTTTATTGCTTTGTGTATTTTACACAGTGATTATTTATTTTAAATGTGAATACCGTACGCGAGTCACAGCTGCCCGGAGCCAGTGGGACTATTGCATCCGGAATTGGGGGTGAAAGAGGAAAGGAAATGGGAAGAAGGAAGGTGGAGAAGTACCTGGTTATTCAAATCTACTCTCCAAACACGGCTAAAGTCATTTCAAGCAAAGTGTCGACTCTGAACGATGAACTTTCACCAATGCGTTAGTTAGAGTATGTATTGTTTAAAGGATATATTTACTCAATTCTTATTGCTAATGGTAAGTTTGTCAAACTGATAACACGTTTATAGAAAAACGTTCGTGCAATTTGGGCGAGCGCAACTCACCCCCCTAAAATCAGAAAATATCTTCTCCCTTCTGTATTTAACGGCCTCCATAGTCGAGTGGCAAGACGCTCGACTACGAATTCAAAGGTCACGGGTTCAGACTCAATAACTTTTATTTAATTAATATGTAGAACACATTTAATCAATAAAAAAATAAAAAAGTGAATTTGCGGCACTTGAAACGTTGCTCGAAATGGCTTTCGCCGTGTTTGATGACCAGATCTGAATAGCCAGGTACTTCCCAACCTTTTTCTTACCAACCTCCTTTTTCTTCCCAACCTCCTTTCTCTTCCCAACCTCCTCCCCCTCCCCACTACCTTCAGCCTCACAACATACCCTATTTAGGGATGCCGTAGTCTCACTGGCTCTAGACATTTGGGAGCGGCTGGGACTCTTGTGCGGTATTCACTATAAAAAAAATATTCCGAATGCGGTAGAGTAAAGTTTAAAAAACATCTTCTAAGGGATGTCTGTAGATAAAGGTTAATTTTTTTTAAGCTTGATCTATCTATATGGAGAGAGTCGAGATATCGTAAAATGAATTTGAAATTCTGAATCACATATAGCTCATGGCAGCCATAAAGGTTGAGTAGGTTTTTAGCTACTGCTTTTTCTTGAAAAACTTTGCATAATTATTTTTAATTATTATTCAAGAAAAATATTGTAGAACCGCATCCAAAAAGAAGTTATTCAAGAAACAGTGAACTCTAAGGGATTTAAAATTACATTAACATAATTTCCCATAACCCTGACTTTATAATGAAGATCAAACTTCACAATTAAGCTTACTCCAAAACAAGTTTTGGTAAGTTACCAACTTTGGGCAATAACCTCGCGATTCATTATATTGCCTACGTATTATCATCGCAAATATCCCTTCTTAACAGTGGCGTTACGACAATCCTGAGCCCTAAGGCAAGCCTGTCAACCGGTCCCTGTCCATTCACGGCAATTTAAATACTTTTATGGTAACACGATTTTTTATTGGGTTTTATAAAAATAATACCTGTGCCATATCGTTGCCGGAAAGGAAAAAGAGCCATTTAAGGAAGTTTACACCACAGCACTAGAAAGTTTTTTTTCTTTTTTACAATAAAATTCATAAGTCTTCAGTAGCTATTTGGATTATTGAAAAAAAAGTTTACTCGGGTAACTCAATGCTCTCACTGAGTTACCTGAAGCGATAAAGCTAAAAAAAACAGTCCCAAATTTGTATCGCTTGGGTCAAGCCTTCTCTCAAATTGTTAATATATTTTGGATGGCTGGAAGGCCAGAAAAGTCTTTAGAAAGAATCCAACGAGAGTCAGAGTATTCGTTGCAGAAAAAAGAACTGATCAAAACTGTATATTTAACTCATTTCTGACCAAAGTGTCGCTTAAGCCCTTTTGCCTTTCCGGCAACGATATATTTTATTACGTATGTCCTGGAGAGAGTCCCAGCGTGGTCGCTACGTCTGCGTATTACAATTTGAGATACTTATGTTTGCAGGTGGCCAAAAGAGGAACTTACGAAGTAACGATTTTTTATACACACAAAATCTACACTAGCGATCCCCCCCCCCCGACTAAAGAGTTAAGTATGTCGATATTGACGTAGATTACCACTTCTCGTGTAACTACATGGATACTGCGATAGATTGCTATACTTCAGGTGAAGTATTTGCAAGCCTTTTAAGAATGACCATGACCAAAGTAATAAACCCGTAAAAAACAATACAAAAGGCTTCATACATCGAACAAGTATTATCGACGGCTTCATACCGAATTTCTGCAACCAAATATTGTAATAGTACCTACCTGATTAGTACGTTTTGAATATATTGATAATTTTAAGAAAAAAAAATGTCAAAAAACTAAATGAACACCGATCATTGAATAGCAGTAATCACAACTTCATGAAAAACGCTTGTATGTCTGCTATAAACGTATTTTGATGAATACTTTAATGAAATTAATGAAAAAAAAAAAATGTTTTTTCACAGAAAGTCTACTACGTGGATCAATAAGTAATCATTCAAAAATGGTTTTATATTACATAGTGAAAGCCTTGACCGAGAAATAATATTCTGCAATAAAAAGATACTATAAGAAATTTATCACCATTATCAGCTGAAAAAAAACCGTTGACGGTGAAGGTCGACCAATTGATTCCTTAGGGTAAGCAGCGAATAATCTGACACGTGTCAACTGACAGCTCCTCGCCGTATTATGCAAGGATGATAATTGCCCACCGGATTTACAGATGACGGAATCTGATTAGGGTTGCCTACAGTCCCGGATTGCCGTTTTTCTTCATTAATGCATACAGAGGTCGTTCAACCCCCCTCCTGATATGTTTTTATTTATTTATTTTTTATTGTTATTACATAATATAATTTAAAGATAGTAAAGTTGCGAGTACATTTAATAATTCAATATTTTTTTGTATGTCTGTGCCAAAGAGAACTGGCTCTTGAGCTTGGCGTAGGAGTTAAAAAAAGTCCTTACAAAAATATAACGTGTGTACTAGTTTTAGGTAACATTAACAATTATTAACTAAGTAATAAGTTTTCAATAAAAGCAAGTTACTGCTTTCTAGTTATTAAATGATTTTTTAATTGTGAATCTTTTCTTTTTTTTTTTACTTCGTCGGGAAGGCTATTAAAATTCTTTATTCGCTTAATACATGAGTATTGTGCATTTGTTGTGTTCAAAATAAAGGATTTTTTATAATATATTAATGCTGTTTTCGTAGAAAGCAATCACTTTGTGGTTTTACATATTTAATGAAAATGAAACAATAACTTCGTATAAGACATTTCATTTTATATATTTTTTTTGTTACTCTTTCATTTCATATTATCTGTCTCTTACTCTGTTCCTTTTCTTACTGTTTTCTTTTTTTTATTATATTTTATATTGTGTTCTCCCTCTGTATGTATGAGTATATATAAAACCACACACTATGTATTTTTTGTTTAGTTTCATTTTGTGCCCTGCTGATGCTTAGGCTAAGCGAAACCGTTCGGTCTTAAAAAAAAAATTAAAAATCTGTGGTCTTATACAAAGTTATTACTTTATTCTCACTATATATTTATGCCTTAATGATGAATTAACTCTTCAGAAAGATTACCTTTGAAAAGTTGTAAAATTGAGTGTTTCTTATAGATTCTTTATTTACATATTTCCACTATTTTTTTGGGGGGAATTTTCAGGATTTTTTTAAGTAACAGTTGACAACCCTAAATTGGCCCGAGTCTAGACTCGGACTGACAATGACTGGCCACGGGCCACGGGCTACGGGCGGAATCAGAGGAAGTGTCCGCCGCTGCTTGATTCAGATGTGCACATCAGTGGCCGTTTCATGGCAAAATGCGTCACCGGGCGCCTGGCGGCTGACGTCCAGCCCACCAAGGAGACGCCCCAATCATCGCATCACGGATTTCACGATATGACACGGCCTATCTTATCTGTGCTATCCAATGATTCCACTGATTTAATCATAGCCTGCCCTAACTCTTCACCGCCAAAGCCTTTTGGGGTTTGCATGGCCCGGTTACCTTTCCTTCGAGCATCGAATACAAAAGCATGGCATGCAAAATAACATTTCCAATGAGCCGTTTGCCCGTTTCTCTTAATGCATAATGATGTTGAAAAAATGATGCATGTAAATCATGATGAATGAAATCAAGGAAAACAAACTTAAGTTAAACGTTTTTTCTCAGTAGTCATTTTCAGAAAAATCGTCTTTAAAAAAAAAAGAGACACATTTCCGAGTTACGAATAACCTGACAATATTGGAAAAACTCCTAATTCCATCATAATAAGCGGAAAATGTTGCTTGCGCAATGATGGAGGACTTGGCCAGCAAAGGAATTAAACCTACGACGCCCGGTTGGGAATCCGACGCGTTTGTCCACTAAGCTACCGACCGGTCATTATTTGATTTGCCCTGCGTCATGACATGAAATTGACAAACGGGTATAGTTATCAGAAGTCATGCAAAACAACATTCTGTCGTAGTGTCAACAACATCCAAAAACGGTGTTTTTTTCTTGATATGCCATGCAAAGTAGCATACTCGTATATCGTAGCAGGAAAGGCAAAAGGGCTGATGCGCCACTTTGGGAAGTTAACACCAGAGCACTTTAAAGTTTTTTTTTTGTTTTACAATAAAATTCACAGGTCTTCAGCAAGTACCTGATTGGATTTTGAAAAAAAAGTTAACTCAATGCACTGAGTTGCCTAAAGCGACAAAAAGCTTTTAAAAAAAATCCCAAACTTGTCTCGCTTGAGTCAAACCTTCTCCCAAATGGTACACATATATTGCTAAAGGGCCACAGAAGTCTTCAGAATCGAACGTGAGTCAGAGCTTTCGATGCAGAAAAAAGAACTGATCAAAACTGCATATTTAACTATTTTTTGGTCAAAGTGTCGCATAAGCCCTTTTTCCTTTCCAGCGAAAATATGTTAATACCTTGAAGTAACCATATATGGAGGGATAGCTAATTTGTTTTACCCAACCCATCCGAAATTGTAATAAATCACTTTTTCCGAGTTTTTACATCGTACACCATGAGAGAAAGAGACAACAAATTTCTTGGACCGCTTCTATATACTGTCGTAATGATCTTAAGCTGGCTACTTTCGCTGGTTAACGGCGGGACTCCGCCCACATTTTTTATTTTGCCACTAAACTTGACACAACTAAACGGTTTTTTAGGTTAGATGCTATATTTTTGTTGATAAAAATACTGTGAAAAAGTGGCTATACGAATACACAAAAACATTATGTCGATATGTGATATGAATGGATGTATAAATACCGTAGCCTTAGTCTTAGCCACGCCCATTTGCGCCGAGTCATGTTAAAATCATCAAAAACAAGTCCAAAACTGACTTCACTGCCTTGGCTTGGGCTACCTCTTGAATACTCTAAGGTTAATACTGTCAATTTCCCAAATTCGGTGCGCTGTTTGCTGGACAAGCCTTGACACGAGGGTGACAACCCGGGTATATTTATCAGCCATGCAAAATAACTTTTTATATGGTGATAATGTCCCAAAAATCGGGGTGTTGTTTGCTCAATTTGACCTACGCCTTGACAAGAGAATGGTGTGTGCGATTGGCACTGCGCCGTGACACGTGTTTGACAAACGGGTCTGTATATCCAAAAACATGCCAAAAAAACTAGTTTACATCGTAGTAATATCCCAGAAGGGCCTATTTATCACTAGTCATTCAAAATAATATATTTACATGGTGGAGAATTCTTTAAAACCGGCTAAACGCAAAAAACGGCAAAAACGCTATACAAATTAGACTTATACGTACTGTAACAGGTAAGAGATAGTGAACGCGAGGTAGCCACACATAAGTGGTGCGGGTTTGAGCGGATGTATTGTTACTATCGCGCTGGCTACATTTTTCTGTAATCGCGGATTTTATCAAATCAACATAAATGTACCTACTTATAATCTATACTACTGTAGAGTGTAGACCTATAGAATTAGCAGAGATCTACAACTTTACACGAACAAATTTATAAAGAATTTAGAGTAGAGACCTTGGAGTAACAATGTATGGAGAGAGAGCTAATTATTTTTACCCAACCTATGCAAACTTGTGATAAATCATTTTCTCCAGGTTTTTACGTCATACACAATGAGAGAGAAAGAGACAACAAATATAATACACCGCTTCTATGTACTGTCGCTATGATCTTGGGCTCCTGGGTCACCGCGGAACTCCGCGCACATTTTTTATTATGCTTCTAAACTTGACACAACTAAACGCTTTTTAGATTATATGCTATATTTTTGTTGATAACAATACTGTGAAAAAGTGGTTATACGAATAAACAAAAACATCATATCGATATGTGATATGAATGGATGTATAAATACCCTAGCATTAGTCTTAGCCACGCCCAGGTCCGCCGAGTCCGGTAAAAATCATCAAAAACTGACTACACTGCCTTGTATAGATACCACTCTATGTACTCTAAGGTAGAGACGCATTGATTTGAATATGACGGTGTTAGATTTTGAGGCGAGTATGATTCTACCGCTGAGAGGTCCGTTGCAGTCTCTGTTTTTGAAACATGCATCGTTTATGAGGAAGACGTTAAGTGGAATACCTTGATATCTAAAGAGTAAATATGTAAAAAAAAAATGGAGGTTCTATTTTTTTATCGTAGTATCTGAATACTTAGTGATGTGACATTATAAGCGAAATACAGTAACACTGTATTATAATTATATAACAAAATAATTATATATTATATAACACCACTATTCATTAATATTTTAAACGTTGATCGAATTTCGTTTGTAACCAAGTTCATCGGGGCTATTTTATAATAAACTATTAATAAACAGTCAATGAACTTAGCCCTTATCACAAGTGAAAGCTGGTAAATACATATATTAATTGTCGTGTTCCTACAAAGTCACTACACTATTATTTCGTGTTAGTATTACTGATTATTATGCATTATTTTTTTATCACAAACATTCATTAGCACGTCACAACAATATCAAAGAAGTAAACTTAGCTAACTGAGTGTATATTTTACACTGAAGAGATGAACTGTATGTGTGCCCCAAGTAAATTGACGATGTTTTATTTCAAATCGGTACATATCACATTCTAGGGATTTTTAAGCTAGCAGTCCAAAATGGAGTGCTTATACCAACCCTGATGTATGACAGTGAGGCATGGAACTGGCAGAGGAAGGATGAAATTAGACTGAATGCTGTGGAAATGAGATCCTTGAGACGAATGTGCGGTAAAACCATATGTGACCGTATTAAAAATGTGGATACCCGGAAAGAATGCGAGGCTGATGTGAGCGTAATGAATAGAATCAAGGGACGCTTAGATGGTTTGGGCATGTAGAGCGAATGAACGAAGAAAGGAGAGTGAAAAGAATATATGATGCGAAAGTGAATGGAAGAAGAAGTCGAGGACGCCCGAGAAAGACATGGCAAGATCAAGTAAATCAAATACTTGAATAGAGTCATGTGAGGAGTCAGAACAATAGAATGAATAAAGGAGTGTGTGCCACAACAGAGTTATATGGCGGTCAGTCCTATCTGCCTACCCCTGCGGGGAAACGGCGTGATGGTTACTTAGTTAGTTAGGGATTTCGTGTTCATCTGTCTAATTACAGAAATGAAACGAACAGCAAGTGCGAATGGGAACAATCGTAATAAGCACTTAAATGTTTATTTGCGGTTACTTTACAACAGATTTTATCACCGGATTACATACTCAGGCATAATTTTTCGGTACACTCGGAAATGTGATTCATGGCTGCCGTGGTTTGAGTACGTCATAAATTTAACTTAGAAATCGTACTAAGAGCAACCTGCAAAAACGTGAAGCATGTTTTCAGTTCGCTCCTCAGCATGCAGATTATCTTAGGCCGAACTACAAAAGCAACCGAAAAACTGGGCCTTAACTGACCTAACCTGCCCTAACCTGGCTACCGATGCCGCCGGGTACAGAAAGAAGTCAAACAAGATGCTAAGTGGAATTTATTTAAACTCATGCTATCGTCACTGAAAAGGCAAAAGGGCTTAAGCGACACTTTGATAAAAAAAAGCGTTAAATATGCAGTTTTGATCACTTATTTTTTCTGCATCGAACGCTCTGACTCTCGTTTGATTCTGAAGACTTTTGTGGCCCTTCAGCCATTTAAAATATATTTACCATTTGGGAGAAGGCTTGACACAAGTTTGAGACTTTTTTTAGCTTTGTATTACTTCAGGTAACTCAGTGAGAGCATTGAGTTACCTGAGTTAACTTTTTTCAAAAATCTAACCAGGTACTGAAGACTTATGAATATTATTGTAAAAAAATAAACTTAAAAGTGATCTGGGTTAAACTTCCCGAAATGGCGCTTCAGCCCTTTTGCCTTTCCGGCGACGATATGTTGAAGAATGAATTTTACTAACTGCTGTTTTAGTAGTATTGAGGTATTTATGAATATTGATACCGATGTAATTTGACACTGAATAAAAATATTAGTTTCTTTAATTCACGCATTCCAAATACAGAATTAAGTTTGCAAAAATACATCATAAGTAGGTAGGGATTTGAAAAGAATATTTTTAATTTGACGATTTCAATTAACATCAGTTCCTAATTTGAAAAGTTACACTCGTGCGGTCGTACGTACCTACCTACCAATAAAGGAAATAAATTATAGTTTATTAACACCGTATATACATTGAATTTCGGAATGTTAGTCAAATGAAATTATAAAAACATAGACCGATCGGTAGCTGAGTGGACAAACGCGTCAGATTCCCACCCGGGCGTCGCGCGTCCTCCATCATTGCACAAGCAACATCTTCCGCTTCTTATGATGGCAGTAGGAGTTTTTTAAATATTGTCAGGTTATTCGTACCCCTGGAATGTTTCTTTCTTGAAAAAAAAAAAAAAAAGAATATTTAATAATTTATATTTAAATTGAAAAATTACGTCAAACAACTTTCACAGTATTTAATAATTGTTATTATAATTTTTCTATTTGTTTTTTCTTCTTCTTATTCCACAAAATTTGTGTCATCATTATGTACTAATATTTATTACTATAACTAATTTTACACAAATACTTTTGTTTTTACTTTTACTTCTATTTTTCTCTGCTGTATTAACTAAACACTATTTTATTATTTTTAGCGTAAATTCCCTCACCAAACACAAGAACCTTGTTCTTTATGGTGAGGAACAGCTTATATGATTATTTGGAAATACACTGTGCAAAAATTGTAACAATTACCTTAAATATTATTGAAAAAAAAACCTATATTAAAAAATATATTGCACGATGAAGAAAAATTAAAGTTTTAATTGACATCTAAAGCTGTATAATCTACATATATGTATATTATGAAGAATAACTATAAACCTTATCTGATTGTCCGATGCTAAAAAAACTTTAATACAGTGAGTCGTGGCGTTATGAAATTTGCATCGCCTTTTCTGTCTGCAATTTATAGGCCAACGCAAGTATTTTCAGCTTGCATTCCATAATGCTTTTCAAATGTTTAATGAATAAAAAAGGAATTTAAGTGTTAAAAGTCGGGCGAAGCTGGCCGATAATGACTACTAGTAATACTCGTATATAAAACGGAATTTAGACCTAAACCCTGCTTAATGACGTTAGTATTTAGGACCCCCCCCTCCCAAATTTAAATGCGTATTATATTGCATGCCATCAGTTCCAATTTTTTTCAAAGACACTCAAGGATCGTGGGAGAAATATAGACACCCTAACCAACATCCCCTGACTTCCACACCTTCTCGCATTCCTGAAATAAATTGAACGTACAAAGTTGGTAAAAAAATTACTTTGAAAATAAATAAACAAATAATTTTTTTCAATTATTTATGAAAGTAGAAAATTTCCGGGTAACAAATAAAGTAAAAATATTTTTTTTTAAACTCCAACTATCACAATTATAAGCGAAAAATGTTGCTTAAGCAATAATGGAGGACTTGGCTGGCAAAAGAATTGAACCCACGACGCCTGGGTGGGAATCTGGTGCATTTAACTCGGTTACTAACCGGCCGACGTATTTATTATTAAAAAAAAACATTTATTTAATATCAGGCAACGCCGGTAACGGATGACTACATATAATATTTTATAAAGGCGCCTAAATATAGCGAGACTTCACGCGAAGCCAAATTATCTTGTACGAAACCGTATCTATAAATATTAAATGTAATATGCCTGAAATACATACATCGTTATTATTATTCAAATTAAACCGAAGAAAGTGTAAATAATTTCTGAAGGAAAATTTGGTAATATTAATCTTCTCCGGTAGAGGAGGTCGCGTTCGTTATTTAAATAATTTCCACACGGCTCTTGTTATTTTGAAACTTGAATTTTATTAGAAAGTGAAGAACTTTAGGAGGAACCCCCTCGGGGCCTGTTCAAAAAACACCCACTTGGTAATTAACACTTGGTAACAAATATTTGCCAAAGTTGTATATACCAATATTATAGAGTTCTTAAACGTACTAGATGTTTGCCTTTCATTTTTTTTTTTTTTTAAATATCATTCGGTTTGGTGGGTATTTAAGCCTTAAATTTAAAACTAAATTTTGTGTGAAACATCCCCCGAGAGCGTTCCTCTAAGGGTCAGCACCCAAAAATACACACTTTTTGGTTTTCTAATACAAGCAATATTACAAAATATGTATCTATTAATTTTATACGGGTAGTTAGGGAAATGTCTAAGGTTTCCAGTGTATTAAATTGTTTTATTGTTATCTTTTAAATTCTATATGAAATGCATACTAGAATTTTAGGTAAGATGTTCGAAAATGGCTGCGCTGGTTTTCAAGCTGCACTTTTCACTGACATTTTAGTATTTTTTCGTTAAATTTAAAATATTACAGGTTAAAATTTTTATTCACTGGAAACCTCGGACATTTTTCTAACTGCCCATGTAGAATTTACAGATAAATCATGTATAGTGTTGCTTGTATTAGAATGCTACAAAATAACGTTTAGCGCCCTTTATGGTGCTGGGCCTTAAATAATAAAGGTTTTCCGAAAATTACCTATAAATGAGTTTTATGAAAAACTAACTCGGAACATTTAAATACAGTAGGCGAGAAGTTTCCAAATACAAATGTAATAAATATTTCCAATACCAAAAACAAATAGATATAATAATCGCAGTGTATTAAAAAAATTACACTGTGACTATTTTTTTAAATCATAATTTAATCCACTATACTCGCTTATAAAAAAACATGCAAAAAAGCAATACGTGTTTAATCCGAGTAACACTTGTCTGAGAAAGTCTATGCTTCGGACTATGGACTGCCGGCCCATTAACCTTTAGAGCTACACTTATCAAATATTTCGGCAATCTAAGTGTTATATATAAATGATTATATCCTCCGATAGTGGCCAATATTAGAAATATTTGATTGTGAGATAAGTGTGATTGTACTCTAAATGTCTGTAAATACGAATATAATCGTAATATATTACGAGATACAGTGGATATCGTTTAAGACGTAACCGTTTAATACGGAAAATCGGTTAACACGTTAAAAATGCGTAATAAAACTTTTGAATGCGTAATAAGTTTATTTTTTATAGTGAATACCGCACAAGAGTCCCAACTGCACCCAACCGTCTAGAGCCAGTTAGATTATGGCATCCCCAAGTGGGGTATGTTGTGAGGTTGTGGGGAGGGGAAGGAGATGAGAAGAGGAAGGTTGGTAAGTACCTGGCTATTCAAACCTGGTCACCAAACACGGGTAAAACAATTTCAAGGAACGTTTCAATTCTGAATGTTAGTCTTTCACCAGGCCGATATTTAGAGTATCTGCCACTCGCAAATATACTATACATTATTTTATATGCATTTAATGTGTTATGACACATAAATTAATAATTAATAAAATTTATTTGCGCACGTCGGTTTGAGCACACGACCTCTGGATTCGTAGTCGAGCGTCTTACCACTCGACCACGTAGGTTTTCTGTAAGTGTTAACATAGTCTGGAAATAGAAAAACTATTTTTTCTATTTTCTCTAGCACGATTAGCGAAAATAAAACAAAACCAGATTTTGTTGGAATTTTAAATTTTAAAATTAAAGTAGGTCCGGGCAGAATGTCAGCTTAGTTCATTTTTTACATTTATCAGTTAAATAATTTAAGTACTTAACCGTAGGTTAAGCAAGATTGTAATATAATAACACCTATATAGATATTACATTACAAGTGGTAATTTAATATTCAACTTCGGCCAATTATATGCCCCTTATAGGCCGAATGGAGAATACTAATCGAATTTTCATTACATTTCTAATACCAATAACAATAAAATTGCAATTAGTAGAAAGTAATTAGCCAAAAAAATAATTATCTATAAATAATTTCCTTTGTGAGTACGTACAAACATAGGTATAAATGTGAAAATTTCAAAATTAAAATTGATGGATGTGTTTAGAAAATTATCAAATTTAAAAAGGAACTATAATTAAACGTAGTAGGTAATTGTCAAATGATAGTCTTTAAGGTTAGGTAGATCACGTTTATTTACGAATTAAAACACGCTGAAGTAAGTAATCACAAAAAAGAGGTGTTTTCTGTCATGAAGGGTAAACCGCAGTGTCAGCGGGCAAATTCCTCCTTTCCCGCTTTAAGCATCTTTCCCGCGGGAGATATCTTCCTTTGCTAGGCTGTTAGGTGCGCCCCGTTGCTGGCCATGTAAATACATATTATAATACGCCTAAATAGGCGTTATACAATATTGAAATTGGAGATTGTATCGATTGTGACCATAGTCTTTTTTTTATTTTCTGGCTTTTTCTGTTTTATATCTGCGTTTTAGATTATTGATATCATTTCGATATTTAAAAAAGAATCTTTTCAAATACGGACAAGCGATTGAGTAGGTAACCTACCTATAATTCATTTTACAAAAACAATTGAGTTACATTTAACTGTCAGATCTTCAGTTTTCGAGCGATGTGTCAGATTCCATTGCAAGTCAAGTTACATTCCGTAATTCTTCACGGGTAAACACAGCTAGCGAAATATAAACAGAATAATTTCGGTTAGCGATAAAGAAAAATATTGTCTGATACAACAAAATGAATATATTATTTAAATTAATTAGTCATTAAAAGTAAGTATTGATATCTCGGTGGTTCGGCACGCGCAATTGTCAAAGTGATAAGCAGGGTCAAGTTTAATTAAGATTGAGAATTTTGTACAGGTGGTCGTTGGTTCAGGTGACAATAAAAAGATAAGGTGATTTACTGATCACTCTCACTATTTTCCGGAACCCATGCAATCTCCGAACTTCGGACAATGATAAAAATAATAATATTTGTGTTAAGTACAATAATTATTATCGGGCTATAACTTATCAAGATCAATTATGAATTATAACATAATGTGTCGATTATTAGAGTTATTATATAAACAGTTATTGAACCAGTAAAATTAAATAATAATAGTAATGCCATTTTTGATAAAAAAAATTCTAGGCAGATTAGGTAATTAATTATTGTGTACATCGTACGACGTATTATCATGTAACCTTATCGCACTTTTTTGCTTTGTTTCTGGTTTTTTTTTTAATTTTCGAGTATTTTTACGTTGTGGCTTATGATTTATTTTCAAGGTTATCTATAAGTTGTGCCAATCCCAGACAACACATTTTTCCAAAAAACATTACCGCTAGTTACTACCTGGATTCGCCCGAGATTAAACAATATTTCTCAAAAAAATCTCGTTGAACAGCCTTTTTTAAAAGCTTAATCATTCAATCCGTAGCTTATGATAGAAATGACGTTACGAGCATAAAATACTTTTTTGACCTTGAAACTCCGGACAGAAACAAGCCGTGCGAATTTCATGATGCTAGAGTTCTGCTTGATAGTTAAGATTATGTCATGGTTATAACCACATATATACCAAATGAAATAATAACTTTGTATAAGACCACAGATTTTATTAAAAAAATTATGACCTAAATAAAAAATAAAATCTGTGGTCTCATACAAAATTATCATTAAATATGTCAAACCACAAAGTGATTGCTTTCTACGAAAACATTTATACCTATTATAAGAACCAAAAACATCAAACCCATGATTATAACCGACTGTAAAATTGGTTTTGATATTAAATATTTAACCCAATTTAAGGCAAGTGAATATTTAAAATGCTATTCGTCATAACATAGTGACTGCCACTTGTCCAGGTATTTATGGGTATTTCACGAAAAATAAAAGATTTGTATGGTTGATTAATTTTAATATTTAAGGAATGGGCAAAATACTCCATACTGACATAAACTCTTAGAAACAAGTCGTTCCGGTAATAATTATTTCAGAGGCTAGACAGATTGAGCCACTAATCATCAACACATCATCTTAGATTATTGCCTAACGATTCATAGCACATCGTTTAAAAAAGCACAATGCGTATACTTTATTTATAATTTAGCCCTTGCCCGGCAAAACGCTATATTTATTCAACGGAAAACCTAAGTTGACATTTTGAAGTTTCGTTTCCTGTTGCCAGTAGCAAAAATATTTACAGCTGTTTTTATCATAATAAATACGTTGTTGGATACAAAAGTATGGCGATCAAGGGTTCATTTAATGGGTTAGCTAATTTGTTTACATTTTTTTAATTATTAACTTTGTGATGAAAGATTTATATTGAAAACCCAATTAGGTAATTTTATTGGATAAAAAAAACAAAATTATTATTTACATACGTCACCCATGTCACCATCAGGGCACACGGTATAAAATAAGTATAATAAAAAAATACATTTTATAAACAACAGATTTATAAGAGGGAAAAGACATTAAATTAAAAATTGAGTATTCCCAAAACCATGCAAATATTACGTTTATTACCTTCTGACGGCATCTCTACACTTTGGAATATAACGTCAGGAGAAGAATCATCACAGAAAATACCGGTTTTCAATTTGTTAGTTATGGGACCGCATTTTTCTAAACAAAACATCCTGTAGGTGCCCGTTGTTTTAATAAATACGTACACGTAGGCATATAAATGGTCAACTAAAAACATTCTTTGCATATTATACAGTCTTGTTTGTATGCCGGACTATGTTATCATATTGTATGTATCGATACGCCGATACACACTTTATTAGGCTTTCACTTTTGTCTGATAAAAGAAATTTAGGCAGTGTTATTGATATTTTATTATAATTTTGCAGTTTTTAATACGTATACGAAAGTTGAATCTGATGCACGATATTATACTATTATGCCCAACCCACACATCTGCTGACCGAAAAGGTAATACAATAACAGTTAAAATTTTGTTATTGGGCAAAAAACTTCAAGAAATTTACGCCTTTTGCACTGAAAATAATTTTATCCTAATAATAAAATGCATAACTTAAGGAATCTTAAATACAATGTTAAGAGAAGTGTCTTTATAAATATAACAATATGGCAAGGGACAATTATGGTAAAAATGGTCATTATGAAAACAAATGATCGAACGTTCATACCCTTTCGGCGAATTGTGCAAATTATGACACAATGTATTTCAGCATGCCTAATACCAAACAGCAAATCAACCTACACACAGTCAATGCGTTTGTTTTAATGGCTAAAAATGTGGTGCTAACATTAAATTTCTAATTTATTTTGGCCAGTGACATATAGGTTGTTAAAACATTGCCATTAGAACCCCAAACATAAAAAAATGACATGATACTAATGTATACTGTAATGGGGATAGTTAACTGCAAGGATATTAGTATGATTTGGCAAAAACGTTGTCATTATGACATATATTTGAAAAATTATTTCAAAAAGCAAAATGCGCGGTTTTGTTTGTAAAAAAAGGTGGTAGAACGAAAGAGATCTCTTTACCCAACCTACTTCTAGTACGTGTTATTTGCTCGCTCGCTTAGATGTGAAAAGTGAGAATAGAGCGATGTGTCAAGTGTCGATGGCGAGATGGATGTGTACGTCCGCTGTGCTAGTGTGCTCAGTGCTGTCGATTGACGGTAGACGGCTGCTCGGCGTCTGCTGTCAGATGCGCGTGCCATGACCATCAACATGGACAGAACAGAACGGGGGCCATCACACCGCCGAGGAGCATACCAAGGACACTCCTTACCCACACCATCATCTCTCTCACGGGGCTTTCTAATTCTCGACAATTTCATTTGGTGACCCAAATTATTTTCTACGCTAAAGCAAGCAGACGGTCACACGGAATGCGAAACATCATACACGGCGATGGTGGAAGATATTTGCGGAAGCTTGACACACCCTCCTGTCACACCATAACATTGTATGTACTCACCTCGGTCTACTCTGCATGAAATGCTGTCCCACGAATATAAAGAGCATATAGACACCGACATAGTAAAATGCCACTGTCCAGTTTTCTGTCATCCATTTCCTCGTATTCTGGTGAATGAACTCATTTTCGAAATCGAAAATATACGAATAGTTCGGGGTGGTTACTGTATCCATGTAATTATTCATCTTGGAAATATAGCCCAAGTACGCGGTGGACGATCACATAAACATATTAATAGGGAATGCTCGATATCACAAAACGATTGCCTGAATCGTTTTCACCAATTTCACTTATTTACAAGTTCGAATTGAATTCGCGCCGGTTAGATAATTTTAACCTAAAAATCTAACGTACTTACGTACGTAGGATTCACCTAACCTAGTTTCAGGACTAATTTTGAGAGAAACATACCATAAAATTGAAAATAAATTATTCTCAAATAATAAAATATGTTAATGCAGCATGTTTTTTTGGCGAAAGTGAGTTTATTGTTGCATTTGAAATGATTTTAACGTAGGCAGCCGCACGCGAACCGAACCTTTTGACTTGACGAGGTATTAAAAACGAATGAATGAGAGTGAGCAACTCGGCACGCCGTGCGCATGCATCTGTCAACGATTGGTGACGTCATGGAAGGCCCCACTCCACAATAGGAGCGGCAAAATACGGCACTAACATATCGGGGCTTGTTGTAATATTCTTTTACGAATTTGGTGAGCACGAGCAATTAATTTATTTCCAACATCGAGTTTCTAATATTCTTTTACATCTAGTTACCTACTTATTTTTAGAGTAATATCATCATATTATTATTATGATACTTTGATATTTTAGGAAGGGGAGTGTGTTATTGAACGATGAAACACCCTAAAATATATTTTAGTATCGTAGATATATTAATTATTAGAATTTTCAGTAACTGGTCAAGGTTTTTTCAGCTTCATTTTTTTTTCTTTTTCCCATAGAGGCATGAGTCTTATTAATATATTCGCAAGGGTAAGTAAAGAAGAGATTGAATGAATGGTATCTTTATTTAGGATGTATGTATTCAAATAACTATTAAATAACGACACATTTTGCTAACATATTTTTTTTATTAAATATAAGATGTAAACGTCGCGAGAATTATTGACATATTGTAGCTATTTGTATTTACACATCAATAGAGATAATAAAATTAATATTTGGCATTCGACCGATATGCCTTTTTTATTTGTAAAGAAACCGAAGAATAGTAACATGATAAAAAAAAAAAAAAACAAAATCTCTTTCAGTTACTATTCATTATTTGGTTTCGAAGGAATATTACTTAAATTAAATATCATTACAAACCGGAAAAGGCATTTTACCTACCAATAAGCATTTCAGATTTTTTTAATGGAAAACATGTTAAATAATTATCAAATTGACCTAGTATTCCATCAATACCGAAATCAAACTCAAAATAGTTTATAAGAACAAAAAAATATATAAAAAGTAGTTTTATCGTGCACGATTATATTATCATTATAAAACAGGCAATATCTGGCAATAGGTACCTAAATACTTCTAGTTAGAATTTACTGATTGCAAATGATAGTAACTCCGGCGAAACAGAATACCTGCATAGATACCAAAATATATTAAAAAGGAGTAAACGTTTAATTTTCTAATTTTATTATCATATGGCGAACAGGCTATACCGGTTTATTTCGTTTCACGTAGTAGGCAGAATATTTTTTTTTAATATTGGTATTTTCTATTTGGCTCTGCAATCCTAATAATAATAATTTTTGGATAATTTGAAAAATCACCTGAAGGGCGCTGTACAAATTTTAATTTCTACTTAATATTAATTCTTAGTTTATATGAATATACAGCAACATACTTACTTACCTGGCAGGTCACTTCTGACAGGACACAATCTCTATATCATAATAACTTAAAATTTAGCTGATTTTTACATATATTATTATTTCTATTTTTATTTTTTAGAGCATGTGAGCAAATTTAAAATGTAGCATATATTTTTTTTTTCAAGGAACAGATAATGATGACAATCTTCTAATGAATTTAAGGAATGAGAGTCTGAAAAGTCTTTCTTGGTTAGAACAGAAATTCTATTGGGCTTGTTACATATCTTGATTATGGATATGATTTTCTGAAAAATTGGGTTTTGAGTTTGGCTCTGAACTCTGTCGAGTCTTTTACTACTTTCAGATCATGTGGTAGTCCATTCCAGGCTTTAGGACCTGACACTCCGAAGGCGCGCTCTCCGAACTTAGTGTCTGGTGTGCGCTTTGGTTCTTTCAACCTTCCGATAGCCGATGACATTGCCGATCTAAGGGTTGACTGTCGCGAATTGGAATCATCAGGAATACACAATTCCGATTAATATACCGAAGTTGATTTGAATACCATCCAGCAATGCTTGAATTGGATTCTTTCGGGACATTTAAGCCAGTGAAGATTTTTGAGGCTGTCTGAGAAATGGGAATATTTTGATATGCCGGTAATAAGTCTTATTGTTTACGGACAATTAATCTACTGAAGTAGCAATTAATCTTTTTTTAAATAACCGTTATTACTATGTTATCTGCTGACTCATTACGAAATTCAACTTTTGTCACTGGGGGATAACCAAATTTTCTAAAGTAATATTGAAAAATTAAAATATTTTATCCTTTCAAATCCTGGGGGTGTACTCGTATACTGATTGCTGTGCTTATCTTTACAAAATGGGGTGTCGCTACTGTAGATTTTGTTGACACAGAATAATCTATGTTTAAAAAAAAATGTTTGTCGTTCCTTATTTTACCTTTTGGCCTTCCGCAGAAATAAACATGCCAGGCTGAAAAATGTTAGCATAATTTAATTTGATAACTAACTTCTTTAAATTTTTTTTTAAATCATAACTTACCTAATACCTATCTACTAACTTAAGCTTAGCTAAATAATTCATCCTTCTTTTGATCCCTTCATGTTAAAAAAACCTCTCGATAATAAAACGCGTTGCGACGTTTTTAAAAATTTAATCATTAAAATACAAACCCGATATGATATGATTTGATTGAACTTGTGTAATTTTATTTTCCTAGATTATTTTGATCAAACAATGTTCCGAGATATTTAAACCTATTTTTGTAATTTATAGTTTTTGAGTTTGTAGAGCTACATATATATTGTTTTAAAATTTAATCGAATTTATTTTTATTATCATTTAGTTAGAAACAGCCATCACAATAAAAATACAATATTATTTGATTTAATTTAAATAACAAAAAAAAAACATTTTTGTGATCTTCGTCGATTTTAAAAACCAACTTGATAACGCCGAGATTGGCGGCGCATTTGTTTGTAAACGAACAAAAAAAACATTTCTCAATTATTTTTTGAGTTGCGACGGGAATCAAACCCGGAACTCCCCAAACGAATATCATGAATAGATAACTTTTACGCATTGTAATCAAAATTTTAATTAATCAACGACTGTAAATTAAAATATTATCTGGCATGATGTATGACGTCGCGTTCTGTAAATACAATAATTAGTTAGTTAATTTACTTATTCATATGGCTATCCTAGTCTAAGGTCTACCTAAAACACGAGTATTCCAATAATGGCTCATTATGTTTTCAGTCGGTACCTATTTACAGGGTCGGTCTATTATAAATGTATAAAACTCCTTAAATTGCTTCTAGAGACGTAGATATTTTTTCACATCGTTAACATTTGACAAATTCGCAAATGTGTAATGATTTTTTTGCAATAATAGGACATGTACGTCGTAACTTGGCCATTTTTTGCACATTATCGTAGTGTGAATTATAATATTTTATCATTTTTTTGTATACTATCCTAAAAAGTATCTGGTATTTTGATAAATAAACAGAACATTGGGTCAGTGTCATGTTTGTAAGTGTAAAGATTAACAACTTAGCTAATAATAAATAATATTAACTAATTGTTTGTAAGTTGGGAGCCGCCTCGAACGCTAGCCTCGGGCTGTCTGAACGAAGCTAGTGGATGCAGATAATAGTAGCTATAATAGGTAAATAAATGGAAATATCATTCGTTAAATAATACTTTTCAGCGTTTATTAAATTAAGACTCAGCACCATTTTTCAAATAAAAATTATATGAAAACGGTACAAGAGCCCCAACTGTCCGGAGCCAGTGGTACTGTGGCCTTTTTTGATCGGGGTATGTTGTGAGAATGAAGGGAGTGGGGAAGGGAAGGAGATTGGAACCTATATAGAGTTTGGTTCGACCCCGATTCAGTTATTGACGCTTTTTTTTAAACAACTAATCTATGTAGGTCAATTCTGTTTTTAAAAGGTATTTTTTACACTATTTTGATTTCATGCGGTCAACAAAGCGTAAAGGTAATATCCGTTCTTAGATTTTTTCCTACCCCCGTGCATACACTACACATTATAAGGGTAGGAATAAACAAAAAATGTGTTTATTTTTTTGACATCCTGAAGTGATTATTATACAATTACACCTACCTTCCGTTTACCTACATAAGTATCGTCACTAGAAAGGCATAAGGACTTGAGCGACACTTTGGTCAAACATGAGTTAAATATGCAGTTTTGATCAGTTCTTTTTTCTGCATCGAATGCTCTGACTCTCGTTTGATTCTGAAGACTTGTGTGGCCCTTCAGCCATCTAAAATATATTTACAATTTACAGACTCAAGCTTGTGACTTTTTGTCGCTTCGTGAACTCAGTGAGAGCATTGAGTTACCTGAGTTAACTTTTTTTTCAAAATCCAACCTGGTACTGAAGACTTCCGACCGAGATCTCCGTGCAAAATCAGAATTAAGTGTAGGTATACTCGTATGTAATTTTCAATTCAACCTATTTTCAATCGCAAATACGATTTGCGCACAAATAAGGTCACCAAATTTTAAATTCGTAATTTAAATCGTCATGGTATGAATATTGATCACTTTGAACTCTGTGCGTTACAAACATTAAAAATATTTAAGGGTTAATTCAGTTTTCGCGAGTCATTTGAATAGTGAAAGATTTCCAGTTGTTGTTAATAATGCGATGGTATCATGTTTAATATATATTTTGGTTATCCTATTTAGTACCTACTCTAAATAAATATGATCTTTATTTATTTTTCTTCGTCTAAAATGGCCTTCCACCCTTTCAAACTTATTGTTTAACTTATTACTAGTATCTTTATTTATCCACTTCGATGACCTACAACACCCCATGAATCCTCCTAAATATGGCTATGTTCAAACATTATTATTCGCAATTTTATGACTATGTAAAACACAAATAAAAAAAGTTGTTTTTTTTATAATTTAATTTATGTTTATCTTTAATTATTTATTCGAGTAATCAAAGCACAAAAAAACGAATGGGAATCACAACTACATAATTTGATTAAATTCCTAGGGCGCAAAGTTAGGTAAAGAAAGGTCAAACAAAATCTCACTTTTTAAGTCTATAAAACACTTGACTCTTGCTTCCAACTCCAACAAAGGCGAGTGTGCTCAAGTAGCCTCGGGCCTTGGCCTGAGAGACTCTTCACAATTCTACACAACTTTATGAAGTAGACAGCAGATAATATTAGATACCAAGAAGTACTACCAACCGTCTGTTCTAGAAAATCATTCCGGTAGGTACCTGCCTATTCGAGTTGCCGAGTGACGAAATCTCCCACTGACCAAATTGTGTTTTTTTGTGAAAGTAGGCTAATTATTTAATATTCCTCTGTTAGAGAAGTTTCTTCGCTTTTACGATGGAGAGACATCTAGAAGTTTTTTATATTGTTTTTTTACCAAAAATAGTTCAAAGTCTAAAGAAATCGATATAAAAATTTCGCAGAAGAATATCTACAGGTTCTTGTACCGATATTTTACAAGTTTTATTATACTTAATGGGCACTATGGTCATATTATTTATGAGAATGTAATATATGTTATCCCACGTAATATAATGCATTTATAACCACGAATCTATTCAAATTATGTAAGCACTTCCAGTGATTAAAAAATTATACAAAGGCGTAAAATGTATCATCGATTTTATCATTTTAATTGACGATTGGTATTTTTTCTTTTTGGCGTCTTATTAGATCAGTTTAAAAAAATTGAGATTTCAGCTAAATTAAGAGGCGTTTGAAAATGATTTGTACTTTTTTGCATTTATTAATAATCTAGTGTTGGCATACATTGTTATAATTGAAAGCATTAATTTATTAATACATAAATAATACCTATGTGAAAAAAGTATCGATAACAGTTTATCTCAAAGGCACTCTTCGTAGCATTGGTACACCGTATAGAATATTTAACGCGGCGTTTCCGACATGCTGCAAGAAGACAAATATGCTGGTGAGCTTTCCCTGGAATTCCTTCATCAGTGGAAGTTTGGGAGCCGTCTTTATTCCAGGAGCTTGCTGCTTATATCCTCGCTCCTTAGACATGACTTTCATTGTGGCATTCATGTAGGTGTACATGTAGCATGCGGGGTTGAGACCTACAGTGTGAACCCTGTGAAAGGTCCCGCCGTTCACACGAACACTCTCCCCTTTGCTTAGATGAGAAGCTCTACTTTTGCCTGGTTTGCGACTCGCTATCTTATGTTTGTTTATAAAAGGCTCGTAGAATACCCGACCTTCTAGCACTGTAAGAGATACGTTGGAAAGGTCGGGAGAAATATAGTTTTCCATATGTAAGCCTGAAATATAAAAATACAAACAATTACACATGCAATAGTTTATCTGATGAGTTTAATTATTGTTTCTTTAAAAAAAAATACCTGGAAAATCGGATACGAAGAGGACATCAGAGAAGTTGTTCCAAGAATAAACATGATCTTGAATGTGTTGCATGGTTTTCCTCCAGTCATCCAGTTCTGCCAGCAGGGGCATCAGCCAGTCCACCTGCCTGAAGGGAGACCAGCTCACTTTCAGAAGGTCCACGTTTGGGTCAAACATCCTCTGCTGGAAGCGTCCATTGAGCGAGCACCACACATCGATGTAAATTGATATATCCTTTGAAGTGATTTCATCAACTGACTTTTCAATGATTTCTTCTTCAAAAGAGTCGCAGTTCTCCATGCCCGAGCTGCACCTAGGCTCGTGATTATCTTTGTTAGATAAAGCGATATATTTCTGAGCGATCACTTTCTTATCGAGATTGACGTTCAAGTTCCTCTGCAAGCAGTGGGCGTATTGGTGCATCATGTCTCCGTGCTTGGTCCACCTCTGGTTGGGCGTCCACGCTTCTGGGTCCAAAAACATTTCAAACTTTGACTCGTTGTCGACAATCTTGACCAGAACCAAAATCGTGTCCCAGTTGTGAACCATCATATCCCAGGAATATCCATAAAGTCCATTGGTCCAATTGTTGAAACCCTTCATAAAAGACAAATTTACGAAATTTTAAATTTTATCAGAATAATGCTCTACCAATCTTAAAGAAATAAACTACCTTTTAAGAGAAATATTCTATATACCTTAGTTATGAAATGTGAAAAAGGGAGGAATGCCTGTAATGCCATGTATGCCATCAGTATGCTGACAACCATTTTTTCTTTCCAACGTCTGTTTTCTTTGCGAATTCTTTGTTTCTTCGTATCAGATTGATTTTTCAACTTATCATGTTTAACAACTTCATCTTTTTTCGTATCAGATTGATTTTTCAACTTATCATGTTTAACAACTTCATCTTTTTTTATTTCATCGAGAGAACCACTACGACTATTTGATTTGACAATCAAGTGCATTTTTTCTACTTCAGCATTTTTTGTACAAACATAAGTATCTATTACATCTTTAATATCTTGTTGATAGGCAATTATTGTTTTTTTATCATCCGATGTATCTAATTGTTTCTGCGTCCAAAGATCACTCGGCTTCTTCTCCATCGAAGATATTATTTGCATTTTGCAAAATATTTTACACTTCGTAAATGTTTCTTGTACAGTATCCATAAATATTTTTGGCCAATTTGGAGGGCAAAACAAAGGCATTGTCGCCAGGCAGACCCACGGAAACATACCTGAAAATTAGAGAGTGAGATCATCGGTGTCAAACAGTTTTAACACTACGCAGAGAAGAGAATAGAATATTGTAAATTTAAAGGTGTTATTTTTGTTATGATACCATCAACGGTGCGATGGAAATAATTTGTCAATGGTCTCATTGCTGGATGTGAATTTAGTGACGATGTCCAGTCTAATGACAGTCCAACGAGTTTGGTGAGTCTGTCCACTCAAAAGTTCCAACTGCACGAAACCAATGTAATTATGGCATCCCGATCTGGGGGGTGTTGTGAGGCCAAAAGAGGTGATGGATAGAATGGAGAACTAGAAGATGTAGGTTGGGAAAATCGGACTATTCAAATCTTGTCACTGAACATGGCTAAAAGTATTTCAAGCTTTTGATTCTGAATGATGGTCTCTCTCCAGATTTTATTTTACCCTCGTCGGGTTTCGAACCCGCCGATCTGGGTTCAAAGTCAAGGAATCTATCACTCTGCCGAAAAGGTCAAAAGTGACGTATAATGGGACATATTTTTGAATTTGGGGGGTACTGGTTTGGAATATCATCTATTTTGCCATGCGATGAAAAAAGCTAGGAGCGAATGTACATCTAGCGACAGTCAGGTGGCAGTTTGACAAGTTCGGCGAGTCTCGCCACTCCAGTGACAACGAATATTGCAATAATTGGTTTACCTATGCTGAAGAGCCGCGAGTTCATCAGATGGAAAGTAGCGCAGAATATCATGGCTACTGGTCTAGTGGATCTGTACATCATCCAGAAACAGACGGTCAAGTCAAATACAAATGCAAACCAGTGGACGATTACGTAGTCGATGCTTTCTGTGGTCAGAACTATCCTGAAATAATACACATGGAAGTTTATTTATATTACATTTTGTGTTACCTACTTCTTTATATTATTTTGTTTCACCATAAACAACAATATTTGTCTAGGAAGCCACTCCCGAAACCTAAATTTAAACATAAAAATTTTCGAAACTTTTTTTTACGTTTAGCGTACCAAAAAAGAGCAATGTGAGCATTTCGATCCAGTTTTCTTTTCGACATCTAAAAAATTGTTTTGTTTAGTTTTAATAACAGGTATCTTTGCTATTTCCCACGTGGACCGTGTGTATTATACACAAATATCATCACTTTAAATTTCATCACTGTTAACCACTCGATTTTGGCAAGTTTCTCAATGGAAAATAACTACATAAATACATATCGACAGATCCAAAAATGTATATCTTTGGAGTGTAAATGTTTTGTTCGGTTAAATTTGAAGAATAATATTTCTATTTAAAAAAACGGATGACGAAGTAAAGCAAATCAACGTCAACGCGCGTCGCTAACTGCCCGGTTACTTTGTCCTAGCGATTTTGCTGTTGTTTTTGGAATTTTTATGGAACAAAGATGCAACGACATCTTTAAAAAATGCGGAGGGCTAAAATGACAATACCTAGGCCAAAATAGAAAACATCTGAAAGAAAGGAAGAAGGTCTATATCTAGCAAAGGGCAAATCAATGCGCAAAAAGAACCTATTTACCTACTTGAATAGAAAATATTATTTTTGCAAGTTTTACATACATAATTTGCGTATACAAACAGAACTCACTTGTTCGTAATACTGATTTGTAAATATTGATCTTTGGATCAACGTCATTTGCGGATGGTCGCATCATGACAATGTAGAGTGTTATTTTTCTCATCTAGAGGTGATTAATGTTTCTGGTAAATAGGTACCACTCGGTGAGCAGATACGTAATAATCTGCCGGGTTCACAGATAAGATGGGTCCATGTACTCATTGTGCGGAGTATGAGCATTATTGAAAATTACCTAACGACAGAATTATTGTTTTTTGCGGGGATTTGAACATATCGTCGCTGGAAAGGCAAAAGGACTAAAGCGCCATTTTGCGAAGTTTACACCAGAGCACTAAGAAGTTTTTTTTTATTATTTTACAATAAAATTCATAAGTCTTCAGTACCTTGTTGGATTTTGAAAAAAAAGTTAACCCAGGTTGAGTTCAATGCTCTCACTGAGTTACCTGAAGCGATACAAATCTAAAAGAGTCCCAAACTTATGTTGTTTGGGTCAAGTCTTGTCCTTTTTGGGCAAATATATTTTAGATGGCTGAAGGGCCACAAAAGTCTTCAGAATCAAACGTAAGTCAGAGCATTCGATGTAGAAAAAAGAATTGATCAAAACTGCATATTTAACTCATTTTTGACCAAAGTGTCGATTAAGCCCTTTTGTAAGTTTTTTTTTACCTAGTATTATTAAACATCTACGTTGAAACATTAGATAATAAGAAATTGGTTTACCCGAAGTAAAAAAAAAATATCTTAATCAGTGAGCTCTGGTACCATGAAATTTACACAGCCTTTCTATTTGAAAATTTTAACTGAAACTATTTTTATTATGAATTTCGGAATGTTGAAATTTCCATTGATTGTTGAAAAAATAAGACACAACCTTATGCTGTATTTTCAATATTGAGTTGTAATACGGTAATTTAATTATACATAAATTTCAAGAAAACCTTTATAAAAAAATAATATTTAAAATAAATTCCTTTGATTTTTTATTTCAAAAAATCATCTCTGTAAAGATTGTTCAGAAAATGTTCAGTTCCTTGTAATTCCTAGACAATAAAGATTTTTTCGAGTTTTATTTTTGAAAACGTTTAAATAAATTTGACTTCAATCAATTTCCTTTGGGAGTGCACACGAATTGGTGTCAATTGAAACTATTAAAATAAAAATAAATAAACCTAACCTAACCTAACAATAATTTATTTTAGCAGACATTATTCTAAATTTGACATTGGGGCAACTAATAATTTTTCTTAGCAAGTCAAGTTGCATTCCATGATTTTTCACGAATAACAACTGGTAAAGTAAAAAAAAAAAGTAATCGATTTGAAGGATTTTTTTTATTTATTACCCGGCTTACATTACTCACTTGAAAGGATCAAACACCCAATGCTGGCTCAGGCTTGCCATGGCGTAGCCAGACAGCCACTCTATGTCAGACTTCTTCAGGCCAGCGACGAAATACAGAATAAATAATTGGTATTTGACTATGAAGTAGTTCCAATATGGGACCGGCTTGCCCCGCTTCGATTCGTCGACGTAGGCATCAATTGAGCTGAAATTAAAAATGAAACATAAAAACGTTTTTGGAAAAATATGTTTTTCAAATTTAATTTATTCCTCCCGGAATACAAACAAATTAAGTCAACACGAAATGCTTTAAAAAAACTACTTGTATTCTACCATATATTAATAATAATAATATTTTTGACCGGAAATATTTTATTCTATTTTGGCGAATTAAATGTTGGACATTCAAAATGATTGAAGGTATTACTAATATCGATTACAGATTAATGAACAGGTTTTCCAAATGTATCTGAAAAAAATCTCATAAACTTGTTTTGATATACCATATACCAACACGTGTACCTTGAACCTTGGCTAAAGGTTTTACGAATTAAAATAAGTTTTTTTTCACCTTAGGCTTTTGTTGTGGGAGGTAATTATCTATTATGTTTTATTTTTAATAATAATAAATAATTTATTAAAGCTTTGTGCTTTATTTTGATATTAGTTATTGAAAAAATATCAATACATTAGCTAAATAATATTAATATCGATATCGGATAAAGTTGGTAAAAAAATATTAAAAATTTTCAAGGAATATGAGATGATGATAAAAATCACGGTTTCTAAAAAGTTTCGGTAGCTCAATCGGCTAAGATGTTACTCCCGGATAGAGTAGAGGTTCCGAGTTCAATTTTAGGTCACAGCCTAATCTTTTTTTTCTGTGTCTTCTGTTTCATATTTCGTTAAAAATTATTGAAATTGTTTCAATAATTATTATGTGTTAATTGATTTTTATATAAAAACTAAATAAAGCTATTAATCTTTACATTATTAATAAAAAATAAGTATATACCTTCTCACTTTAGTAATTCAAGCGGTGTTAACTCAAATTACAATGAGTTTATGTACCTATCCTATGGAGTGTTAAATATTTGTATACACTAGAAAGTTACACAAATTTCATATAGTTTATGTTCTTGGGATGAGATAACAAGATAATTCTAGCATTAAAAGGGTTAAATTTTTACTTTATTAAATAAATTTATCTTATTACAAAAAAGTATTATTATATGGGTACGTTTAGAAAAGGTTTGACATGACAGAGTTGTTTTTTCTATAGTTCTAGGCCCTGAACTATAGAAAAAGCAGTACCGACTTGTTTTGCGTTTCACCCGCTTATGAAAAGGATAGCCATTCAAAGAATATGTGTGTACGGATGAGATAGCCATATGAACGTCCTACGCTACTGTTATAATCGGGTATCGCGTTACTAACCGTGGTTGTCTTCCACACACTTATGTATTTATGCATTCGCTCTCTCACACCGTAGCTTATTGCACTCGTATTTATACCTTATGAATAATTGTATTTATTGAATTGATATAATAAGTGATTTGTGGGTAATTATTAATGGAAAGAAGCTCCATGATATATTTTTTTTTGCTCCCGAATGATTTATACACCTCTCAAGGCAAATTTTCTCAGAAAGGAGCCTACAGCGACGCGTTTGTGACAGCTTGTCTGCCGAACGAATGTTTGTGTGATACTAAACGCAGTAAATCTCAGGTATGTCTCGCGGACTCGGTTAAGTGCATTCACGCACGTTGTCTCAGTATCGTATCTACATTATTTAATTCATCTAAGGTTATTTTCGAATGACTAAATCAAATTAATTATTATGCAATTGCACTTCGTTCCAAAGTGCATACTTCCAGTACCACCCGCGGTAAAAGTCCACCCTTCGAAGTCGAAACATTGCTTGAAATGGTGGTGATAGTACCTATTCTTACTTACCAGATCTGCACAACCAGGTGATACCTGTACTTTCCTCTTTTCCTCTTTTTCCCTCTTCTAGTTTCTTCAACTCTGACACAAAATTAAATAGAAAATATACTCCTATATTATTCCATCTCACCATATTTAATAAATGAGGTTGCTCGGGCAGTGGGGGTATTCCACGGTATTTATTTAAAAGGGACAATCAAAACAGACGCCCTGATGAATTGCAAAGATACGTTCGTGTAGATTTGTCATGCAGTCGAATATCACGTATTTGTCATGCAGTCGAACATCACGTTCACAATATTTAGCGGCGATATGCCAAAAGATAGATATAAAAATCCTCCTCTTAAAATAGGGTTTCAAATATTTTCCCTGTAATTAAACAAAATTATCATACAGGTAGTTGTGAGCTTGGGTGCCAGCAAACAGGAGGCCCAGCAGCCCGAACAGGTAGCTGTGGTTGTTCCAGTAACTTTTGTCCATCAACAGGATATACCAGTAGGGGATCGAGAACATCAAGGCGCTGGCCCGGAACTTGAATCCGAGAGCTATCCCCAAAGCACCTGGAATAGAATAAAAATCTTTATTGAATGCTAAAAATTTGAATATATATTAAAAATTCCCACTATACAATAAAGTTCTCCGCTTGACAATTTCGTATAGCTTTGGAAACTAGCGCCATTCCCCAACTTAAATGGTAATTTTTTTTATACACATTTTTTAGTTAATACCGCACAAGAGTCCCTAACTGTTCCTAACCGTCTGGAGCCAGTGGGACTATGGCATCCCCAATTGGCGTGTGTTGTGAGGTTGAAGGTGGTGAAGGATATGGGGAAGAGGAAGGTTGGAAAATATCATTTTAGCTACTTTAGAGTATCTATTTCACCTAAGTATAATTCTCATTGCTTTATTTTGGAGAATTCAAAACTTGTTTTGTTCTCTCTTTTTACACAAAAAAAGAATCGTTGAACAGTAATAAAAATAGGGAATAATGATGAAGTTGTAAATTGATTTGTGTTTTTTGTTTTTTGTTTTGTGGAATGTAAAAAAAATTACGGAATTGAAAGTTAAAAAAAACACTACTTGATTATATTTAAGTTTTTTTATACATTACAGTTACATTATAACTTGTAACAATAAAATAAAATAAAGTATATGCTTTGCATTTTTTAAATCACCAGTTTCAGAAAAACCTTACATGTATTTTATATTATCCGTAGTTTTTTTCTAAATAAATGGTTTTTCAAAAGCTTTAAAAAAAAGTCTTCAATGTCAATAATAACAGACCTCAGACTACGTGTTTTGATCTTCCATGTACAAAAACCTTTTTAAAACGATACATCTAAGTACTTATTCATTCGCATCCATAAAAAATAAATTTCGATTTTTTAAAACGATATAGCTAGGGTACCTCAAAAAATGTATAGATGGTGTTGTTTGAGAGTTTAAGATAAGCCATGTGGAATCTACGCTCTGGTTCATCGAATGAAATATTATATTCTTGCGCTAAAATCATTATAATAGTAAAACGATAGTATGCCTTTGTTCACACGGTTCAAAGGAGCATATCACCTCGCCATTGTATTAAACTATTTTTTCTAGCTAATTTTATATCCTTCAATGGCGAGTTATATTATACCAACAGTTCTATTTCTTTTTCCAACGTAATATGTCGACCTCTTTGTGGCTAAAATATGAATAATTAATTACGGATTTTTAAAATCAAAAATCGTAAAAATAAAACATTATATATAAATATATATATATTTATATATAATGTTTTATTTATAATATAAATAATTTTTGACATATATATATATATATATATATATATATATATATATATATATATATATATATGTCAAAAATTATTTTATTGATGATTTGGTCTAGCCCTACCCAGTACATTATAGAAAATTATTGCTGGATGTTTAAAAATAATTTTCGATTTTGGATGAATTCATTTTTTGTGTTTTACGTGAAAATAAATAATATGAAATGTGGGAAGGGCTCATAGAAAGATTTTTTTTTTGGCACGTCACTGCATATCCTAATAAATAAATCTAAAGTAAAAATAAATAAAATTCAAATATGTCAAAACACGTATGCAACAATTTAAATTCAAATATCTCACAACACGTATGCAACAAATTAAATTAAAATATCTCAGAACACGTATGCAACAAATTAAATTCAAATATCTCAAAACACGTATGCAACAAATTAAATTCAAATATCTCAAAACATGTATGCAACAAATAAAATTCAAATATCTTAAAACATGTTCGCAACAAATTAAATTCAAATATCTCAAAACATGTATGCAACAAATTAAATTCAAATATCTCAAAACATGTATGCAACAAATAAAATTCAAATATCTTAAAACATGTTTGCAAAAAATTTAATTCAAATATCTCAAAACAAGTATGCAACAAATTAAATTCAAATATCTCAAAACACGCATGCAACAAATTAAATTAAAATATCTCAGAATACGTATCCAACAAATCAAATTCAAATATTTTAAAACACGTATGCAACAAATTAAATTAAAATATTTCAAAACATGTATGCAACAAATTAATTTCAATATCTCAAAACACGTATGCAACAAATTAAATTCAAATATCTCAAAACACGTATGCAACAAATTTGAAGAATTTCATATTTTTTGTCAGCCAAATCCGAATACCAGAAAATCGCCCAACCTTTAATTAAACGATTTTTAAATCACCAAAATCACCTGACAAAAATGTACCTGTAAAATTGAACTTTGATTCGTAAGTAAGTCACGAAAAAGATAGTCCAAAAGTCAATATAATCTTTGCCAAAGATTGACAGTACTCGAGCGATAAGCTGCTGTGTATAGATAAGTTACTGGAAGTAAAAAATTAATACCCGGATACTTTCTAGATTACGAAGACATACGTCAAAGTGACGCATTCAACTTCAGTAGTTTTATTTCAGGTATGTTTAAATACAATATACAAAAATGAAAAAGACTGCTTAACTTTGTATCAACATAAAGAATATAATTTTCCGGTAAGAAATGGATATTAATATCTTTATTTTTATTGAACATATTTTTTAAAATTCTGGTATTACCAATCGTAAGCCCGAACACAAGTGGAAGAAAATGGCAAGTACTTCTGTTTTTTTCTAAATATTTCGGAAAAACCACAATTTTTCCCACAGTCAATTCTCCCGATAAGTCAATAACGAAATAGAAAGAGTGCAAACGAGGTTTATGCGTTACTTATACATGAGGGAGTATACATATTACTTATTTTTATTTCCTTCGTTATTTTTATGCGGAATGCTAGATTTTCACACCCTGCAAGCCCGCCGAAAGATGTTATTGGGTAAACATTTTCATAAGTTGATTTCTGGAGGTATTTACAACCCATATATACTAAAGGAGATCAACTTGTTTGCCCCAAGTACATTCGTGTGAGGCACATGTGAAATTTTACACACCGAAAGACAGAACTTCCTCATACAAAAACACGCCAACATATAAAGCGATGGAACTATTCAATGAAGCTGCATCTTACCTTATATATATTTAGATGCACATATATAGAGTCCTATCACTATCTCTTAGAGTACATACGAGAGTGACCGTTAGGCAGATAACGATCTACATATATTAAATAACTTTTTTTTTACACACGCCAATTCAACGATCATCTCATGCAAACAAGAGCGAACCTCTTGTAAATTGTATCTTTTTTTACTGCTTACATTGTTTACTTTATTATATCATATAGAATGCGTCACACTATTTCAGTTTGTACTCATATAACTCCTTCGGACTTGGGGATATATAATACCTTGTCTATAAGTGGGGTGTAAATAAATGTGTAGATTATTTCATTACACTATGCTTGAATCTACAATATTTTTTATATCATTCACCTGTTAATGTATTTGGTGAACAACTTTAATGTATTTGGTGAACAACCTTAATGTATTTTGTGAACAACTTTAATGTATTTGGTGAACAACTTTAATGTATTTGGTGAACAACTTTAATGTATTTGGTGAACAACTTTAATGTATTTGGTGAACAACTTTAGTGTATTTGGTGAACAACTTTAATGTATTTGAGATCTGTTTTTTTGAGATCTCTATTAAATAAATGAATAAATAACCTTGTTGGCACAAATAATCTGTAAACTATTTTCAATCTTAAAAATAAATAATAAAATCTTTGTCTCATGAACAGTGAGCTTTGGTCACGAAATTTTGGCCTCTTTTTCTGACTACACATTCTACGTCAACATTTTTTTTTCAACAACTAACAAATTAATTTTCTCTTTAAAGTATCGATTAACCTGTCGAAAACAGTTTTTATTCAATCCCAATATCGTTTATCCGATATTTATCGACCGTTTGATAAGAAAAAAGAGTCTTGATTTCGATCGATGCCGGATAGTAACGCGTAGCTATTATTAATTGATAAAACTCTATGACATTTCAATATGTTCTGGCAGATAGAAATAATTAATTGAATAAATCATATGTTCATAATAACCAATCAATCGATAATAAAACTTTGTTGTTACACACAATGTACCTACACACATTGCTATAAAATTATTTCGGTTGCGTAACGTATTATTAGTTGTTAGTAGTCATCGGATTATATTGTCGCCCGAAAGACAAAAGGGCTGAAGCGCCATTTTGGGAAGTTCACACCAGAGCACTTTGAAGTTTTTTTTGTTTGTTTTACAATAAAATTCATAAGTCTTCAGCAGGTACCTGGTTGGATTTTGAAAAAAAAAGTTAACTCAGATAAATCAATGCTCTCACTGAGTTACCTGAAGCGACAAAAACAAAAAAATCCCAAATTGTATCGCTCGAGTCAAGCTTTCTCCCAAATGGTAGTGCCTTGGTTTGAATCAAGTGCAAACATATTTTTTCAATGAGTATTTTAAAGTGAAGGTCTCTATCTGAGTAGGGATACAAAATAAAATAAAAAGACGAATTTTCATAACCCCGTGACAAAAAACCGTTTTATTTTAATACAAGTGTATTAAACATACAGTAGAATATAAAACTTTTAAATGGGTTTTTCTCGAAACTACGTTATGTTGACTTGGTTCAAACTAGCGTTGGGAAAAACTTCAATGTTTTGTGAATGCTTTACGAATTGTTAGTTCTTTAAAATGAACCCTTCGAAGTGAACACTTCAATTGAAGTCGGACCCGCAAAAAAGAGATTTGTATTTATCCGGTTATTTGTTCAGTTTTTTTTGGAATCGGTTCCTCGCACGTTCCTTTAGATCGAAATACTTTGAAGTCGGTCTTCAATTGAAGTACTTCTTTATTGACTTTGAAGTTCACTTCACTGTGCTGCTGCAAATTGAAGTAGTTGTTTGTGATCTAACTTCCATTGAAGTATTTGTTCAATGAAATGAAGTTAATGAAATGAATGAACGCTATAATGAACTACCATCTTCATTTGAAGTATTTGTTCAATGAACAATGAATTAAGTAGGAACTATTGGCAAAAGAAGTAGTTCTTTCAAAGCGGTCACAACGCTAGTTCAAACCAATACTACTATGACGATAATATGCATAATGGTGTATTTTTTATTGTTAGTGCACATTCGAGCCTTGTTTCGTCACGAATGCATATTACAGCCATATTATTATTTAAATAAATCTCTTCCCCCCCCACTAAATCAATTAACCTTCCCCCTGCCGGGAACCGATTCCAAAATACATATTCCCATAGTTAGTGCATATTTTGGCATTGATAGTGCATATTTTGCCATTTTGATAGTGCATACAATCCGATGTCTATTTATTAGTATTATGTATTACCAAACCACATAACTCCGTAGACAGCGGTCATGTAGGGGAGGGTGAGTGTGGGGAGGGGAAACAGGGGGAAGTGGCAGGAGTGGGGGTCACCCCAGCGCAGGTCTACCTCGGCACCCCCTCGCTCCTCCGCCCCGTCCACCAACATCAGGAGACCTGGAAATAGAAATAATATTTTAGAAAATAATGCAGTTAAAAATTCTTCAAACCTATCTATAAATTTATGTTAATTTACTCTTCGATTTCAAACCCAGAGCTCTCAGGTGTTTTTTTGTTTGTTTTTTTGTTATTTGAATACCGCACAAGAGTCTCAACTACTCCCCACCGTCTAAAGCCAGTGAGACTATGGCATCCCCAAATAGGGTATACAGACCTGGTCAACAAACACGGCTAAAGTCATTTCAAGCAACGTTTCGATTCGGAATGGTGATCTTTCACCAGGGAGATACCTAGAGTATCTACCACTTTAGAACGTGCTGCAAATATACTTTTTATTATTTTGTATATGAATTAAATGCGTTATGAAATAAAAGTAATTAACGCACGCCGGGTTTGAACCCACGACATTTGGATTCGTAGTCGAGCGTCTTACCACTCGACCACGGAGGCCGTCAAAATCGGTGTGAATCGAATTAATTCTCAGCCCGTCAAAGTTTAATCAAATTCTAATTTGAGTTGTTGGATCAGCCGTCGAAAAAAAAAAGTTTTAAAGAAATTAATAAATAACTTTGTATAAGACCACGGATATTATTTTAATTGTTATGACCGACCGGTTTCACTTAGCCTAAGCATCATCAGGGTACGAAATGAAACTAAACAAAAAATGCAAAGTGAGCAGTTATATATACATACAGAGGGAGAACAACATATAAAATAAAATAACAGAACAATGAGAAAACAATAAAATAACGTTTAAATTATAACAAATAAACAGAGAGAAGGAGACAAATAATGTGAATTGAAAAATATAAAACGTCAATTGAGAAGGTGATTAAAGAATAATGATAATATTTTCAAATTAAAAAATGGTCATAAAATTAAAATAATATCTGTGATTTATACAATTTTATTTTTTAAATTTCTTTAAATATGTTAAACCACAAAGCGATTGCTTTCTACGAAAAAACAGAAGTTTTTTTACATCCAATTACGGTAGTTTTATTACAGTTAATAATTATAATTTCATATAAGCATTCAAAATTTTCTATTCTCTTTAAAATGTATTTTTAGGTACATTTAAAATTACCGAAAAGCTTATTATCTGTTGTGCCTTTCAACATAAATAAGGCTTTATGTAGGTAACGGGTTGGAGGAAATTCGGAAATAGTTTCTCAATTAAAACTTGGCCAAAATTATTTTTTTACCAAACGATTTAAATTATAGACGTGTTACACGTTGATATCGCGGAACATCGGAAAATGATTACTCACAATATTCTAATTAAGTTTTTTAAACCAAGTTTTTTTACAATCATACTCCCCGAAAAAAAAATTACATCAAAACCTCAGAAATCAAAGGTCGGTTGTGCACTTTCTTTTAAAAAAATTAGTTATTCATGAGCATTTTTGGGTTTTTAAGTATCTAATTTACACAGAGCAATCAATTTCAGCAATGTATAACGACGTTGATCTACCGGTTGGTAGATTACCGCCGGCAGTGGGCAGTAAAATGTTTACCATAAAGGATTGGTTACACGTTACCGTACGCAAATACAAAACATTTGACATCTTTTTTTTTATTTGGTCTTAGTGAAAACACACTAACATTTTTTCCTTAGATTTTCATAAATAGTCTGGAGTTTCGCGGTACCACCCTGAAATATACCTGTATATTGGGATAAAGTTTTAGCTTTCAGACAAAATAAATAAAATTCTTCAACTAAAACACAGTGAGGATAGACTAGAACTAGAGCTAAAACAAATATTTTGCCCCACTAAGCAAAGCTGTTCCCAAGTAAAATACGTGCTAAAATTGTTATTATTAAGTATTATTCGACTATCGAGTCTCGGCTTGGACGTATCTGATATTTTTTACTAAAAAAATTAATGATAATGCCCAGTGCAATTAAAACATTATGCATATAAATAGAAAGGAAAATATACTCAAGTTTAGTAAAAGGTATATCAATATAAAGACTTGTTGCTTATTAAACAAAATATAATTTTCTTTGTGGAGTACGTTCGTACAAGTGTGAACTTTTCAAAATTGGAACAGTGGATGAAAAATATCAAATTAAAAAAATAATCTTTTAAAATTTTAGACAAGCGATTAAGTAGGTACCTACCTACCTCTAATATATTTTACAGAAACAATTTACGTTCCGTGATTTTTCACGTAAATAAGAACACAAAACTGTAAAACACGAATGCCATGTTGTTGTATGTTGAACATCTTACTAATTTCAAGTTTTGATTTTAATTCTTAAGCTATCGAATTTTTTTTACAATCACTGATTGCGAACCAGCAGAAATATTTGGGGATCGTGGGCCACTCGTTTAGAACCCCTGCTTTAGGGATAACAATAATATTAGTCTGTTAGGATGTATATATTCAAAAATGGATTTATTACTACCACTGAGAGATTGATTGCCGCTTGTGAAATTTATCTAGGTATAAAACAAGGAATTTTTAAAACATATAATTTCTGTGTGCGCAAGGAAGAACGGAATAAGTCAATAAACGCAGATGTTTTGGAGAGCCAAAAAAAGTTTAGCAATTACATTTTTGTATGTAATCATGTCATATGTCCTTTTTCAAAAAAAGCATAGCAATTTTTTTTTTCTGACACATCTCATTTTTCCTTGCTAGATATGCATCTAAGGAACAATTCTGCATACTTAACTCAAAACTTGATTTTTTTTACTCATTCCGTTCTTCCTTGCGCACACAGATTTATACGTTGACATTTTTGTAGTTACCTTCCGATTTCACCTCGGCTAATCTTTCAATAGTGTCATTATATACTAAGCACAAAATTAAATCAATCAACAAACAGTTGATATGTTCTTGACTCAAGGTTACGTTAAATTCAAGGTTTGTCTCTTATTTTTCACGAGTACAAGTTAAAAATCAAGAAAATAATTTTGTTGTTTTTATTTCAGTACGTCAGATATGAAAAAAAATTGTTCAACGACCAACTGTTCGAAATTCCAATATTTTGCATATTTTAGTTGTGTAGAAAAACATATCTAGGCGTTTTAATTTATAAGTTTATTCGATGAATAACTTTGATACAGAGAGAATCGATTCCCATTATGTTTTTTGGGTCAAATGTTTTGTTATACTTTGCTCAGTGTGTTTCTTTTAAGGTCAACGTTTTCGAAACATGTCTAACCTTTGTCCCTCACAATATCTGATTAATTTTACCATTAATTAAGGTATAAAGCATAGGGAAAATGATCACATCACCGTCCATAAGGGAGACTTGATAATTTCCTTTAGGACACTCATCGACCAGAGTGTTGTCATCGCCGGAAAGGCAAAAGCGCTGAAGCGCCATTTTGGGAAGTTTACACCAGAGCACATTAAAGCTTTTTTTTTAAATAAAATTCATAAGTCTTCAGTACCCGGTTGGGTTTTGAAAAAAAAAATTAACTCGGGTAACGCAATGCTCTCACTAAGTTACCTGAAGCGACAAAAAGCTTAGAAAGTCCCAAACTTGTGTCGCTTGATTCAAGCCTCCTCCCAAATGGTAAATACATTTTAGATGGCTAAAGGGCCACAGTATTCAGAATCAAACGAGAGTCAGAGCATTCGATGCAGAAAAAAGAACCGATCAAAACTGCATATTTTACTCATTTTTGACCAAAGTGTCGCTTAAGCCCTTTTGCCTTTCCAGCGACGATATATCGACGGGTAAACATGATCTATCGTGATCAAGTCATACATTTTTTTACACAATTTTTCTAGTCGGGTTTTTAAATGCGTAAGTACTAATGATATTTAATTTTAAGTTATTATGATATGGTGATTGTGTCCTGCCAGAAGTGACCTGCCAGGTAAGTATGTTGCTGTATATTTATATATATATATATATATATATATTTTTATTTTTTATTTTTTTTTAAGTAAGACAAACATTCCCGGGTTACGAATAACAATATTTGAAAAACTCCTACTGCCATCATAAAAAGCGGAAGATGTTGCTTGTGCAATGATGGAGGACTTAGCCAGCAGAGGAATTAAACGCACGACGCCCGGGTGGGAATCCGACGCGTTCTCCACTCAGCTACCGACCGGTCATTATAAACTAAGAATTAATATTAAGTAGAAATTAAGATTTGTACAGCGCCCTTGAGGTGATTTTTCACAAAAACGGCGCTGTACAAATTATCCAAATATTATTATTATTATTATTTGATGGTTTACGTATTTAACCTTTTTGTAGTATTTCTTCAAAAACATATTAAAATCTCTAATGAACATTTATAAATAAGGATGGTTTAACGATCAACAAATTAATAATTGGTCTAACCACGTCTTTATTTTATATCAACGTGTGGGCTAAACGATAAAATTTAACAAAATATATTTTGTATTTTGAACTACTTATACGCGATATTCAGATGCTCAAGATCTTATTTCGACTTATAATGGGATTTATTTCTTAGATAATACCAGTTATCGCAACCGGCTTTGTTCCAACAAATAAGCTATAATAAAATATGTGAATACCGTACAAAAGGCACTTGGGACTCTGAATTGAAAAAATGTGTTCCGACTGTGGCTTTAGATGAATTATTTTCATCTGCCAGCCACATGTGTGTTTTGCGGCGCTAGTAATCATTGCGTCATAATCATCAATGCCACTGCCAACACATTATATCATACTATTTTCAAACATTTCTAAAGTTTTATTATGCACTTGGTCTATGCGTTATTTAAATAATTAATTAGGTAGGTACCTACTTAATATTCTTCAAAACAAATATCACTACTTTCTCCTCGATAGGTATATGTGTATTTTTTCAGAACGTTATAACTAAGTACCTATTCATAATATGTATAATGTTATGAACAATTTTTTTTTTTGGCAAGTTTAGTTACATCCTGTGATTTTTCACTACTATTGTTTATAAATATTGAATTTTAGTAGTACTCATTGAAACTGGTAATATTCGCGAAGACCTAAGATAACGTACTCAACGGCTACAGATGGATGGGAGCAGTTGGAACATGTGCGGTATTCACATAAAATAAAAATAAAAATCATTTAATTTCAACAATTTCAGATATTTGATAAATTGTATTGTAAGTGCTGCGGGTAACAAAATAAACTATTTTGGATTTTATCGTTGTTTCTGATGTCATGCACCATCAATAGATTTACTGCGTATTTCTTCATATTCCATTCACTACGCCAGAAATAGTGAAATTGGATTCGGAAAATAAAGTATTTTACGAACGTCTATCGAGCACACCTTGCCTGGTACTATATTATTGTGAAACTCCTAGCGTACAGGCAATCTCTCAGCATTTCTCGCATACAAAGTCATAATTGTGGGGCTGTAATGCAAAACTGCCTATTTCCAAATTGGGCGAAATTGAGTTATATATGCAGACAGGGTTATTCGAGGCCAACGAATCAACTGATTATTATTTTTACGAAAAAATTACAAAACCCTCTTTATTTTTTAAATGAAAAATCACCGTTTTCTGCAAAACGGACTATTTCCAGCTAAAAATTATGAACGTTTTTCTCAACGCATACTGTTTCCAGAGGAAATTTGAGAACAAAATATTTAGTCTATGATTGACAGCTGCAAGTTGTTTTGGTCGTTTTGAAAGGGAAAAATCACTGTAGGTGTTACCTCAACTTATAATGCCATAACAACATTTAAAAAATGTATATTTGTCTTACTGAGCAACAAATGATTATCATGTAAATCCTGGAAAGCGAGCAGACGTCATTAAATTGATGGAATTTTTCACAGTACCCGACCCGAGGAAGCAAAAAAAAAATACGATGGTGTGACTAGCAAAAATCCTCAAGAAAGCACAGAGGGAAATTCCCAGGAAAATACTCGGGATTATAGTGAAGACTCAGACCATGAAAATGGATGTTTACTAAAGTTATTGTTAAAAAGCCCTTGTAACACCTTACTCGTAGATAAAATAGTTGTTTACCGTGAAAAATCGCGGGATGTAACTTGACTTGCCAAGAAAAAATATTAATTCCATTTCAAATTTAGAATAATGTCTGCTAAAACACATAATAGGTAGGTACTTTATTAGATTGATAGGGATTTAAAGAGATTATTATTATAATTGACAATTTCAATCAACATCAGTTCCAAATTTGAAAAGTACGCACTCGTACACAAAGGAAATTATTTATAGTCAATCAAACTCCACGATTGTTATAACTATTTAGGTGCAGTAGGAAATTTGGGTATGTAAAAATATTGTCTTTTTGGAAACCAGTTGTTATGGAAATTAGATGACACCACTTCGTTAGGTGTCGAACGCGTCGCACACTGCTGGCTTCGAAGAAATTAATTAACTTGCGCACGTTTTCACAAGTTTTTTTAACTAACATAAAAGATAGAGAGTACAAACAACAAATTTTGAAATGCGAATAAACAACGCAACAAAAGCATCTAGTTAACTACTATTTTTTTAATGTGAATACCGCACAAGAGTCTCAACTGCTCCCAACTGTCCGGAGCCGGTAGGACTATGGCATCCCCAATTGGGGTATCTTGTGAGGCTGAAGGGAGTGGTTAGGAAGAAAAGTGTGAAATAAGACTGTTAGGAAATATCTAACTATTCAGATATGGCCATTAAACACGGTTTTTGTCATTTAAAATAACGTTTCATTTCCGAATGGTGATATTTCACCAGGGCGATGTTTAGAGTATCTACCACTCTGAAACGTGCCCCAAGTATGCTATATTTGTGTAAATATTTTTGAAATAATCTGTAAAATAACACATATAAATTTAATTTATTTGTTTACGCCGAGTCTCTAACCCGTGGCATCCGGATTCGTGGCCGAGGATCTTAACCGCTCGATCACGGAGGTCCCAAAAATCAAAGTCAAATCTACATGTAAATATTTTTGTTTTCCTTACCGAAGAGCATTCGCGAAACTCCGAGGCTAGAAGGGTCGGTCGGTCTATACATGTGCTCAACAATAACATCGAACGAGATTTCTTCATAACCGTAGCCCGATGCTTTCTTGAAAACATCGTTGAGCCCCTTGAAAAGTTTAGAAACTCTGGCGGATTGTATCACCATAACCGGAGAATTGTCAAAATATGATGTGTTTACCCCCTGGAGGGAATTTCAGACTGGATGTGGACTGTTTGGTGCAGGGGCTATCCGCCGACTGAGGAGGCTGCGAATTGGATTAACGAGCTTCCGTTCAAAATGGCGGCTAACTCCCCCGTCGCCATGGCTACGCAAGGGTGGGTTGGGGTGAATTCTCAGAATCACGCCGGTGAAAAAATATACATTGCCATCTATGAAAATGGTGTGCATTCTGTAGAATACTATTTTCCTTTTCTTGGTATTCCGCGTCGGTATTATTGCCAGTAAATTCACGTAAAATTAAACAAAAATATATACTTATTTTTAAGTACCTATAACTAGTTGATTATACTGTACCTGGGCATTTATTTGAATCGTATCGATTCGAATCTCGCGTGACTGGTAAATGTGCAGCTCTGGTGAGTTGTTGCGGGTGATGATTATGGCCAAATTCCGATTTTTGTTATTATTTCTCGAGAATAATTCAAAAATCACTCAAATATTTTTTCCATGCATCGGTTTTTTATTTGAAAATTAAAAACGTATTTTTTTATTCATTCAGCACTAATTATTATAAAAAAAAACAGTACGTTTTGAAGTGTTTCAGCATGACCAGAGCGAAACTGAAAAAAGGCAACTTCCGTTGAAGATCGACTGCCAAAGCAATAATTCTATTGGCGGAATCAAAGTCCTGCAGTAGCAGCCTGCTTACTCGGCAGAAAAGATTATCTCGACATTAAAAAATTAAGACGCTGTTCAAATATTTTACAATACGATATATATATATATATACATAACCTGTTCAAAATAAAAGGTGAATTTTAAATTTTCGCGGGCTGTGTACATTTGACTATCGTTTTTTGTTGTTTTGTTATGTTGGTACACATATGTTTATCATATGTTAGCATTATCAGTCATTTTGGATTAGTGGTTTGTTTTTGACAACTGGAAAGGTTAGTCACTTTTTTGTGTGTTCTTCGATTTTTTACTTTTGAAAAAAATGGATCAAAGAATAAAATCCATGATTTGATTTTCCACAACTCCAGGACGCTCATCGTCATTAACATCTTCTCGGCCTTCTGTAAAGCGCTTGTACCACTTATAAACACTTTTTTGAGACAAAGTAGACTCGCCGAATGCCACAGTCAACATTTTAAGTGCGTTGGAGCTAAAGTGCTCCATTTTTAACGCAAAATTCAATACGTATTCTTTGATATGTATTAATTTTACACTTTTAAAACATTAAAAATTTAAGGGTTAACATTAACAGTGTCAGTAGATTTCTATGTTTACTACTCACCGCTTAAAATATCAGTTTTCTTCTTGCTGTTTAAGTTCTGTACTATATTAGTATCTTCCCCCGTCATATGGGATAAAAATAAGATCACAACTTTCGTAAAATTATAATTCATGTCAGTTTAAAGTCGAAGCTGTCATTCGGATAGTGGCTAGACATTTTGTTTACGGATAAATGACAAATTAAATTACTTCAGGCCGAGAAGGTACCAACACAGCCATAACACAGACAGGAATAAATTAGGGAAAGCAGACTGCTGAGAATCAGACACCTAGTTCTGTGAACTGAAATCACAGATATTAGATCGCAGCGCAGACCAAATGAAGGATAAAAATCCTTCGTTCCTTTTCGCGTGACTTTTATAAAAGTCTAGTGAAGGTGTTAAAGTCAGTAAAAGTACGCCTCTTTAAACAGGCACACAATATAAAATGACGGGTTCGTGAGTCCCAAGGATTCACTTACCTTTTTAAATGCCCACCCGGTTAGGTTCAGTTGGTAGAACGGATCTTTCTCCGTGTTTGAAATTCGTTTATTTTGGTTTAGAGAGGACCTTCTTCTTCTTCGTTAAAAATGGGGGTTACAAAAAGGACCCATACTTGCAGGGTAAGGAATTTTAACAATAATACACTCTAAATGCTCTCTCGTATTATATTTGAGAATATTGATTCTACGCCCAGGAAAAGCTTGATTAACTTGGTGGATAACGTTAGAATTGGGTACTTGTAGAGACAAACTATTATACTAAATTGTTCAATATCACCGATACTGGAAAACGCGTGGATCCTGCGCGCTGAGAATCCTTCTGTCCAGTCTGATAGCCGAGAAACCTCGCTAGTTCTTTCCTTGATGGTGGCTCCGGGGATCGTAGCGACTCGGATTATCCATCGAAATATTTAATTCAATTTGCTATTTCACCATAGGCGGTAAATACTGTATTGACTCTAAAAACGTTAACTGCACTATTCGGCGTCTACTATGAAAACTCTGATGTTGAACGTTGAAACTTGAAGGTCGAAACTTGAATCTTTGAAGGTCTACACTTGAATCTTTGAAGGTCTAAACTTGAATGATCCTCGTGGCCGTTTTAGCCCGGGTCCGTTCGCCGTTTGGCCCCCACTTTTTGACTTTTCAGTGGGGCAAATAGACAAAACATTACACCATAATAAATAGATTTTTAACTAGCGGGAAAATTCAAAATCGCACTGGATCGAATTTATCGTGCTTCATAACAAAGGGTAGGCCATCAAATATGTTAAAATACCAATAGGGTATTGTACCAGCACACTGTGTATTATACCTCGTTCACCTTGAAGTAACAATATATGGAGGGAGAGCTAATTATTTTTACCCAACCTACACAAACTTGCGATAAATCACTTTCTCCGGGTTTTTACGTCGTACACCATGAGAGAGAAAGAGACAACAAATTTCATAGACCGCTTCTATATATTGTCGCAATGATCTTAAGCTCCACTGCCTTGGATAGATACTACTGTATGTACTCCAAGTCTTTTAGATATGTTGATTTTTTTTTAAATGTAAATACCGCACAAGAGTCCCAACTGCTCCCAACCATCTGGAGCCAGCGGGAATATGGCATCCTCAATTGGGGTATGTTGTGAGGCTGAAGGTAGTGGGGAGGGAAAAGAAATGGGGGAGAGGAAGGTTGGGAAGTACCCGGTAATTCAGATCTGGTCACCAAACACACCTAAAGATAATATATGTTTTGTTCAAAATATATTTTTGATGGGTTGTTTTATTTTTAGGTAGGTATGTATGAACACAATTTTTCTTCTATTTCTTAATCTTTATTTTTTCTGCGTTTGATGTTTTTCTGTTTTGTGTTTATTTATTTTATAACGATATTATTGTCACACTTCATTATACAATAGACTTCATTATACAATAGACTCCATTATACAATAGACTTCATTATACAATAGACTTCATTATACAATAGACTTCATTATACTAAGAGTTTGTATAACGATGTTATAGTTTTATTATTTTCTTCTAGGGTTATTTTTTTCCACGCAATTGGTAAAGAAAATTGATATCTAATAATTCACACACATCGTTAGATTTAATAATAATAATAATATTTTGACGATTTGTATGGCGCCGTTTTTGTGAAAAATCACCTCAACTTCTGTTTTTGTGAAAAATCACCTCACGATTTCACTAACGAAGAGGAAATAGATAATTTGCCGTACATGTTATGATCCAATAATAATTTCGGCCTAGTGTTCCACCCCTCGTCCCTCTCCTGTCCCACTCCCCTTGTCAATTTCCCACCTATTTGCTTCTCGAGGCATATTTTTAATTCTGTGTATCGAACTTAATATACGAAGACGATTTTTCAAGTGGGAGTCACGATGTGACGCATAAGTTTACAACGGATTTTAAGATATGGATTTTATTATAATATATTATACATTCCAGAATATGGCGTGGGTAGGTACCTACACGATTTCGCAGGTAAGTTGAAGTAGGTACTTAAATATTCCCTAATAGTATTACTACGTTCTAGTGTTTTTCTTTTTTCTTACCATCTGACGCCTCGCTGGATACAACTTTTGAAGCATTTTTTTTTTGATTGACTAAAACCTGATTTTACTAGTTTATTTATCTGTAACATCAGAAGTAACGTTTTTATACTGTTGAGAGAGAATACATTATGAGGGAATCGATTTTCATTGGCGAATTCTCGATAATATTTTTAATAAAATAGCTAAAAAAATAAAACTAACTAACTAACTAACCATCACGCCGTTTCCCCGCAGGGGTAGGCAGAGAGGACGGACCGCCATACAACTCTGTCTTGGCACACACTCCTTGCTTCATTTACATTCATACATACTCTTCTGTTATTCTGACTCTTCACATGACCCGATTCAAGTATTTGATTGACTTGATCGTGCCATGTCTTTCTCGGGCGACCTCAAATTCTTCTTCCATTCAATTTCGGATCATATATTCTTTTCGTACTCCTTTCTTTGTTCATTCGCTCTACATGCCCAAACCATCTAAGCATCCCTTTCTTGATCCTATTCATTAAAAAAATAATAGTGGGTATGTACACCGTGGTTCAGAATGATATCACGAACTCCTGGGGGTGATTATTCATAAAAATTTGAGGAAAAATGTCTCTACTTTTTTTTTTCATTGAGGTCGAATATAAAGAGTTTTGATAAATTTTGTATTTGCGTACGGTAAAGGGTTTGTGAAACCAATCCTTAGTTGTAAACATTATACCGCTCACTACAGACGGTAATCTACCACCTACTGGCTCGCTAAATGCGAAATCTGTTTTACCGACCGTGGCCTAACGACTGATTGGCTATGTATATACCTACCTATGCAAATGAGCGGGTACTTCCCACCATATCGTCGCTGGAAAGGCAAAAGGGCTTAAGCAACACTTTGATACAAAAATTGTTAAATATGCAGTTTTGATCAGTTTTTTCTGGATCGAATCCTCTGACTCTCGTTTGATTCTGAAGACTTTCGTGGTCTTTCAGCCATTTAAAATATATTTACCATTTGGGGAAGGTTTGACTCAAGCGACACAAGTTTGGGAATTTTTTAGCTTTTTGTCGCTTTGGATAACTCAGTGAGAGCATTGAGTTATCTGAGTTCACTTTTTTTTTCAAAGTGCAACCAGGTACAACTTTTAAGTGCTCTGGTGTAAAGTTTAAAAAGCTGGCGCTTCGGCCCTTTTGCCTTTTCGGCGACAATATATTATCGATGACGTGATAAATGATTGGTCTTTTGTAAAGCTTCGATCACAAAACAAAGGACGACAACTTATCAAAATATTCCAATTTCCAAAAATAAGTTAAATTGCTCTGTTTGAAAGGGAAATTCTGAATTACTTCCTGAAGAATCACGGTACCACCCTGAAGCACGGTGTATAGTACATCGGTTGTTCAAGATACCTACATATTAGACATAAAGTATCTTTAAAATATCTTTAAAATTGTATTTTGTAATATTTTTAAAATGAAAAATACATTATCACCGGACACAGAGGTATAAAGATATACTCTAGAGAAAGTCTAAATATAATATGATACTCTATGCAAATAAAATAGAGATGGTCGATATCAGAATTGGGTGTACCTGCGGTTCCAGTTACCGATGACCGGCGAGGAACCGGTTATTTATCCAGTTCTTTTTGGAACCGGTTCCTGGTGCAAAAAAGTTCCTCCAAGAAAAATGTTTTACTATATAGGAAAAAAATTCTCACTGCCAAAAAAAATACTGTCATGGGGGGGGGAAGGGTTTGCTTGATAAATTCTGAAAACGAAAAGAACTGGAACTGGTTCCTCGCCAAAAAAAACGAAAAGAAAGGACAAAGGATATTTTTATTTGCGAAAATTAGTAACCGGTTCCAAAAATAACCGGTTCCTCGGAGAAATAATATCGTTGTCTCCAGTGACCGGTTTGGAACCGGTTCCTTTTAACCGAGAATATCGACCATCTCTAAAATAAGATACTTAAAAACCAAAAGAGGTTTCTTAAATTACGCATTTTCGTAAAGAAAGTGAATAGACATTTGCTTTCTGGGAAGTTTTTGATTGAAGGAAATAAAATGTTTGTGGAAATTCTGTTCATTCATTATCTTTCAAATGGACCCCGTAACATGCCGTTAGTATGCCACAACTATTCAAGGAGTAAAATGCGAACCATTTAAGGTAAGGTTTATTGACATTCATTTGTATGACGTGGTTATTTATATGCTATCCTTTTATATTAAATGACCAAGCTAACCTCTATAATTCTCAAGAATATTGCCCATGAAAAGCTGGGCAAGAAGTAGGAACACCATTGTTAATTTATTACCCTGGATTACATAAAATATTTTAAAAAAAATTAACAAATAAAATATATTTTTTTAAGAAAGACAAACATTCTCAGGTTACGAATAACGTGACAAAATTTAAAAAACTGCTACCACCCCTTTATAACAATAATATTTGGATAATTTGTATATCGCCGTTTTTGTGAAAAATCACCTCAAGGGAATCTTAATTTCTACTTAATATTAATTCCTAGTTTATATAAATATACAGCAACACACACAGCGGAAAATGTTGCTTGTGCAATGATGGAGAACCTTGCTGGCAGAGGAATTGAACCCATAACGCCTAAGTGGGAACCCAATTCATTTATCCACTCAGCTACTAACCTGTCACTAACATGTAAATGTACTGTTTACGGTTTTTAAGTGTAGTTTGTAGTACTCCATATTAATTATTTATAATTTTGTAATCATTATTGTTAAACTATTTCGGAGTTTATTTGTTTAGTTTGCAACCGTTATCAAACTTTTATCAGGTTACGTACCGCCAACTTATACTCGTATGTGTCTTGTTACAATAAATTACCCAATTGTAATACATAAATACTTATTATTTTTAATCTGAATATTAATTAAATCTCTTGTGATGCAGCAGCGTCTGTCAGGTTAATTCAAGGTTCTATATAAAGGAAATGTGTTTAAAGAAATAATTTCACAATATGTAGTGATAAATAAAAATGGCAAAATTAGAATTGCATAATTTATTTGACTGATATAGACACTAATGCCTTATACATTTAATAATACAATAAATATTCTACGTAAGGTTCACAATATAAACTACGAAATTCTAACACATCATTCAATGTTTATTGTCAACAATAATTGTCTTTGGGAGCACATTATCACACAGTAAATACTGCCTTAAAATGTTTATAAATATTCTTCCAGAAGTAACATTTTGCCTTGCAGTAAATTTTTTTTTTTTCAACAGCTTTTCAAATTTTATCTCAATTTGTGAACAATTTGGCCACCATGAATCAAAAGCACATAAAATTTCCAGAATATCTCCCACTCATAGGCAATAATTTCATGATTATTTTTATATTAATTAATTCAATATTCAAAGGAAATTTAACATTTTTATAATTTAACATTTTTTGAAAATATCGGACAAAATCCTAAAAATAAACGTTCATGTTGGTTGGGTTTATTTTGAATAACATCAGTGTGAGTGTGATAATGCCTTAATCATCTAAACATTTTAACATACACATTTAAAATTTTCTTCATGCATGAATATCACCTAATTCTAATGTATATCGACACATGCATATTTGAAAGCGCAAAGTATTGATAATTCATTGTATTAAATCTCAAACAAAATAATTCCTGGATGTATGCTTGTACTGTGTGATTGTTGGAGTAGATGCATACTGGCATATTGGCACCCTCAAACCACTTAAACTTCATAATCAAACTTCATGGCTTCGAAATCCACGTAACTGGTACAAGTGCAGTTCCACTGAGTAGTTCCGGGCAGACCTGCAGGGTGAAGATTGCCCTGATGATAAGTAACTTCTAATATGAGAGGGTACCAGAAAATGAAGAAGATTAAACAATAATCCCATGAAGCAATATTTCTCCCATGTTCTGATAACATACACTGATATCTAAAAGCCCATAAAAGCGGCGTAACAGTATTAAATAATCAAAAGAATATCCTCAAGTTAACTTTACAGAATGTAAATCAATCAAATGAGTTGTACAAGCTCCGCAACAACTTCAAAATATTATTAAATACATTTAAATTCACACAAAACATACTAATTCGATTTCAATTAAATAAAATCTAGAATTAATTGACGATTTTCATCAGTCAGATCATTCATTAAAAATCTAATAGAAACTTCGATTCAATGAAAGAATCTCAAAAAACTTATAACACAATTAACTTAATTATAAATTGTTGATAAATTATCAAAGTTCAAAGGTGTGTTTTACAACCCTTCTTACAACACTAAAAAGCACTATCATATAATTTCATTAACAAACATTAAAAATTTTAACGTCGGCATATATTTCTTGAGAAGTTACATTTAATATTATAGGACTAAATGTGGACTTTGTTTATCGCATTGGCACAATATTGACAAATATTTCATTCTCAAAACTGCAGCGAAATTCATTTTGTTTTATAAATTGAATGTCTTTCAGACTGGATTTCATGTGCAGCCATATCCGAAATATGTAATTCACAAACATTAAAACAGTTCTCAAAAAAAAATTGTCGCGGTTTATGATATGGTAAATAGAAATATAACAAGTATCCTGATATTATTAAATTCTCAAGGAAATATAAATGGATCAATGATGTATCTTATTTATTTTTTTGTGCATCTCATAATAAATATATTTAAAATTAAAACTAAAAAAAGGGTAGATCTGTGATATAATAACAAATCGTTTGCTTGATTCAAATACTCATTAAAAAACTAATGCACCAGACTGCACAATTATATTTTTCAGCTAGATCTTATACAGTGGAAAATGTTTGACACAAACAATATGCTGGTCTTGGCAAAATGCTATGTAATTCCATACATATATTTTTTTAAATTAAACAAAATATTGCAGCAGCTGCGTTACTGTTTATAACTCAATATATGTCTGTATCCATGATTTGATGTCTAACACTTTCCACCGTATGTAACTGCCAATGAACTAAACAGCAACAGGTGGAAAGGTAGGTATTTATTTTTACAGATTTATTATAAAAGTAGAATTTCAACATGTAACAATGAGATATAATTTTCACAAAGCCACAACAGTTCATAAACACCTAAAAAAATTAACTATAAACTTGTCCTTAATCTATAAATTTAGACTATGCGAAGATGGCGATAGAGATTTTACTCTCATTTAACATTTAATCCACTATTCTTGTTTGATGCAACACTAATTATAGTGATTAGTCTAAAGTGGGGAGTGCGTTAGATTAGCTAACACAACCTCAAGTATTGTCTGACAACTTCTTGGAATATATGTTCATATTAAAATATGATCTAATCTGCAAACACATTGGAATATCAAAGAGTACAATTATTATTGAAATTAAAGTGATGGTGACATAGAATGTATATTATATTGTAACTGATATGTTTTTATGATAGCGAAAACTGTGCGCTTTGTGTTATGTAGAAGGAATGTTTTCATTTCTCATGATAGTGGACAGAATACATTCTTTTAACAAAAAAAACAAAATTATTAAATGTCATGGAATGAGTTCAACACCTGGTTATTTCATGATAGCATTGACAATAAAATTAGAAACTAAGTATTTTTTTAACCTAATGGGAATAATATTTCAATTCGATGCTAGATTTTAATTCTCATTTTAACAGGAGTAAATCCCCATCTATTAATTTAATAATTCCGTATAAATGTCATCAAATAAAAATATAAAAATAAAACTAAATAAACCAGGAATACCTATAAAGCAAAATTAACTTTTCGATTTGTAGCTAGAACAGTACGTCGAACGAACTTACGTCTCGAGTTGAATGTATTTATATTAATACTAAACATTAATACTCTACTATTTACGTGGTGGAGTCGACTAGTTAACATGAATATCTGGGAAACAGTGTGACACGGTAGATCTAGAGTTGTTCCGTAGTTCAGTGGGGTGAGAGGGTTTATAGTCCCAGCACTACACCTCCGGGCACGGGGAGGTTGGAGTGTTCGCCCGTCAGGAAGCTGTCCACCGCCCGGGCGGCCTGGCGACCCTCGCTGATGGCCCACACCACCAGAGACTGGCCTCGGCGGCAATCTAAATAATGAGACAATTAACACCATCAAGAGAAATCAGTAAAGTCAAACAATCATCAATACAACAAATCAAACGTGCTGCATATGTATTCGTTAACAGAAAATTATAGATACATTGCAGCCTAAATTAATCGCAGCTTTTTCATTTTTATTATATATTTTTAATTTTTATTCCACATAGAAATTAAAATTGTCTGATATAGACAATTATCCGAAAATAAAAAATGTTACAAAAAATATACATGTATTTATCATTTATATTACCTCCAGCAGCAAAGACGTTGTTGATTTCAGTGGAATAGATATTTGATTTTAAGGTTTCAATGTTGCTTCGGCTGTCTAATGGAAGTTCTGAAAATATAATTAAAAATTGGTTAAGTATTTAATTAAAACTGTTAACACACATATTATTTGTATCTTATTTTTCTGGAGGTATGGTAAAGTATCATACGGTAATGATTGTAAATTTAAGGGAAGAAGTTTTTTTTCAGAATATAGTAACATTAATTTACCCAGTTCATTAGCAACATATCTCTCAGGCCCGAGGAATCCCATGGCCAGGAGCACCAGATCTGCCTTGAACACCTTCTGGGTTCCCTCCAACTCCTTCATCTCCCACCTTCCTCCCGCTCCCTTGGTCCACTCCACCTGCACAGCACTCACTCCGCAAATATTTCCAGCACCTGAAAAAAATAAAAAAAATTGAATGTAACCATTGTCAAAAAATTGAGACCAGTAAAAGAAAGTGGGTACCTAATTAGTTTCTTTTTCTGCAGCCGCATGGTAAAATAAAGTTAAGTTCTTCTCATTCACTCAAAAGCTTCCCATATAATACCTAGACACTGACAGCGCTTCTAGCAACAGATAGATGCATCTTGTTTTAATTCATTTATTTAGATTTCATTTTGAATTTATTATTTTCTACCAATGTATAATTCTTATATTTGGCTGCTATGTTATCACAGAGATAGAACAAGAGCAAATAAATAAATGTCCACCATATGAGATATTAGGTTTGAATAACATTGGCGGCCATCTTAGCTGTCAGTGTTCAGGCATTTATATAGGAAGGTTTTCATAGAACACCAAGTTCTCCTAGACATTTGTGTTTGATTGTCACAATTAAATATGAAATAACAATCAATTTTAGTTTTATTTTGTACAATAAAGATAATTACCGTCGTCTAGGAACTCCTTGGTGAGGGTGGAGTATTTCCTGGGGTCATTTCCAAACTTAACTCGCACTTCTTCGTGGCCGTACTCAACGCTGAATGTTCTTGGCCACTGAGGCCACGGGTTGTCCTGGCCTCTCTTAGGCTTGGGCTCGGGCAGAATCTCAAATGTTGTGATAGACTTTGCACCTTGACGTAGAGACGTAGCGATGCAATCGCACCTGAAATAATGACAAATTTCTAAATTTAATACGGTCTAACATAATCACGAGAGAGCACAAGAAACACAAAGCTTTTACCTAAAACACTTCCGCAGAGGTACAGGGCGCGGCATTTCTAATTAATATTAACAACTTAATAATCTATTTCGTTATGTTTTTGTGGTTAGTGAGGTAAATTGGATACACTTTGATTGACAGCTGTTTGATTTATAATAAATTAGTGTCAACAAATTTAAAATGAAAGGTGCACAAAATATTCCATCAGCTTCGTTCAGACAGCACGTGGCGTGCATCAAATGAGTTTCACAAGTGTCAAGAAGTATCAAGCAATAGTTGAACATTATTGGAAAGGCCCAAATTTTTTATTATACATAGTCACAAATGATTTCATACTATTTTGCCCTTTTGATTGCTAAATGACTTATGTTTGGTTGTTGCGAACTGCCTCGAACGTTAGCCCAACGCTATCTGGACGGAAGCTATTGATCAATGGTGCAATGTGTGACAAATTGTTGTTCTGAGTGACATACAAGAATTATAGTGATTCAATTGTTTCTGAGAAATTATTTGTTCGAAAGTTTCTGATTAATTTCTTCAGTGGAAATAAAAAAAGAGGTGAATCAAAATTGTATTTGCAATTTTTGCCTAGCGCCTCTGCAAAACGATACAAACAAGCAAGTGGGTGAAGTTATATTGATTTAGAAAATTTAATTTAAAAAAAAAATTGAAATTACTAAAAAGTATCGGAATTTGATAAATAAGTTTTTGAAAAACTTGGTCAGTATTATGAGAAACATATAAAATAATGTGTGCTGTTACCTTACCAATAAGTCTATAGAATGTAAAGAAGCTAGTAAAATATACGAGTTTCTTACCCGGTATCTCCTCCACCAATGACTAGGACATGTTTGTCCTTAGCACTGAGAATGGGGTTAGTGCTGGGGCGCCCCTTCTGCCTCTTCTGCCAATCTTCCAGGAACTCCATGGCAAAGTAGATCCCGTTGAGCTCCCTCCCCTTCAGGGGCAGGTCTCGGGGCCACGTGGCTCCCATGCACAGGACAACTGCCGAGTATCTAAAATAAAATGTTAAATTTACAATAATCTCGATGTGAGTTTTGGAGGTTAAGTAATATGCAATAAGTAACTTCAGTTCGCAATGTCATTTCCATCATAAGCTTTAAAATATACATTAAACTGTCAAAAATATTAGACAAGGTGCCATGTTGTTTGTCCTATATTTTGCAATCCAAATCTCAGGTGAAGCTGGATAGTAAAGCTAGTCATGTATTTATTTGGTGCAAAGTAATATTTCACCTTTTCATTTTTCTTTCATTTTTGGGTGCTGACCCTTATGGTAGGCAACCAAAAATACATATTTTTTTGGCTTTCTAATACAAGCAACACGACAAATGATTTATCTGTTAATTCTATACAGGTAGTTCGACAAATGTCTAAGGTTTCCAGTGAATACAATTTTTAAAATGTAATCTTTTAAATTATTCATGAAATGCATACTGGAATTTTAGGTAAAACATTCGAAAATGGCTGCGCCGGTTTTCAAAATGCACTTTTTACTGATATTTTAGTATGTTTTTCATAGAATTTAAAAGATTACAGCTTATAATTTTTATTCACTGGAAACCTTAGATATTTTCCTAACTGGCTATCTAGAATTTACAAATAAATCATGTGCAGTATTGCTTGTATTAGAAAGCCAAAAAGTGATGATTAGCGCTATTTTTGAGTGCTGAGGCTTAAGTGCACTTTACTCTTATAGCTTAACCTATAAAAGATTTTTTTAGAAAATGTACAGAAGAGTGTTGTTCTTACACAAAATTATACCCACTATGATTTTTAAATAATACAAATTATATTATTAACATAATGGAATATTAGAAACATACTCATCGGCTAATTCCTTTGCAGAGATATCTTTTCCAACATTGATGTTAGTTTTGAATACAATCCCTTCCTGTCTCATGAGCTCTACTCGGCGAGCAACGACTTCCTTGGATAGCTTCATGGAAGGAATGCCGTACTGCAGCAGGCCCCCGATGCTGTCATTGCGCTCAAACACTGTCACCAAGTAACCAGCCTGGAAAATAAGTCAATCACAATAAAATATAATAATAATAAATATAATCATTGTTTAAATTTACTAAAGTATTGATTGACTGTCGCTAAGTACCCATTTTGGAAAAGAAGTCAATCGCAGTTGAAAGTTTCACAAAAAAAAAAGCATTGGTGTCATCTGTGTTTAAATAATGTAATTAAATAATAGATTGAGGCGTTTGTCAGATTATTCTCACCTTGTTGAGTTGATGAGCACAAGCCATACCTGCTGGGCCAGATCCGACAATACCCACTGTCTTTCCATTGCGGTTTGTAGGAATCTGAAATAAAGACATAAACTTTAATAATTTGATTCTCATACGGTAAAAACAAACAGAAGTGGTCTATTAATTCATGATATGTCAAAATTTAAATACATTAGATTACAGTAAATTTTTTAAAGAAAAACATACCTCCGGAAGAATCCATCCATTTTCAAAAGCATTATCAATGATGGCACATTCAATGTTCTTGATGGTTACAGGGGGTTCAGAAATGCCAAGGACACACGCTCCTTCACATGGAGCAGGGCAAACTCGACCAGTGAATTCTAAAAATGATTGTAAAATTAGTACATTATATAACAAACTAAATTTAAGTACATATTTCGCCAATTCTACGCTAAATGGTCCAAGGTTCAAATACTGTGAAACCCACTTATAAGGTTACCACTTAAGAAGTTTTCATGCTTAAGAAGTTTGAGTTTAAGATGAAATTTTTAAAATCCCCAATTTATCCCATAAGATGTACATATTTAAAGTAGAAAATGTCGAAAAATTCAAAACGACTTGGTGACAATTTAAAATGTGACAGGGGTTAAAAAAAGTGGGACTCAGTATCTGTAATTGAAGTGTTGTATTATACCTGGGAAATTGTTGGTCTGAAGCAACTGCTTAAGGGCCTCCTTCCAGTTGCCTTGGAAGATCAGATCATTCCACTTGGGGATAATGTTCCCCAGGGGACAGCCGTGGATAGACTGACAGAAGGGCACCCCGCAGTCCATGCAGCGGGCGGCCTGGACTCGGAGTCCTCGTCTGACGTGCGGCTTGTCATACACCTCGTCCCAATCCTTCAGTCTCTTCTCGGCCGCGCGGTACACCACTGTCTCGCGGGGGTACTTCATGAAGCCACTGAAAAGAAATTGAATATGAATTATGACATGAAACGATACCTATGTATGTGTGGTGGGCCACTCTAGGCGTGATACCATGCCTACTTAGCGCTACTATAGTACAGAAGGGCCACTCCAAACCAACACTGCCCGGTTCGATAACTTAATTCTTGATCTGTCTCACAGAAACAGTGGAATAAAGGTTTTTTTTTTAAATTACTATTGGTTAAAACCTCTAATAGCCAAGCATTTTCTATTTTGAAGGTAAGCATGTTGAAGGTTAATTCAGAATTACTAAAAATAACTTTTCTCAAATAATAGTTACATATTGTCAATCAATGAACTATCAATATCATTGTCGCAATATCAAATACCGAAGTAAACAAATGACAATAGAATTATACTTAACAAACAGCTTAATATAGTATGTAATAATAACATACATAATATTATTCGATAAACTGATAGTAAAACAATGAGGTACCTACTTTTATGAGAGTTGGGTAGGTACCCAATAATAATAATGATAATATTTACCATGGCAATACCTACCTATCTTTTGATTCTAATTTTGAATTTAAATCCATTACTCAGTTGCAAAAACCTAGTTATGAACCTGGAAAAATGTTTCTTTCGCTTTTCTTCCGGGAATTTATTGGGTTTAGAGAAACACCCGTTCATCACTTTGATACTTAAAGTTTTCAGTTTGTTTAAAATAATCATTTAAAAGTTTACAACACCTCAAAAACTTTTTTTGGAGATTGATATCTTTGCTTTTATGGCCCTCAAAAACATTATTATGTTATTTATGTTAAATGCACGTATGCGCAAGTAAATGAAATGTGTCAGCAAAAAAGATCATAAATGAACTGAATTACCGAGTCTTATCGAGCAGTTTCTCTAAGCGCTTCTTCTCCACGGTGAGATCCTTAACAGACTCTTCAATGTCAGCGATGGGCGCCGAAGGTACGGGAGCAGGGTGGACATTGTTCTGGATAGCCGGAACCACGGGATGCAGGGCCATCTCGGTCAGGGCTCGCTGGTACTCGATGGGGAACACCTTCACAAACTGGCTGGCGCAAGCGGGCCAGGTCTTCAGGAGATCGGAAGCTATGATGGAGCTGAAAGTTAATAAATCATTCATATAAATGGTTTATTAAAATCTTTTTATTATGAATGTATTCATTCTTAAGCTCAATGTTCTTCAATTTATTTACACCTGCAGACTGGTGTAAGTAGGTTGAAATATTTGCGGACCGTAATGCAGAAATAAAATTGATCATTTATACAGTATTTGGTTAAGTGCTTTTAAATATCATAAAATAAAGTAACCAGAAACCAAAACTTTAGAGAAAGCAATAATATTTCATCCTAAAAAGTTTGTGCGAAATCTGTGGCTTCTTCTTTGCTAAAATGGTCGACCATGAATTAACTATATTTGGCGTTGTCTGAAGTTTCTAGCAAAATGCAATTATTTTTAAACACAATATTTTCATCGCACGCCATAGAGCTTTGAAATATTAATTGATAAACATGGCTGAAGTGTTATTGTAGCGAGACTGCATATTGAATAATAATTTACTGTGCTGATCAATTTCTGTTTATTAAGAAAAAAGCCTTAACGGCGAAATTGATAATTTTACCCCATTTTGGGTAATTGGCATAATATATTAAGAAGTAATAACATACCCAGTGTATTGGACAAATTCTTCAAGTAATGTCTTGACATAATCCATGTCCTCCTTAACATTCAGGGGGTACAGGTGAACCATCTCGGGGTTGCATTTTATTTTGAACGAGCCATCTATATCAAGTACGTATGCGATACCACCTGAAATAATATGATAAAAATTGTACATCAGTTTAAAAAATGTTTTCACCATTGGCAAGTATAATTCGTAAAACAAAAACAAAAAATTCGGAGAAAAATTTCAGTCAGATACAATGACATTACAAACATTTTACATTATGTATGCGTATTTCTAATTTTATAAATTTACTATTAAAAACAAATCTTCATAAAATATGCAGGTAAGTACACCTACCACCCTTTTCCATTAATTATACACTTTCTTGATAATGCTTGAATATTGATCATTTTTCATTTCAATACATCTAATTTAGAATGAGTTGAGATCTCAATCAAGCGGGAAGAGATGTTGCACTAAGTATGTTGTTGTTATTTACCACTCATGCCAGCACCGAAGTTCCTTCCGGTGAGCCCAAGAATGAGCACCACACCCCCGGTCATGTACTCACACCCGTGGTCACCTACACCCTCCACCACGGCCACGCAGCCCGAGTTACGCACGCAGAAACGCTCCGAAGCGATTCCCCTGCAAAGAAATACATTCAGCCATGTCAAACAAATCGCATAGTATAAATATCACAATAAAAGGTACTTTGAATAGAACTCATGAGAGATTCGTCATAAGCCACTGCGTGTACTTATCATAATGTCACAGCCTGATTCGTTTAACAATTATGCCTGACAGTGATTATTCATAAATTTAACTCTTTTATTAAACACAAAGAATAAGAATCAGAAAGAATGTAAGTTCTTCAATTTCTATGGACATTTGATATTCTGGTATTTTCTGTCTTTTTCGTCTTCATACAAGATGTGTGAAAAGAGGAAAATTTAGCATGATGAGCATTCTTTGTCGATGACTCGCGGTAAGACTGCTGGGTAGACCATAAAAATAGTGAAAAACCATGGCGGAAAGTAAAAAGAATAGTATGGTATGTGTATATTCTTATGTTACATGTAAATTATAATATGTATGTGCAAATTGTGGTGAATTTCTAACCTGAAGTAAGCTTTTCCGGTTGTCGCTCCGTACAGACACACATTTCCAACAATAACGTTCAAGTGGGATTCAAATGGAGACGTCTTTTGGTGGGTAGATGATTATGGTTCCTCCAGAAAGTCCCTTACCTAGAAAGAACAAAAAAAAATTGGACTAACCATAAACAAAAACTATTTGTGAAATAAAATGTAAGCAAGTACCGATAGTTCTCAAGTTTTTTTTTTTATATGGCTAACAATAAAGATTGAATAGTGATTTGATCTTTCTTACCGACATAATCATTAGCATCTCCTTCCAGGGTGATTGTAACTCCCTTAACGAGGAATGCACAAAAGCTCTGACCAGCAGATCCCTGAAGGGCGATGTTTATCTTAGTTCCATCAGGCAATCCGGGTTCACCATATTTCCTAAAAAAACAAAATGACAGCCGTTTTACAATCTTGTCCTTGGAAAGCAAACTTTCGTAAAAATACTCGATTACATATATAAAAATACATATTAAGAGGTTATTATTAATGTTCTTACAATGCAAGATGATAAGACAGGGTTGAACCGAAAGCTCTGGCTTCATTGTGAATGTTCATTTTGATATCAACCAAAGTTTTGGTACCATCTAGAATTCCTTGGCATTTTTCGATCACAATGTTATCAAGCCTCTTCTCTAGTTGGAAGTCCTGCAAAATAAAATAAATATAAGTTTTCAATGGACCTGTATTGATCCTTAATTCCTAAATTGATAATAAATATTACTAGTATGTATTTAAACTGTTTCGCCTTCCAAAAATGTTGCCAAACAAAAAAATGATAATAATAAATATATTAATTTACCTGCGACTCAGAACCTCCCACAATATTAACTCCCGGTCTCATGTGAAGGGCATTCTTCAGGATAAGTGAAAGATTCAGCATTTTTGCCTTAGGATTGGAATTATTTTCCCTGACTTTAAGAAGGTCTGTGCGACCGATAAGATCTTGGAATTTCCTCACTCCCAAACCGGCCATGTGCGAACGAACCTTTCGATATAAAAACAATAACACATTTTTAAATATTTAAAAATTAAGAAACACCAAATCATCTTTTGTCCAAATACAAAGATGCACAGCACTATTTTGATATTTGATAAAAAATTTCATCAAGAAGTACCTAAGATTGTTTCACAGAAAAGAAGGGAAAATAATGAACCTTAACCTAAAAATCTGATATTACAAGTGATATATTCTTTTCTGTATTCAACGTAGAATATTATTTATAAAATTGAATAATTCAAATTTAGTTTAATTTATGAACTGTAGTGAGATTTGGGATTAATTACCTCCTCTGCCAACATGAATAAGTAGTTGATAACATGTTCTGGTTTTCCGGCAAACTTCTTTCTGAGTTCAGGATCTTGTGTTGCAATTCCCACTGGACAAGTATTGAGATGACACTTACGCATCATGGTGCAACCTGAAACGATGTTCAAAGAAAATATTAATTTTAGTTTTCAAAAATGCAAAAGCCTTTACCGATTTGTGGATGGTTCATAATGTCTAAATATTAATAAACATCTTTGTTTTTAGTTTTGAAAGGTAGTTACCAAGGGCAATAAGTGGAGCAGTACTGAAGCCAAATTCATCAGCACCAAGACAGGCAGCTACCACCACATCAAAGCCTGTCCTGAGTTGTCCATCGGCTTGGAGCACAATTCTAAAAAATAATTTTTAAAATGCCAATTACTTTGTTAATACTAAACCAATTTTGATCAGGTTTTAGTCATAACTATTGATAATTGACAGGGAATTGTGTTATACCGAAACGTAAAGATTTTTTTTTGTATCTGTGATGTCAACAACACTGCATTGTCTCGAAACATAGACCAGTGAGATTATTTTTGTAAAAAAAACCATGTAATTAAATTGTCGTAAAAGCACCTAATATAATAATGTCGCATTTGAAAAGGAACAATAAGAATGTTGAATATACATTTGACAGTTAAAAATTGATACATTACCCCAAATGGAATAAGTTAAGAAAGAAAAATTGATTAGACGCACCTTGACCGCAAGTTATTGAGAACCAAGACTTGATGAGTCTCAGCTACTCCGAGTTCCCACGGGAGACCAGCACTCTTGATGCCTGTCCAGGAACTAGCTCCAGTGCCTCCGTCGTGACCAGAGATCACAATGTGTTCAGCTTTACCCTGAAGAGAAGAATGCAACATTAAAACACGTCAAGCATAACACTCGCTTTCAAACAATCAGCCAATAGGTGAAAACTGCTAAATCTTAGGTTAGCCTAAATTAAGGGAATTATATTTTATATGCATTTTTTTTACCTTGGCAACACCAGAAGCCACAACACCGACTCCTACTTCAGACACGAGTTTGACACTGATGCGAGCGTTAGGATTGGCACACTTGAGGTCGTAGATCAACTCTGCCAAGTCCTCGATAGAGTAAATGTCGTGATGAGGAGGAGGGGAGATGAGACCTACTCCAGGGACGGAGCATCGGACAGCGGCAATGGCGGGAGTTACCTTGTAACCTTAAAAGCATAGTAAAATGTTAGACCTGACCTAGAAAATTTATCCTACAGAATTTAAATTAACCATCAGCATAGATTGTTTTATCTCCCGGCCTACAGGACTAATTTGGAAATGGACATGCCGATGGGGAGGGCACTCTTGCTGTTGAATCGAATAGCTTCAAATATGGACATTTTTTGCGTCAGTGAAACTGCCTTCAAACAGCAAGCTTTATTGCTGCTTGCTTAACTACTGTATGTTATTTATCCATCTTGTTTATTTATAAAATATTGGAAAATATTCATCTTTTTCATCACTAATTTACCTTTCTCTTGTCTTAGTATATATGATTTTTACTCAGTTTTTTGTACACCCCCATTTATATATTTTTTATATATCTTTAAAAATGTTTTGAAATTGTATTTTAAAATGTTTTTAAAATGAATAAATAATTGAATTGAATAGAATCTAATTGAGCATGAAGCCATCGCAAGAGTATGTAGGTCCCAAAGACAGCGATGGTTTGGCCTTGTGGAAAGACTGTCAGATGACAGGACACCGAAAGTTTGAGGGAAAATTAAGTCTTCAACAATATGTAAAGGCATACTGCTGATAAAGAAAGAAAGAGGTTACAACGGAGCTCACAGCAGCAGGACCAAAGTGTGTACATACTTACCCACACATCAACAAGTTTTAATTACCTGGCAATTCACCACCTTCTCCAGGCTTAGCTCCTTGAGCCATTTTGATTTGTAGATCATCGGCGTGAGCGAGATACGAAGCGGTCACACCAAATCTACCCGACGCAACCTGCTTGATGGCAGACCTTCTGTTGAACTCAGGATCCTTAAGCACAAAAACACATTGAATGAAGTTACGTAAGCAGCGTGTTAACCATTGAAAGAAATAAGTCATTTTGGCGAAGAAATATGAAATCTTTCACATTTTGTAAAGCAACTAAGCAATGTGACGAGACTGACCTGGTTCAAGTAGCGATCAGCATCCTCTCCACCCTCTCCTGTGTTAGACTTGCCTCCGATGCGATTCATAGCAATAGCAAGGGCGGTATGTGTCTCCAGAGAAATAGATCCAAATGACATGGCACCTAGAAATAATACCAAATCGAAATAAATAATTTTTTTGTTTAAATATATTGCATCGAAATCTAAATTCTGTAAAATTTTGGTGATGTTTTACCGGTAGCGAATCTTTTGACAATCTCAGAAGTAGCTTCTACTTCATCGATGGGAATGGCTTGATCCAAAGTTGCAAGTTCCAGCTGTCCACGGAGTGTGCAATCACGGATTGATTCCATTGAACTCTCCCTGTATATTAAAAAAATATACATATGTTAGATAATTTGCAATGTTTTGTTAAATGATATTGATAACATCTTTAAATATAAAAAAAGCTTTAACCTGTATTTGTCATAAGCGCTCAAACTGTTCAGAGTAGCGGCCTCTTGCAAGTTGGCGATAGAACTGGGGTCATTGATGTGCTTTTCTCCTCCAGCCCTCCAGTGGTAGGATCCTGGTGTCCTGTTTGTGTCAAATTACGATTTATTAATACACATGTACATACATAAACATACCAAATTAACTCAAAATTTGGTTCATATATCGTGGACAGTAAGGAAAATTGGAATTAGGGTTAATTCTAGTACATATTTAATGTTTTTCTGTTCATTCAAAATCCAGTTTTCATGTCACTACAATTCACTGAATCTCAGTAATGGGAGTACATACTTCGGATTTAACCTGTATATCTGTAGAGATAAAATATGACAAAAATGGGGCCTTCATCAGTTAGTTACCTCAAAATGATCAAATCAGCTCGGTCCCTATAAGCCAAACTGTGACGCTCCAATATTTCCTTTGCGAGAATCTCTAAATTCACACCACCTGTAAAAAAAGAAAAATGAATTATTTTATGTTTAATAGTACCATTTATCATACAGCTTTACCCATACTGAAGTTGTTGCAAAAAAATAAAGAAGTTTCAGCGATCTACCCACTGTGCGACAAAATAAAAATATGGAAGAAAACAAATAATATTATAGTGAAACTTGCTTAAGAACTTTTATTTTTTCGGTCCCTTGAAGGCTGAAATGCAAAAATGTCCCAAATAATGCCACATATAAGGTTTTCCCACATAAGAAGTTTTTTTCTGGTCCCTTGGAAAACGTTATAAGAGAATTTCACTGTAACTCATAATTACCAATTCGAGATTGGGTTCCCTTGAAGCAACGTTCGATGACATCATCATTGAGGCCAACAGCCTCAAAGATCTGTGCTCCCTTGTACGATTGTAAAGTGCTAATTCCCATTTTAGCCATGACCTGAACCAAACAAAATAGAACATTAAATTTACATACATGCATAAGTGTATCAATACAATTAGATATGTATATAGCAAATATAATTATTCACATATTATGGACATACCTTTGAAATGCCAGTTTCGGTTGCTTTGGCATACGCATTGTAGATGTCATCATTAGTCACAGACTGGTCCAGAACTCCATCAGCACGCAGAGATTGAGCCAACTCAAATACAAGGTATGGGCAAATAGCATCAGCTCCGTATCCTGGACCAAAGAAAGTACATCATTATTACATTCTGTTCTGGCATAAAGTTCAAACATTAACTCGGAAAAGTTGACGATTTCTGGCTAGGTCAGCAGGGATCTTATTATCTTTCCTGAATAAATGTTCTTTAAAATGTTGATAGGTGAACTTACCAAGTAGAACACACATATGATGAACTTCTCTGGCTTCAGCTGTTTCCAAAATCAGTCCAACTTTCATTCGTTGCCTGGTCTCAATGAGGTGGTGATGAACAGCTCCTGATGAAAAGGAAATATAAGAATCAGAAAAAAGCTATAGTATTTTACATGGTTGAAATTAGGAGCATTAATTATTGTCTAACTATATGAAGATGGTAGATGAAATGTTGAATTGATTTCACTACATATTAATAAGTCCGCGAAGAAAAAGCCTAATTGATTGAAAATGTACAGTGAAAACATTTATTTGAGGACCACATTTATGTCCCGGTGGGACTTGGTATTAATCTTGTGAAACAAAAACAAAAAACAGAAAGAGGGATGAAGAGAGTGTAAAGGAAGATAGGGAGAAACTATTTATACCGGCACATTTAACATAGCTAAAGTTCTAGTGAGCAACGTTTCTATTTAATGGCGGAGAAGCAATGTGTTGTAAAAAAACCCTTCCCTCAGGAGGTCCCGAGGTTTCTCTCATAGCCAATGAATTTTTTGATGATGCTGTGTGGAGAGTCTCTTCAAGAAAAAGGAAGGAGTGAACCTTGTAGAAGGGGTGAAACACCAAAGCCATTTGCTGTTGAAAAAAGTTAAATGACTTACCTAATGCCAAGAGAGTACTAACAGGCACCCTGTCAGGCCCCGCCCTGCGATCGGAGAGCACAATCAGCTGGTAGCCGGCGCGGCTCGCCTCCTCGGCCTGGGTGCACAGGATGGCCAGGGCCGTCTCCAGTCCGGCCACACCCTCCGTATAGTCGTAGGAACCATCCAGCACTTTGCACTTTAAACAATTTCACATTATTAGGATGTGCAAAAAATGTATCAAATATGTATTAATATTTTTCATCATCATTTGTATTAGAAAGATCAACAGAAAAGAAAAAAATGTTACTGGCACAACCAAGACATGACATTTGGGTAGTTTCTATAAAAATATTATTTTTTTAGTTTGGGTAATAAACAGTTTTTAAACATAGATACGAGACTTGTTTAATTATCTTAATTTGACAAACATGTCCATTACACAAATAGCTATGGAAAGAGCCACATTAGGTAACTCCTTGCCAAGTAGTAAGACTAATGAGTGGATAAGGAGCAAGGCCACGGTAGCAAGGTAACTTGTTGACGTGTAGAATTGTAAAAAATGGAAATTCGAGTGAGGCATATATCCAAAGATAGATGACAGAAGGCTAATGAAGATGTAATACCTTCCATCCCCTGTGTTTGGTGTGCTTGATGACCTGCAGGTCCGGGATGGAGAGGATGGGCTGCGGCAGGAACAGGCGGTGAACAAACTGTGCAGAGGGCTGCAGCAGGTTGCCCACGGGGCCGATGGGACACATTAGGGACATCACAACCTTCTCCCTGAGGAAATAAATAATATTCATTATTGAAACAATATCAATATTATTCAAAGAATATGAAATAGACAACGACACAGAAGATTAGCTGGCGACCGCGACTTCGAAATCAGGAACTCTTCTATCGAAACCTCGGTAATAATTAACATCACAATGAAGCCCTAAAGCTTCAATAAGTTCATTCTAATGTATGTTTTGATAATGGGTAATACAATTGACAGGCTGGTGTCTTTTACATTAATAATATAATAATTGGGAAATTTTTTATCACTTTGGATCAAAAATTTAAAAATTGGTTCAATTACATATAATTTGATGTCAATGACCAAACCAACAGAGAATCTTACCTGAATGGATCGATGGGTGGATTTGTAACTTGGGCGAAAAGTTGCTTGAAGTAATCGTAGGGGAGAGGTTGGAACAACGACTGACAGGCTAGAGGAATGTCATTACCCATGCTTGGGACATTTTTTAAAAACAAAAAATAAGAAAACCATTCATATAAATAATTCGTGACAATTTCAACTATTTCTGGAAAAAATTGAAAAAAAATAAAATAATAAAATAACATATGAATAAAAAATTTGATGAAATTTAAATAAAAAATAATTTAGTTTTAAGACAAAAAAAAACAACAGAGAAAATAATCGGGATTAATAATTAATACCGATTTTTGGATGAAAAATTAATATAAACATGGTGGATTTTGGAAACTAGGGGGCGAAAAGGGGAACATTCTTAAGTTGCTTGTCAATCCAAATTATTTAATTTAGGAAATTTTTAATGCAATTCTAAAGATAAAGAAGATGACTTTAAGCCATTCTGGCATATATAAACTTAACGACGATTAAATGTTCGGCAATTTACAGGTAGGCTAGATATTAAACATTAGAGTCAAAGAACACATTAGATGTTCAGGCCTTAAAAAAACAAAAATTAAGAAACCAAAAATCAAATAATAATAATAATTGCCAAATTTTAAACAAACAATTAGAATTAACTAAAGTCCGATTTTAAGAATGTTCCCCTTCTCCTCATCCCCATCACTACTCCATTACCACCCCCTCTCTGATGCTTTGTCCTGTTTATATTAATGTTTTGTCTCTTTCACCTACTTTGTCTACTGTATTACTCTATATTTAATCTTAGTGTATACTTATACGTTCCTGATGAATTGGAACCGGTCAACTGTTATGTGTATAAATAAAGTGGCTTAAAACAAAATTATTTTTTATTTAAATTATAATGTCCAGCTACAAAGTGTTTGTTTCCTTCGATGAAATAAGTTACTTGAATCTTTCTTTTATCATTTAATTAATAAGGTTCAATGAGGTTTAATTATTATTATTTACTTGTTCTGAATCATGGGCATGATGAGCATATTGATGGTCTCAATGGAGTAGCCGTATAGGGGCAACCTCTTGTCAGCCATGCCGCTGCACACGGTCCCGTATCCATTCAGGCCGTTGATGCACGCAACTCCGTTGGTGATGACATCGTGCTCTTTACGCAAGTCGTCCATTACAATCTAGAAGAATATAATCAATTTTATCCATATTTTATTCATAAGAAAGCTCGCTCCTTCTGTTTGATAAGGATGATTATTTTATCTGAATTAACACGTTGTTTGCGGGTTTTTTTCACCGATCCACACCAAAAGAGGGCGATTTTTTTTTTATTACAATTTTCCCGCAATCCACCGCTAATTTGTACAAATATGCCTTTCAGCGTCTCCTGCGCTTTAGCGATAGTATTACAAAGACGCTTTTAGTCGGCTCCCGCAAACAATGTGTTGAATTTTATTATTTTTTCAATGAATTAAAAGAATGTTAAATATGATTGAAAGTGTTATGTACATTAAACGATAAGGAAAGACAAAGGCCTAAGTTTCTGTTTTAATGCACGTTCCCGTGACCCTTCTTGATAGCATATTTTAACAGTTCTTACATGTGATAGTTCTTATGTATGTGAGAATCATTAAAATATGCGTATAATGGCAGTTTCTAATGTGAGAAATGTCAAAATAGCAGTTCTTATGTATGTAAGATTTGTCAAAATAACAGTAAATGGCAGGTCTTATCCGTAAAAATTGACAAAATCTGTCTATGTATATGGTTAATGACCATGGTAACAAGCATTAAAAGATAGAGATTTAGGTCCCAGGTAAAATAACAAATATTGGATAGAGCATTTAAGGGGGAGTAGACACTGTTTTAATTTACGAAATTATGGTGATATTTTTACACAATATGAAAAAGATTATATTTTAACGACATACATATTTGTGTAAATATTTTTTTTAATTTTACGTAAGCTTAGTATTTACCAAATACAAATCAGAAATTGGCCTTTATTTGGGTCCGCCATATGTATAATATGACTTTGTTTTTTGAAGTGTTAGTGTGTTCAAAAAAATACCTTAAACATTTTCTTTTTTTTGACAGTCATATATTTACAATTTTTTGTTTGAAATAGGGGGGTCATTTCCTTATTTTTAGAAACACTACATTTATTGTTTTTTTGAGAATCGATTGCGAAAGTATTTGTTGAAAAGAAAAAACTATCACTGAGGGCTTAATGAATTTATTTTTTGTAATTATTTGTATTTTTTAAAATAATTTTAAATGGCTCTGTTTTTGTAGTAATAGGGTTTAATGATTTTTGTCTAAATCATACCGTATAAGGTGGCGCCTATATTAAAAATGTGGCGAAACTTTGAACTTATTATCTAGCATGTTTTCTCACCTTTCGGGTTATGTTCTTTTCTGACAACAGAGGGTATTTTAAATTCAATAATTAAAAATGCAGTTGAAAAAGATACTCCATTATTTTCACTCACAGGTATAAACCCCTTCGAAAGTGAATTTTACGAGGAATTTGTAAAAAATATCCAATATTGATTTATGATCGTCTCTGCAAACCATATAATATTAGTGCATGCAGATTTTTTTTTATATCTGCATGGCTTTTTCAATACATAGCATAGATATGTTAAAATTTGTCATTTTTTTCGAATCAGGCGATACTGAGTGGATCTACCACTTTAAAACATTTTTTTGTTTTTTTTTGTTTTGTGAATACCGCACAAGATTCTCAACTGCTCCCAACCGTCTAGAGCCAGTGAGACTATGGCATCCCCAATTGGGGTATGTTGTGAAGTTAATTGTAATGAGGAGGGGGGGAGATGGGGAAAAGGAAGGTTGGGAAGTACCTGGCTATTCAGATCTAGTCACCAAACACGGCTTAAGCCATTTCCAGTAATGTTCCGATTCTGAATGGTGGTTTTTCACTAGGGGTGATGATACTTAGAGTATCTACCACTCTGTAACGGCCGCAAATATACTTTATATTATTTTTGTATGAATGAAATGTGTTATGACACATATTAATTAAATAAAAGTTATTGGCGCACACTGGGTTTGAACCCGCGACCTTTGATTTGTAGTTGAGCCGCCTTACCACTGACCATGGATACCGTCCAAATACACTATTGAACGGGACAAGTACTCAAGGTAGGTTGAGAAGAGAAAGTTCTAGATTTAAAGGCGGGAAGCGAGCGAAGTCGGCACTAGTAATTCAAGCCGGGCGACGAAGCCAGACACTGAGACCTTGTACCCTTTGTAGCTTCTGTCAGCCCTTAGGTGCCCGGAATGCCCATTACGGTAAATTTTTATGGTCGGTGGCATTTTTCGGTCATTGGTGTCTACCGCCGCCCGGTATATTTATTTATCAAAAGTACAAAAATAATACAGTAAGTAAACAATCATACGGTACATACTTTTATGTAAACTTTAGTTTTTCAGATTCATGTGAAATAGATACGGAAAGATTGTGGAATTTATTAGCATCTTTCGTTGTATCTGCAGAAAATTATTTAAATACAAGAAACATACATGATCAATTAGCTCGCCGGTAGCGCGACATAGATTACTATTATTATTTTTCTGTGATTTATTGAGCTTGTCGTTGTATCCGCGGAAATCATAAACTGACGGAAATCACGTCCGATACAACTATGTAGAAACATCCCGCAAATACACTATACTCGTATGTACCTTATCAGTCAATGAACACATTTTGAGCGGTTATTTTGTACGCTGGCTCCGGGCGAAAATAAAGGTCCCGCGCCATGGGGTGCGAATATTTTTAATTAGTTTTAAATCGCTATATCTTCGAAAATCATGTAGATATTTTAATTTAAAAATCTAAGTAGTACTCAGCACACCCTGTTTTAAAACTATTTACGGAAAATTAAATAAAATTAGTAATGCAACGCAATTAACCGAAAACAAAGTCAGTGTTGGGTCATTAATAATGGAAGGCTCATTTTGGTTTAATTTTTTTGGTAAAAATCAAGCATGTATTTTACAAAATTTCAAATTTTACTGTTTTCACTTAGTTCAAACCATTACTAAAATAATAATAATAATTGCCGTATCTCTAATGTCATCAGTTTAATGATTAGTTATTTTTGTTGTTGTTTTTTGTTGTTGTTTGTTTTTTATTTTTAAATACAGTCGAACGTGGTTATAACAATCACGGAAATAGCAGGGTCATGGCTATAATGAGCAATTACTGAATGATGTGTTAGTTCGTGCTTATTTTCATACAATCATGTGGGGTTACTGATATACCGTCGAAATATTATGAAACACAACGGCACCCGTCAAATTGACGGATTTACGATTTGCTTTGCAAATTTTACTACACAGACAGTAATTTTTACAGTTTTTTTATGACTTTTTATAATTGAACAGTGTAAATATATTTATTGTATTTTTATTTTCGGAAACTACTTATTTTTTTAAATCTAGTCGCTACATACCTATCTCTACGGACACCCGTCAAATTGACGCTTTTGAATTTGTCCCATTTGTGAAATTATTACTTCTAAAACAAAATAATCATAGTATAACAGTTTGTGTGAAGCAATGAAGAAAGAATGTCATCGGTGTGAAGGATATTTTGTTTCAAACCCAAATCACAAATAAGTGTTCTTGCATAACACATTTGGCGCATTATGAATTATGGGGCAATAAAAAAAGGCCTCTTCGAGGGTGGAAGTCTGGCGAAGTTGACCATACGGCTGTATTAGTGTAAGTAAATAAATTTATCTTCAGTTATAGAGTTGTAGTCAGTGTATTGAGACGTGGGGTTTAATTTCAGTGAAATAAAACATTTATAAACAGTATTTGTGTTTATCCGTCAATTTGACGGGTGCCTGTAGAAATAGGTGAATAAAAAAATGCCCGTAAAGCTAGTGTTAATATCTTGAACAAAGCATATAAGCTGATTTTTATGTAAAAATAAAGATTCTCTATCTAATTGTTATTTTACCTATGAAAGCGAGCATGCTATAACCATATTAAAATTCATGGTTATCTTTTTACTGATCTACATTTAAGTGAATAAAATAATTCATAATAAACATTCATTGCATAAGAAAGAAACTCGTGATCTTCTAAGTGGGTAAATCAATAGTGACACGAAATAAAAACTTTCCGCAAAACACAAACAGTCATAAAATATAATAAATCATGGCGTCTTAACCAATACTAGCTACAGCAAATAATAATTTTGTGACAAAAGCTGAGTAAACATGAATTATTATTTAATGTGATTGCAAAATTTACAGTGTATACCGTCAGATTTTTTAACTCACCATCTGCAAATCAGGATTGGATTTTTGAAAAAGAAAAAGTTTTGACAAATATTATAATCAGATTCATAATATTAACATACATACCTTGGTAATGAACGATTTTGTGTTAGATAATAATATAAATAAATATAAGTTCATAGCGCCACCTTAGAACCAGAAAGCGGCATCGTGAACGTTGGCTTTTCACGAAACTTTTTATGTATCTTTACTACAGTGCAGAAACTCTGTTTATCTTACGAAAAACTCTCAAAGGTGAAAGTCTGCCGTCAAGGAATTTGCATTACATATTGTCTGAAATTTCTCGGTCAAAGCAACTATTTTCAGCGGCAACATCATTTCCATCGTGACAAGCTTTGAAATATCAAAAAAGAGTGTTAAAACTCAGGCGTAATCAGGTAATAACTACTAATCGCTGTTGCTCGGCAATTACGGCCTGGGATACTATACTTTAGATGGGGCGCTACAAACACATTGTGCGGCACCACGGCGCACCGCCCATAGTGCCCCAAATTGATATTCAAAGAATAATTCGAATTGCAAGTCGCAGCGGAAAAAACCCTGACTTGTGCACCAAGTCTGAGTCTGAGATTGTATTTACATGGTTTATTCATGGTAGAATTAGTAACATAGTTCTAACACGAATACCGATGTTTCGATATGAACTCGATGAAAATATCTTTCTGGTTCTGTGTCAGCAATAATATAATAAAAAAATTTGGGAAATTTTGTAGAAATAGTGGTCAATTGGCACAATGAGTATAGAATTAGAATAAATTAGTAAATGCTTCAGGGATTCATTGCAGATTACTTTACCTGTTCTTTGAGCCATTGGGAATGCGGCCGGCTAGAAGAAATGTGCAGTTTCAGTTCAACGTCCTGAATCATTTTCTTCTCTTCCGGTATCGACCAGCAACATACGACCTGGCTTCAAACGACTCTGGAAAATAAGGTACCACAACGTTTTATTAATTGTTCTAAAACTGTATATTTTTGATTATAAAATGTTTAACCTTTTAATTTTGATTTTACAACACATTTTTACGCTATATAGATATATGTAATTTTTATTATCGGCGAAATTTGTTAAAATGTGAAAACTATGCATTTAATGCAAACTAAACACCTCGAGAATTCCGGAGGTTAGTTTCCAAGTATTCTATTCTCACTGTATTGTGTTTTTATTATTACTATTCTTTCGTTATTTTAAATTTTTACTTTTAAATGAAACTTTTTTTGTTACATACCAAGAACCAATTTTACTAGCAAGTGATATTAGTTTTTCAAAATAATTTTTTGTCATTTAAAGATTTACAATTACTCAAACTAAAAAATTATTACTTTTATAAATCAATATTTATAATGGTTACTTTTTCGTTTTATTCATTATTCTATACATCATAGGGATGACAGTAAATAAAAGTAATTTTAGAACTGAACAATAACTGAGATACATAATAAAATAAAAACAATAGTTTTTTTGAGAAAAAATACAGTGGATTTTTCGCACATAATGTACAAAGTAGGCTGGAATTAAAAGGATTAAGGACAAACTTAAAAAATCTATAGCGATGATATTAAATATTGAAACAGTATTAACAATAATCAAATCACATCAGAATTTTGTTTATTGTCTCAACCCAAATTTGAACTCGAGACCTTCCGCTAACCACTTCAGACACACCGTGTTACTCCAATACATGTTAAAGATTATTAACATTGTTTGAAGTTTTATTCGCTAACCTAGAAGCGATTAATCCATCTAGCTTGAAATAAATAATGACCTCTAGCAGATTAAATAAAGTTTTTTTTTTAAACCACCGCGCATTGAAGAAATGCGGCGAGTCTGAAGGTTGATATGATAGCTCAGTGGTTAGAGCATCCGCCCAGGCAGCGAAAGTCGAGTTCAAATCCCGATCACGGCAATAACCTTTTTTCTCACGAGTTTTTCTAGGGCATACTTTTTGAAGTGTTTGTTTTAATGTTGTTTCGATATTTATGATCTGAAATTAAATTCATAATTAATTTGATAGATTTGTCGGCTCAATGTGGACATCCAGCTCTGGTTTAATTATGGCTATTAGTAAGTACAAAATACAACACACCTTGAGAATAACATTAGCGGGATCAACATCATAAACACCCACTTCGGAAGCCATCACCAAAACATTGTCAGTTGTTATATAAAATCGGGAAGGCCTTAAACCATTACGGTCCAAAATAGCACCTGAAAATAACCAACATAAAATATCAATACCTGAGTCACACCCGTATAGTTCCCCCCTCTCCTTGTACTAGTCAACTAGTCAACTAGTCAAACCAATTCCTACAAAAAGTCAATTTCGATATTTAATAATACATATATAAAGAATATTTTGTGCGTGTAAAAACCACAACATTTTATACGAGGCGTATAGAAGCAATGGCGGGAGTGTCAGTGGCAGAATTGTTGGTAAACATTTTTTTTGTGTTCCCCACACAAGATGCCCAACTGCCTGGGAGCCAGTGGGACTATGGCATACCCAATTCGGGATGTGTTGTGAGGCTGAAGGAAGTGGGGAGGGGAAAGGAGATGGGAAAGAGGAAGGTTGTGAAGTACCTGGATATTCAAATCTGGTCACGAAACGTGGCCAATGCCATTTCAGGCAACATTTTGATGGTCTTTCACGTGGGCGAAACTGTTATGACATTTAAAAAATGTAAAACATAGCTGTCAGCAATAAATTTTATTACTTTGCTTGACATATTATCTTCGATTAGTATTTGATATTTATAATTAACAGGTGTGGCATTTTCAACACCTTTTATTTGTCTATTTTATTACAACTACCCGGAGCCAGTAGGACTATGGCATGTATATAATATCGGGGTGTGTTGTGAGGCTGAATATAATAATAATAATAACATTGAACTTATATAGCGCAGTTTTGTGATATTTCACCTCAAGTGCGCTTCATGCTAAATTATGCTAATAAGATTTAAAATAAACAGGTGTATACAAATTAAAACTATCTAAAATAATGATCGTTATCGTACAAGAGAAAAGGTTCAGATATGGGTATAACAGTGTAGTACATCAACAGATTAAAAAACAATTTACTAGGAGCTAAGGGTATAAAATTCAGATGCAAATTGTATAAACACATTTGTCAAATCAAAGAAAAGGAAATATGATTGAGGACAGGCTGAAGGATTGAGGAGGGGAATCAGATGGAGAAGATGAAGGTTTGAAAGTACCTGACTATTCAGATCTGGTTAGAAAACGCAGCTAAAGACATTTCAAGCAACGCTTTGACTCTCTCAATGGTGACACTGCCATTTCGTTTCAGTACACCTCGTATCTAAATCAAATAAAAATATACTCTGTGCGTATAAAAATCACAAGTTTTTGTATTCGTACTCACTCAATCTCAGCTCAACATTGACAATATAGAGAAGCCCCACACAAGAATTTTAGAAAAAATGTGGAGATATCGCCATGGTTACTGAGTCACTTCCAGCATTTATTCTACTTCACTTACTTCAAGGTCTTCTTTACTCCAAAAATAGAATGTTGTGCAACTAACAAATTTCAATCCCGACAATCAATTGATTGATAAATTTATCGACTTCATGCATACCAATGTAGCGTCCATCGGTGAAAGAAATAAGGGCCGGCCCGTCCCACGGCTCCATGGCACAAGAGGCCCAGTTGTAAAAGTCCTTTTTGGCCGTGGGCATGGTGACGTCATTCTGCCAGGCTTCGGGAACCATGGTCATGACGGCCTCTGGCAGCGGCCTTCCTCCCGCACGAACCAGAAACTCCAGAACACAATCGGCCGAGCCGGAATCAGACAGGTTAGGCTCTACCACTGGATATAGCTTCTTCAGATCTGAAAGAGGAACACCTCAGTAGAATTTTTTACACTTAATGGACTATTATTTATGATATTAATAATCTAACACACAAATATGAAACAGAAAAAAGCCAGAAACTAAAAAGAACTATGGTCATGACTGAGACTCGGACTCGGAACCTCTTCTCTATCCGGGAGTAAAACTCTGCCAATTAAGCCATCAAGACCTTATTAGAAAGCGGTATTTTTAAACAATCTTATACTTCTATTGAAAATTATTAATATTTGAATTTCTTCCGATTTTTGGCTGCCATCTAATTTTCAATAGATGTATGAGATCGTTTAAAATATGCCGCTTTCTAATGAGGTCTTATTAGAGGTTCCGAGTTCGAGTCTCGGTCATGACCATTGTTCTTTTTAGTTTCTGGCTTTTTTTCTGTTTCATATTTGTGTTTTAGATTGTTAATATTATTTAATAATAAATAAACATTAAAAATTTAAAGTTAATTCCAATTATAATAATGATAATTATTTATTTTAATTTAACAGCAAGTCTCAGACTACGGTGAATAACAATGGATTGTTGATACTTGAATTGTTTTATGTGGTTTGTATTGTACACACCATGGGTTTGAATTAAGCACCCGGGATGAATTAATTATTGTATACATTCGCCACCACATAAGGTGTTGTAGACCTAGAGATACATATTTAGATAATTAAAGCTTTTTAAAATTTTATTGCAAAGGTCAAACTTTCTAGGTGCTGGAATATCAAGACACTGTAGTTCTGGATTCAAATTTCCTGTGCTACCAACACAATATTAATGTTTTTAAATAACATGACATACCATCTCCAAAGAGCTCGCTCTTCATCACTCCTTCACGGGCCTTCATGAGGTTAACATTTCCGCGTGAGTGTATTGATTTCTCCATTGTGAGCAAGGACCCTGGAAATACAAAGAGATATTATGAATATCGCCTTAACATATCACTATACAATGTTATGTAGTATGCAGTACCTCAAAGGATGAGCCCTCTCCCAGCTGGGGAAGGTGTTGGTGGAGAAGCGCGTGTGCACCAAAGCCAAGTATGTATCATATGCGGGGTGGCTCAAATCCTTAAAGTACACCTAGAAGTTTGAGAGACTTGCATTAATTCCAGGTTCCTTTGCCAATCTATAAATCTTGAGTGACATAAAATAAAGCAATAGTTACCCAGAGTTGATCAGATGTCAGAAGCCCTTTGTAGACGATGGTCTTTAGGGAAAGACTGCAGATGTAAAATCTGGCGCCGGGAATGGTTATTTCATGTGTTGCTCTTTTGCGCAGGACGAAAATCTGGAATAGAGGTCTTTATTTAACCAAGATAAAATGTGGGTATGTTCGAACATTTACTTAATTGTTGAACAATTTATCGTATTTAGCGAGTTATTTGTGGTTTAAAAAAAAATCTAGATGAATTTTGGCTACTTTCAATAATTGCAAAAGTTAAAATTTCGCTTGTCATTTTTATACCACATCAAGAACATGTCAAATATAGGTGTTTTACACTTAGATGAATTGTTTCACGTTGACATCAGAAAACTATAGTTTTCGCTTTTGCAGTTTTAAGGTTTTATAATCAAGTGCAATGTAGGTAGGAAATATGATATGCATTTAAAAAACTAAAATCGTAAAACCTTTTGTACACATGTATTAGAACAAAGTCAACCAGTTTGTGACACAACTGTATTTGTTTCATGGTAGATATATATATATTTTAAAGCTACCTTAATTTCTGTGGACTTATCTACTGTCAGTATAGCTGTAGGCGTTGAAGAAATCGATTTGTCTCAGCCAAAATGTTTCACACTAATGTTACTTTACCAACTTTAAAAAGTGTCACCAATGAACACAATGAACCTATCCATTCCTCATACCTGTCTTGTGAGTTCTTCCTGGGTGGCGAAGTCTCCGGTGATGAACACCTGACGCATGAAGGGCTCCGAGTTCTGGGCAACTTGTCCTGGAAAAAATCATTTATTACAACACACTGAAGTATGCTAGTTATAAAACATTTTAATATACATTAAAAATATGTCTCATTTGGTTCAAACGTTTAAAGTTAATCCTTTAATAAATATGTTTTTTCTGAAATAAATACTTTGCTGATGAATATCATGAATAGGCGAGCGGTAAATGGAAGTAGATATGCGGAAAGCATCCAACCCCAAAAAGATGAAACTGAGAAAAAGGTGTTTGAAAATATGATGATACAAAAGCATTAATATGCGTAGTCGGAATTTGTAAAGTGAATTTCAGTGTTATTGAGAACTGTTATTTTTATTATAAATAGGTTATTTATAATTTATCAATGTATTTATTAAGAGAATATAAATGTATTTCCTATATAACCCTACATTTTAATGTTTTTAAACTTCAATTTAAGTCAAATATTTACAATGTGCGTTGGTAAAAAAATTGTTAACAAAAATATATTAGAGCTTGGATGTTTTTAGCAGATAGAAATCTCGTATTTATCTACAGAAAAACATGTAAAACTCGATTTTGGAAAATTGTGGGTTAGACGCTTTCTGCATAACTACGTCCAAATAATAGTTCATACAAAGGGAATTTTGTTATTTCTAACATAATGTTAAACTATGGAGCGATTTCTACTTCTTTTTATAAATTTTAGGTTTATAAAAAAATGATAACATTGTAATGTTTTCCTACATCCCAATTATGTTTGTTTTATATCACACTTAAAATTATATCTTGAATTCAAGTACTTAGGTACTAAAATATTTTATAGTCGTTTTCCTAGCTTAAGCGATTAGGTTAGATTAGCGAGATTTCCTTCTGTCTGAACAAAATTATGATAAATAATAAGGTTGCTAAATAATATGATCTCTAATAGCTTCAAGGCATGGGATTATCAGTGAGATTGTATGTGATAATGAGATCAGAAGGGTAAATATGTGTACACATTAATGCCACTCCTTCCAGAGTATACAGAATTAACAGTCTCTAAGAATATAACCAACGTCAACGAGATAATATTAATATTTAAAAAGAAAAGTAAAAAATATTATCAATAATCTTCAATGAAAAGTATGAGATAGATTAAAAATGTCGGTTTCTAATAAGGTCCCAATGGCTGAATTGGTTGATGCGTTTACTCCCGGATAGAGTAGAGGATCCGAGTTCGAGTCTCGGTTGTGACCATTGTCTTTTTATTTTCTAACCTTTTCTGTTTCATATTTGTGTTTTTGATTATTGATATTATTTAAATATTTAAAAAAAAAATGCAAGCATTAATATTTTGAAGTTAATTCTAATTACAAAATTAATATTTAGTTGAGTAGACAGTGTAGACACATAGTTTATTGTTTCACACTATCTTAGAAACTAGAAGATAATATTTTACACAATATTTATAATTTTAATTGATAATTATGAATGGTATCTAATGCGGACACAACTTCAAAGTCAAGTGTTGTATTGGCAGGTACATAAAATCAATAAAATTTATTCACTATCAACATAACCTTGGTCTACTCCTAGTACCTACTCGTACTTATAGTTTATGTGGAGAATGATAAGAAATGCTGTAATGTTGCACTCTGTGAGGATCTCAAGCACTTTGTGGAGTGCAGCATAAAATTAAAATAATCTGGTCGAGTCATAATCGTGTCAAACTGACCTCGAATGAGGGCCTTAGAGTGCAACAAATGTGTATTAGAATATGAACTAATTTGTAAGATGCGTGACCTTGACCAAGAACTTTATGTGTGATGTTGTATACTTTCTACCTACTATTAATTAAGTCCGTTTTTGTATTATGTATGTCTTTAGGGCAGGGCTGGGGAAACTGTAGCCCATGACCTACCCAAATATTCATGTAGCCCGCAGGGTACATCAATTATTACATTATACTATCTACAAATATATTGTTTTAGTATCAGCATTGAATAAAATAATACTTGTGGAAATATAATAATACTAAATTTGAATTCAACGCTAATATAAACTTAAACAATTAGTTTGTATTCGCATTGTTTTTGGCAAGCTATTGTTTTGCGTCATAATAACAAACAAAAAAACTGTTTCAGTCAGCAATACCAATTCTAGTGAAATTTCGATAGATCTACCGATTTTGGATGAAACCTACGGATCTAATGAAATTCATTGAAATCTACCGAAATTGATTAAAAATCGATTTTTCATGTCACCATCTGTAGATCACTCAAGTGATTAATTCTTTGTATGATTCCAAATTAATTTTTAAACTCAACATAAATATTTTAAAGAAATGACGAGATGTGAAAATAATACATCTATGTTGTAAAATATGTATTATCGGTGGGAGATTTTTATGTTGTCTGTAACGTATTCTGGTGACAAGTTGTTGAAACACAGCGCGTTTAAAAACTAAAAAAGGATTTTCTTCGGCGGACCCTACATTTGCATAGAATCTCAATGCAATTTTCCAGGATAAATATTTACCCAGCCCAACTTTACTGGATAAGATAACAAAATAAATAGTTGATTCCATTTTAAAAAAATGAGTTATTCTATTGGTTTAGTGAAAGGTGCGGTGCAAACTACTAATAATGCAGTCGGCGAATGCCCGCTCTACACATTTCCCCAGTGGAATTGATGCGGTTCAAAGAGGCCCTCGACTGGCTCTGAGACTGTGATGTTCACCTTTGACCCCCACCATACGAAAGAAGAACAAGATGACATTGCAAAGCTCTTCTACGAGATGTATCAGAGATGATGTAAAGACATACTGCTGATAGATCCGTCGTGAACTCTCCCTCATTCTCATAAACGAAGCATGTAACACAAAGTTACGTACCGATGGTGGCATTATTGGTGGGAACAGTTCTCCAGCACAGGACGGATATCTTGAGACTCTCAGCCAGGACTCCGAACTTCTCCTCCATCTTCTGGTGGTGGGACTTGTCCAGGTAGAAAATTCCCGTAGCATACTTTCCGAATGGCGGCAAATCTATGTGCTGGGTCTTTCTGGGGAGAAACAAAATTAATTCAAATTAATCAAAGGTCGATAGATTCATAATATTATGAATATCTTGAGGTGATATTTAACAGAATTGGCGCTGTATAAATTAGGTGTATTAATAAATAATAAAATGGATAACTTTTTGCCGTTTTTAAATTAATTTATCTAACCTATAATTTATCACTTAAGCTTATAACTATCTCAACTAGTGACTTACAATAAGGACTTATGGCTTGTAATTTAAAGTAACTTGTCTAAGATTTCATTATTACTTCATCACCTCTTTATTATTGCTCCACATTTACTGTTATATTATCATTATAGCAATTTTGAAATGTTGAATTTAATAATTGTCGAAATCTTATATAATCAAAAATTAAAAAAATTTATATTTTATATTTGTGAGGATCAAGGTCTACCAGGTGAAAAAAATTTCAATTAATATGAAATGAAACAAAGCAAAAGAATAGAACAAAAATAATAAAGATAACACTTAAACAAATAAGTTGTGCAACATTAAATCAATGCATGTCTATAAACTCCACATTAAATCGAATTTATTTTATGATCGCTATCTGTCATATCCTATCATAACAAAAGTAGATTAGCCAGTGAAATAATTAAATGGAAAATAAAAACTTTTGAAGTAGCCAATTTCGTCGAATATTTACGATCAAAATACAATTAAAATTAATAATTAAAAATAAATTCAACAATTGGTAGTTATTTTTTATTGAATAAGAATCGCTTTAATCTTTAATGTATCGGCCTACCCCTTCCCAGGACGCGGGCGGGTAGTGTTTGTTTAGTGGAATTGAAAATGTGGTATTTATGTGTTCATTTGACACCAGATCGAAGAGCCCCCCCGGTAGGAATTGACCTTCTTTATCGATGTCCACGGTCGTTTCAATTTATACCAGTCTATATTTGTTTGTTGAACGAAACTTCTTTGATGAATACACTTTATTTACTGTGTGACAGCTGGCAGCTAGACACAATATTATACTATATTCAAATATTAAGTTCATGTGAACATAGTTGTAATTCCCATTATGTAGAGAGCGAAAAAAAAGTTACGTAAAAAATCGCCTGGATAACGGAATTATTCACATGTATCGCTACGGAAGAGCGATGTTGGGGGCTAGGTCTTTGATATAATATATACTAGTGCGCCGAGTTGTTTGGGAGTGTCTTTCGTGATGTTGTAATACATTTATATTTTGTTGTCTGATATATTTTACATAATAGGTAGATACATATTGTTGAAGCCAGGCCCGGCCCTGAGCCAAAACGGCGCCTGGCGCAGGTTAAATTTTTGGCGCCCTTTGTCAAAACTTAATTTTAAAAACACCAACATTTTCGAAAAACTTCTACGTCTAAATAAAATAGCTTATTGAGAAATTGTAATAATAGGTATCTTCGCGTTTCATTTTCCACGTGGACCCATGAGGATTATATACAAAAAGCATAACTTTTATAAAAAAAAACATCATCACTGTTAACCACTCGTTTTTGGCAGGTTTCCCCTCTGAAATATAAACTAACAGATCCAACATGTTTTAAGTGTAAATGTTTTGTTCTGTTGAATTTGCAGAGTAATATTATAATGCATGTATTGTTTTAAAAAACAGCGCCTTGGCAATCCTCCGCCTGAAGCGGACTGCTCCAATTGCGCATGCACAGAACCGACCCTGAAGTCACTGTATGTGCAATTAGGCGTTTGAAAGCCACCGACAGCAAATATTTCGTTATGTTCAGGGTCTTGTTTTTTTTCAGGCTATTTATTAAATCTATCTCAAAAACTATCGAGAATTGTGTGTCGTTCTATAATATTACGCATCCAGTACCAATCACCCTGTAATAATACATATGCTTCCTATTTCTGAAAAATTTATTTTGTATTTTCTTCGCAATTGTCGGAAAAATCCGACAGCAATTGTTGTGAAATGCGAGAGATTGATGATAAGGTTTCCAATTATTATTTTCTACGAGTTCCGACAGTCTAACCGAAAGCCTTTGTATATTTTTCCAACAAACAAACAAAGCAATAACAAAGGTAATTTACGGTTTGAAAAACTGGCTTGATAAAAGAAAATACAGTTTTTTTTTTTATAAACACGCACGTAATGGTATACGAGTACGCAAACCACTGATAAACCTCTGCCCCTTTCTCTTAAATGACGCGCGTACCAGAAAGAGTTACAAACAGAGTTCTCTCAGGACAATAATATTTCTGTTTGTTGGAAAGGTCACAGGTCACAGGGCTTCATAACAAGGCGATGTCGCGCGTCATACCCCCTCTCCGCGCCCCGAACTTGGGGGAAGGGGGAGATGATATCGATCCCTCCAACATTCCTGACCTTCTGTATCAGAGCCACTGTTACTGAAATGACGTTGAGTTGTCATTTCAGACAGAAACCTTCATTCCACTACCAACCGTCAAAGCTGGTAGGACAACGGCATCCCCAATTGAGGTATGTTGTGAAGATTGAAGGTCCACAGATGAAAAAAAAACAATCTGATGCGTCATCGAGTGATTATAAGAAACGGTCCACATCAAAGTACTTTAGTTTCCAGCACAAAATGTAAAGCCATTTGGAATCGACGGAGTCGTGTGGAAAATAAGTAAAGTAATGTAATACAAATCTGTCGAAAATGAGTTAATATCGATCTTTAGAACCTTGGAATACATTTCAGTCGAGCAATGATGTGAACACCGCACGGAAGTCCCGACTGCCCGGAGCCAGCGGGACTATGGCATCCCTAAATAGGGTATGTTTCAGCGAGGTTGGGGTACCTGGTTATTCAAATCTGATTTTCGAGGCAACAAAAACTTAAATTAAATGACGTTGAGTTGTCATTTCAGACAGAAAAAGCTGTGAAAATTCTACCAACCGTCAAAAGCCAGTAAGACAACGGCATCCCTAATTGAGGTATGTTGTGAGATTGAAGGTAGAGGGGAGAGGAAGGCGATGGGGAAATGGAAGGTTTGGAAGTACCTGGCTATTCAGATATGTTCACCAAACATGACTAAAGCCATTTCAAACAACGTTTCGATTCTGAATGGTGGTCTTTCACCAGGGCGATACCGAGAGTACCTACCGCTTGGAACGTGCCGCAAACATAACATAATTATATATTATTTTTATATTAATCAAACGTGAAATAACACGCAGATTATTAATCATTGAAACAATATTGACAAACTCAGGTGTAGTCTCGATCACAACGTAGCCGAGGATCTTAACCGCTCGGCCACGGAGGTCGTCAGTGGAAACAAATATACAATAAATACAGAATAAGGTAAAAAATACGTGAGTTATTTTTTCATTGAATTGTACCAATTTCTTGTAAGTAAATAAAGAGTTCGAAAATAATGAACTGTTTTTTTTTATTATTTGATCTTATTTTGTTTATAATTTCACTTTGCGTGTATTATTTATAAACTACGGTTTGAATTTATAATGCTTTCGTGATAATTTCTAACCAAAGTGAGTTTATTCCAACTCGGTTGATAGATTAATTTTATGTTATGAATTGTTCCTACCATATGATTATGCTAATTTATAAATAAAATTAACGGCAGAAAAACCAGTTTTATTTTATGAAAAATGTGTCTTTTTACTCTCCGGAACATTTCCATAAAATTGTCGGTTTTCATGGCAGGTACTAATTTTGCGACTCGAATCGAAATATTGAATCTTGTTACTAGCATGATTTCAACATTGATTAAGGCTTGAAAACAGTGCCCAACTATGTAATAGTCAAGGTTTTGGTAGAGACGTAAAGAATGACAAAAATCATTTAGACTGGTACCAAAAATTTTAAGACCATGGCTTGAGTTAACAAGTCACGACATTCTGGACAGTGGAGAATGATACCCATAATTAGTAGAGTGATAATTGAGGAACAGCAATTCATTGTTTCTAAGTCTGCGGTAAGGCATGTTGAACTGGATGAGTTGCAACAAAGAAAGTGAGTCAATAATACAATTAATAATTTTGATAATGCAAATTAAATCAAAGTCTTTCCTACGCTTTTCTAATGAAGAAATGTTAGTTCGATTTCAGCATATGAATAATCGCCTCTTTCTCGCCCTAATCTCCATGTAATTATGATGAATATGAACAGTATAGAATAGGAACCAAATGAACCTGGCATATTCTAAATGAGGGTGAACTAATGAGCAGTTAGCAAGGGTTTTTTATTCCCCACTTTGGAAAACAAGTTGAAAAACATAAATGAAATATATACGAAAAGGTATATATTTTTTAGATGGCATAATGATTAATGACTTGCAGTAATTGATCGAATTATAATATAAACAACAATCAGCAAACAGATTAATGAAACCATATGGAATATTGTTTACATTATCTCGAAAGAGGTGAGCTCTTATCAGACCCCACAGTACCGAGTACAAAGTACCAGCCCACACATATTATAACAACTAACTATGTACATCCGATAATGTTACAACATATCGTCGCCCGAAAGGCAAAATGGCTGAAGTCGCTTGAGTCAAGCCTTCTCCCAAATGGAGGCCTGAAAATACAAGTAGACCATATCCACTTTTATGCAAAAGTGAGGTACGTACGCCAAAAAGTGTATTTATTTATGATTTTTTATGCATTTAGATATATAATTTATTAGAAACTTAGCGTTTTATATTTAGTATTATTTTTTTCTGGATCCCGGTACGTAAGAGCATCTGTTTTAAGTAGAATTTATTGAATATTAGTATCTTATAACATTTAATTTGAAAAGATATTGAATTAATCCTAAAAACATACAATCAACTTGTGACTTGGTGTCTAGTTGAAAGCATCATTATCTTTGAAATCGTAAAAATCGTAATAATCCATTAGTTAGTTAATGTGATAAAAATAAATCAGAAAATTCTTTACAAAAAAAAGATGAAAATTGATTTTTGATGACGGCGAAATTACTTTGAAGTGGAATATCTCAGAAGTATTTTTTTGTGACTTGGCTCCGAATGGTAAATATATTTCAGACGGCTGAAGGGCCACAAAAGTCTAACGAAAAAGTTAACTCAATGCTCTCACTGAGTTACGTCAAGCGACAAAAAGCTAAAAAAATCCCAAACTTGTGTCGCTTGAGTCAAGCCTTCTCCAAAAGAATAAGTATATTTTAGATGCCGAAAGGGCCGCAAAAGTCTTCAGAATCAAACGAGAGTCAGAGCATTCGATACTGAAAAAAGAACTAATCAAAACTGCATATTTAACCCATTTTCGACCAAAGTGTCGCTTAAGCCCTTTTGCATTTCTAGCGACGAATATCACCTAAGCATGTACATACGAAAATGTTGTAATCTTGGAGTAACAATATATGGAGAGAGAGGTAATTCTTTTTACCCATCCTATACAAATTTGGGATAAATCACTTTCTCCGGGTTTTAACGTCGTACACCATGTGAAAGAAAGAGACAGCAAATTTCGGTAAATTATCACACCGCTTTAAAGTACTGTAAGAATGTTCTTCGTGTTCCACGTTCTCGTTGACTCCGCCAACACGTTTTCATATGCGACATAAATGGACATAAGTCAACGGTTTTTAGGTTGTATGATATATTTTTTTTAATTTTCACAATAAGCAAACACTTTGTAGATTGGCAAGATGAATTAAATGAAAATACACTTTGTTTGAATCCACTCTATTTGATATAAATACGTCGACTAGTTTCGATTCGGTCTGCTACCCTCTTTATCTTCCATGTTTTTCCCATAGTTAATATTACTAAATACATTATATGGTATGTTTCTTTTGTCCTATTGTTTTATTGTTATCTCCCTCTTAATATTATATCTCTCTTTTCCCCATTTTTCACTATTATATACGCATGCACATTCCTGTTATTTCATTAGTATATAAGTCCCGAAGAAGATTCAGTTGGATCGAAACTAGTATTTATACCAAATAAAGTGGATTCAAACGAAGTGTATTTTTATTTAATTGATATAGTTTTTGTTTATAAAAATACTATGAAAAAGTGGTTCTACGAATAAACAAAAAAATCATGTCGACATGCGCTATGAATGGATGTATAAATATCCTAGTCCTAGCCACGCCCAGGTTTAGCCGAGTCCGGCAAAACTCATCAAAATTGACTACAGCAGCGCTCTCTCTTGTATTATCGCTCTGAGGTCGTAATGTAATAACTTTGGGATAAGCAGTAAGTTAGCACTCCAGATTTGTTGACGATCGGTTAACACCACAAAGGTTCGGCCGCCGGTGGTGTCGACAGCTGAGAATCCGATAAACGGCGAGCATCCGATCGATACCGAGCGGGGAAATTCCACCGACCTTTGGCATTTTCCGCTCACAGCTTCCCTCTTATCAGCGGAGAACAGCGCCCCCCAACGTCACCCGGTGACCTTGACGGCCCTCCGCACAAGCGACCGAATCATTGTCAAAGTATTACGAACTCGGAGTAAGAATATCTATGGAGAGAGAGCCAATTTGTTTTACCCAACCTATACAAATTTGCGATAAATTACTTTCTCCGGGTTTTTGCATCGTATACCGTGAGAGAGAAAGAGACAGCAAAATTTTGGCAAAATTTCACACCGCATCAAAGTACGTAACCATGTTCTTTGACTCGTGCGTCTCACGGGACTCCGCCCACACGCTTTGATGTGCAACTAAACTGAACATAACTCAACGGTTTTTTAGGTTATACGGTATATTTATTTTTATAAGAATACTATGAAAAAGTAGTTATACGAATAAACAAAAAACATTGTATCGACATGTGTTATGAATGGATGTATAAATACTGTAACCCTAGTCTTAGCCACGGCCAGGTTCAACCGAGTCAGTAAAACCTAGTAAAAACTGACTACAGATCGATCTACAGCGTTACCTCTTGTATATTATTGCTCTAAGATTACGAATGTAAGATTTAATCGAAGGACTACGCTATAAAATCGGCAAAAGTTTTTTTTTAATTCTCTTCTACCCTAACACATCCCCCCTTACTTATAAACGGGGTCTTTTACCCAACCTATACAAACTTGCGATAAAACACTTTCTCAGGGTTTTTACGTCGTACACCATAAGCGAGAAAGAGACAACAAAAATAACACACCGCTTTTGTGTACTGTAAGGATGATCTTGGTCTCGCGCGTCTTCGGGGACTCCGTCCACATGTTTTGAAATGCGACTAAACTGGACACAACTAAACGGTTTTTTAGGTTATATGCTATATTTTTGTTGACAACACTGTGAAAAAGTGGTTATATGAATAAACAAAAACATTATGTCGACATGTGCTATGAATGGATGTATAAATAGCCCTGGCCCTAGTCGTAGCCACGCCCAGGTCTGACGACTCCGGAAAAAATCATCAAAAACTGACTTCACTTCCTTGGATAGGTACCACTCTATGTACTCTAAGTATAACTAAACCAACGCTGAACCGGCGCATAAAAATCTAATAATTAAGACGGATTTCATTGATACATTTTTCTATCGATTTCCGTGTTTTATTAATGTTATCTAATTTAACTAAGCCGTTAAATTAGATATTTAAAAAATGTTCAGAGTGGTAGATACTAATAGCATCACCCTAGTGAAGGACCACCATTCAGAATCGAAACGTTGCTTGAAATGCCTTTAGCCGTGTTTGGTGACCAGCAGTGAATATCCAGGTATTCACAATCTTCTTCTTCCACATATCCTTCTTCTCCCCACTACATTCAACCTCACAACATACCCCTTTTGGGGATGCCATAGTCCCACTGGCTCCAGACGGTTGGGGACAGTTGGGATGCTTGTGCGGTATTCACGACATTTTTTTAAAATAAAAAAACCGTGTCTAAAGTAAGCTAATTTTTCATTATATATTTTTTTCTTTGAAAATATTCAATATCATTGGCGTGTGTGGGGCCTAGGAGTCAGAGGGTCTAGTGTAAACTGGCTAAATACATTTTAAAGGGATTGAAATGTAGTAATGCGCTGCCGGAGACCATCAAAATTATGCCAATTAATAAATTTAAAATAGCCTGTAAGAATCATTTAAAATACATTAGTAATATCAAGTAGTATATAAGTTATTATTACCTTGAAGTAACAATATATGGAGGGATAGCTAATTATTTTTACCCAACCTACACAAACTTGCGAAAAAACACTTTCTCCGGGTTTTTACATCGTACACCATAAGAGAGAAAGAGACAACAAATTTAATTCCCCGCTTTTACGTAGTGACGCAATGATCTTAAACTACTGGGCCACCGCGGGACTCCGCCCACATTTTTTATTATGGCACTAAACTTGACACAACTAAACGGTTTATTTGCTTATATGCTATATTTTTATTGATAAAAATACTGTGAAAAAGTGGATATACGAATAAACAAAAACATTATGTCGACATGTGGTGTGAATGGATATACAAATACCGTAGCCCCAGTCTTAGCCACGCCCTTTTCCAACCGAGTCAGTTACTTCAAGGTAAAAGCTAGTAAAAACTAACTACAGAGAGAAAGCTATACCTCTTGTATATTATTGCTCTAAGATTATTACTAAGTCAAAAATAATATAATTAGATACTTTGTAAACTTTAATGTACAAGTAACTAATATAAAATAAATAAAACTAAAACTAAACATCACTTTTTTTATTTGATCAAATCGGTATTTATAGATCACACTTCTAAAGGTTTTCCGGTTCAGTGTTCACAATGGACATCTATTTCCCGGCTATCTCGGAGAGCTGACCGAGTACCTATTTAGCGAATATAAATTAGAAATTAAAACATAGACATCTATTAAAAAATAAGTATTTATGCTAAGGTTGCAGAGTTTCTTTTACGATTCATAAGATTTTTATAGCTTCGGTTGAATGTTAGAATAATTCAAAATATTTTTACTGGAATATTGCCTCTAGAGTTGAGGGGCGTGAAGGTGACCTTCTGCTTTGGCTGTAAGGTCATTCTGTCTTCTGCACAGCGGAAATCTGTTAAAATAGTCCTCAGACACTTGCAGACCCTGGGACACTTATATTCGCTGTGATGCTCATGCGGAAACAACTAACTGGGTCAAGTGTCACGTCATTATCGGACGCTTGTATTCACAGACGTTTCTTCTCCCAGAATGCTCAGCAAGTAAGGAGGGTCTGTATAATGTATAAGGTCGAATAAAAGAGAAACTCGACAAAAAGTTATCTTAACCGCTTAATGCTAGGGTTTTTTTTATAAAAACGTGTTTAAAAAAACATCAGGTTTTTTAAAATGTTTTATTCAAAGTTTATACACTTTTCAATTAAAACATAACAATTTAAGCATATTTAATTTCAAATTGATACGGTATGATAATTTATTTTTTTTGAATAAAACGATGTATTCATACATACACGAAAATATGAACACAATATAGTAAAAACGAAATAAGCAGCTCAAAAACACGACCGATCTCAACTGCAGGCAAATTAAAAATCAAATGCGTAAAATACATCGCTGCGAGTCGAAACAGGCGAGCGTCACTCGGGCTAGCAGAAATTGGAACGTGTTTAGCGCGCGAGCGTGACTCGTTCAAAAGCATGAAGAAAAATCGACTTGAACGATTTGAAAAGTTAAAATTATATTCCTAACCTACATAACTCATATTGGAAATGACGTTGAGATGTCATTTCAGACAGAAAAAGCTGTGAAAATTCTACCGACCGTCAGAAGCCAGAAAGACAATGGCGCACTTGAGGTGAAATATCACAAAACTGCGCTATACAAGTTCACTGTTATTATTATCCAGCGGCGGCTCGTGACTTTTTAGTGTGCTAAAGTGCTGAGTTTTAAAAAAATATGAAGTTATTGATGCTGTAGGCGAAAATGTTTATATTTTATTTATATTTTGTTGTATGAAGGTTTTAAGGACTTTTCAAATTTTGCTGGTACGCTGCACGGCTTGCTGAAAAATCTTCATACAAAAAATTGAAATTTAAAAAAAAAATCGTTTTCGGCTACAGCAACGTCAATCGTGAAGTTTTTTCAATCATAGCGCTCTAGCACACTAAAAAGTCACGAGTCGCCACTGATGGCAATCCCAATGGGGTATGTAGTGAGCTTGAAGATGTAGTAAGGGGGAGAGGAGATAAGGAAGAGGAAGGTTGGGAATTACCTGACTATTCAGATCTGGACACCAAACACGGCTAAAGTCATTGCAAGCAACTTTTTTTATTTCTGAATGGTGGTCTTTCACCAGAGCGATACTTAGAGTATCTACCACTCTGGAACGTGCCGCAAATATGCTATGTTTTATTTTATAATATATGAATTAACTCTGATATGAAACATATTAATTTTTTTACTATTTTTTTTTATTATTTCTTAACTTCATGTTTATTTACAAAAAAGTACATACATTGTTCTCCACGCTAGGAGTTCACCTGTGATGTGGAGGACATTTTTCGAATTGCATGTTAAAACAATTTAAAATATAAAAGAAAATCTAAAAGAAAATAATAAGATAAAACAAGGTAAAATAAAATAAAACAATTTAAAATATAAAAGAAAATACAAAAGAAAAAATAAATAAAATAAAACAAGATAAAAATAAAATAAAGCCACTTTAAGACAAAAAATTACAAATAAATAAATATCCTAGTAGCACTATTATTAAAATAAAAAATATTTGCGCACGTCGCGTTTGAACCCGCCACCTCTGGATTCGTAGTCGAGCGTCTCACCATTCGACCACGCAGGCCGCCACTGTTCGAGAGTTTTTACTGGTTTTCGGTTTTATAGAGATTTGTGATTCGGCGCGCAAAATCTCAAAAGTTCACTTGCAGAAATGTTTTTTTCTAGAACTCGAGTACGTGATACGTGCGTTATGATGTAGCCTTGAAGGAACAATATATGGAGGGATAGCTAATTTGTTTTACCCAACCCATCCGAAATTGTAATAAATCACTGTTTCCGTGTTTTTACATCGTACACCATGAGAGAGAAAGAGACAACAAATTTCTTGGACGGCTTCTATATACTGTCGTAATGTTCTTAAGCTGGTTATTTTCGCTGGTTAACGGCAGGACTCCGCCCACATTTTATATTTTGCCACTAAACTTGACACAACTAAACGGTTTTTTAGGTTAGATGCTATATTTTTGTTGATAAAAATACTGTGAAAAAGTGGCTATACGAATACACAAAAACATTATGTCGATATGTGATATGAATGGATGTATAAATACCGTAGCCTTGGTCTTAGCCACGCCCATTTGCGCCGAGTCATGTTAAAATCATCAAAAACAAGTCCAATACTGACTTCACTGGCTTTGGCTTGGGCTACCTCTTGTATACTCTAAGGATGTAGCCCTAGCCCGTATCACGCACGCGGTTTACAAAAAAATACATACCCGATGTTTACAAAACAAACGTGATACGCAATGGGTATCTACAAGCGCTGGGAAAAAACATCAATGTTTTGTGAATGCTTCACGAACTGCTGGTTCTTTCAAATGAACCCTTCGCAGTGAACACTTCAATTTAAGTCAAACTCGCAAAAAAGAGGTTTGAATTTGATTTGGCAAGGAACCGGTTATTTGTCCAGATCTTTTTGGAACCGGTTCCTTGAGATTTTTTCGAAAAGTTCCTCGTCGAAACAAAAGTACTAGTCGGTAGAGGCTTTGAACTTCAACTTCGCAACTGAATTGCCGCAAAATAAAGTAGTTCTTTGTAATCTAACTTCCAATTTATTGAAGATTTGTTCAATGAAATTAAATGTACGAAATTTGAACTGCCAAAATGAAGTAGTTCACGCGGAGCGGTCACAACGCTAAGATGAACTTATGAACGGAACTACCAACTTCAATTGAAGTATTTTTTAAATAAACAATGAAGGAAGTGGGAACTGCCGCCAAAAGAAGAAGTTCATTGAAGTAGTTCTTACGGAGCGGTCACAACGCTAGTATCTACATACATACAAAACAATAATGCAGTTAGTTCTTCAAGGTCAGCGGAAGTGTGCGGTCGTTTTCAGGATATTTCGTAACGTTCATTTTAATTAGTACTACGGTCAGAGGCGCGGGAAGATATATTGCAAAAAAAAGTGTTCTTCCATTTGCTTGAACAAGCTTTGTGGAACGCATTTGTTTTGTATAAAAAGAAAGGGGTAAAAAGGAACTAATTCAAAATTTAGAGAAAAAGTTTGCAACCCCTGATCTAAGAAGAATAAAATAATTTAGATACATAAAGCTATATCTTCCGCACACACATATTCTTTGAATGGCTATCCTTTCATACGCTGTGAAACAGTTAGTGGTGCAACATTAGTGGTGCTACATTTTTCGTAAGATTTGTTTGAATATGACGTGTCTTGTATTTTATGTCTATGCCTCTGATATAATGAATATGTACTAATCTATTGTAAATGCATCTATTTTGATGAGGACTAATATTGTTTTCGTAATACAAAGAAAAAGAATGTGTCTTTTTTAATCACTTCTTCGAAAATAACTAAGAGGTAAGGCGGTTAGGTCCTTTTGCCTTTCCAGCGACGGGAAGCTCGCGGGCCGCGGTTGTCCGACCCCTTCTCGTCGGTACATAAAAGCGCATCTATTTTAAGAGTTATCCAAAATTTTCTTTAGATCACGAACGTACAAGCACGTGGCTGTAAATAGAGATACGCAAAGAGCCTACGTTAGAGGTCACGCTCCATTCATCGAATGAACCGGCCTGTGGGGAGCAGATGTCGAAAGTTTCCCGGAGAATATGGCGACATGTAATAATACAGATAAATGTTTTATCTATCCAAAAAAACATATCGCCAAACCTAATTAGGTTTTCGTTGGTGATGAACGTTTGTATCTACTGTAATGGTCCAACCAGTTGCGCCCATGTGCAACTTACCCTTGTCACTAAGCATTCATACCAATGTCCTTTTGTATTTCCTATAAGGAAGTTGAGTGAAAAATATTATGACTTTAAAAAAATATATGCATGTATATCAAAAAGCACCGATTCTGAATATACATATATTATTCTTAGAATGTACCGTTTACGTACGATGTGATGCCGCCTTCATGGCATTACACTATTTTTTACGGAAAACTGCATTTCTTGTAACGATGATAAATTGCAGTAATACTTGTATTTTTACACATCGGTACGATGCAATAGTAATACGTATTATCTCCTGACATTTTAGAAGGTTTTGTTAAATTGAAAGCGGTAAAATTGAAGAAATAACACAAGCTAACAAAATACGCGACTGACAGCTGGATAACGACAGTTTGAGATGTCAAAGATAAATACCGTGTAATGCGCTGTTTTTGGCAGGATATTTAAAAAAATCCCATTCATTAAGTTAGACGGTTAAAATTAATAAAAAAAAAGAACTGGAATTCATGTTGGATATTTAAAAAAAAATCCAAACAAATGGCCCTTCTGACGGTACGGATGACGTCACCCCCCCCCCCGATCCCTATCTCTGAGTCTATTGCCGTTTTGGCGGCGTTTAAAAAACTCAAACATTAAAAATTAATTTAACTATGAAAACGAACTTTAAAGAAAATAAAAAAATACTAGTATTTAAGTTTGAAGGTGGATATTGATAAAATAATAAAAAAAATTACTCAAATTCCTTATTGCATCCTTTAATGTATTTCTGTCTCATAAATTATATTGTAATGATCGCTTTCTAAAACTTCTTTTAACATGTTTTATTCCCTAGGGGCGTAGAAGGAGAATGACGGCCTGCGCGAACAGACCCTCCTTTTTACGCCACCGAAAGACGCCATCTCGTTCGCACGGGTTTCTGCGTCGCGGCCGCCCGTCGCGTCGCCCGTCGCGGCCGCCCGTCCCGGGCCCCGCTCGACACCCTCTGCCTCACGCCGGTCGCTGAGCTCAGCCATGCTCTGATTGGCTGGGACCAAAGCCCGCCGAAGTGAGGCAGAATTTCTTTTGTAATACTCAAACTCTGTATCTTGTATAGATTACCGTGAATGCAGGGAGAGGCTCCAATAAACAAATTATGCAAGCCTACTCGCCTGTATTCACGGAATCCAATGTGTTAAAAATTATGTATATACCTTAACATGTAAAAAGATATGAAGCTGCAAAGGCCAGAATGTAGGTCTATTGTATACAAAATTTTGAACTCTCAGCGGGCGCGGATACACCGC